>VZTD01003970.1:772197-814361 GCA_013397725.1 Rhagologus leucostigma | reverse complement strand
CCCCCCCGGAGTGCGCCCCCGCGCGGGGCAGAGCGCGCAGTGCAGGCGCGGCTCCGCCCGGGACAAACGCCCCCGGCCGCACAAATGTCCCCGTGTCCCCAAGTACAGCCGCGTCAGCGATGGCTGCCCCATCCCCGGTAGCGTTCAAGGCCAGGCTGGAAGGGGCTCTGAGCGACCTGGGCTAGTGGAGGGTGTCCCTGCCCACGGCGGGGGGTTGGGATGAGATGAGCTTTAGGGTTCCTTCCAACCCAAATGTTTCTACGATTCTAGTCTCAGTTCTGCTTCAACGTGCTTTTGCATGAAATCACAGAAAGACGACTTGCTGCTTCACAACCCGTTTTTTATTACTGAACTTCATAGTTCATTCAGCACATTAAAACAGTCCTCACTGTTGAGTCACCAGACAGCAACAACGAAATGATTGTTAAAACAATAAACTTGCTAACAAGGATGTCTTTTAGAATGAAGTAAGACACACAGAATCCAAGCATGATTTTACTGATGTAACCATCCTCAAGAGTCACTAAACCACCATGAATTCCCAATCTCCATCACAACAGTAACACATCAGCCATCTGCCAGCGTTAGGATGTCACATTCCGTGGGTGGCATTTACTATTGACTTGGTTTCCCATCAGTAGTAGCATATAACATCACATGCTGCTTTCTCTGCCGTGCTTTTCCAGTTATACGATCTCCCCTTCCTCTAAAAGAGACAAACCTGGAAGTTTGTGGTTATAACGGGATGCATGCAGGGGGTTTGCTACATTCCGTAAAAAATGGCAAATCTTGTAGCTATTAGCTATTACTTGTACTTCAGTAATAACCAGAGATTCAAGCTAGGCCTCTCCGTTTACGGCGTTTGGGGATGTACAAAGGTATCTTAAAATATGCCTCCCTTTAAGGCATTTTAAGATTCTACACCCCTGTCTTATTAGAAAATATTAGAAAACATTACATAAAATACACAAGGAGAAACAAAGAGAAGTTTTTTTCCGACGCTTAAGTAAAATAGGCCATTTCCCTTCTTCAGAAAGACGCTGCCCTCATCCAGCAGAGCTCTTTTTACAGTCATGAAGAACTGGAATCGGTTCCTCCTGCCAGGCCTGTGGAGCATGACCTCGAACGCGTACACTGCCTGAGGCCACGGGCAGGGGCTGCGTGTCCCGGCCGGGCTGCGCGGGCGCGGGGTGCGGGCGAGGTCCGGCCCCCGGCTGGAACGGGGACGTGGCTCGGGGCTCGCGGCCGGGCAGGCGCAGAGGGGCGGAGGGGAGGGAGGAGATGGATGGAGGGGAGGGAGGAGATGGATGGAGGGGCGGGGACCATCAGTGCGAGAGGAGGTGGGTCCCGCCCCGGCCGCCCCGCCAGCCCGCCAGCGCCCGCGCCGCGCATCCGGGGGTGCGGCGGGAAGTACCGCTGGAGCGGGGGGAGCTACCGCTGGAGCATCCGGGGCTGCGGCGGGAAGTACCGCTGGAGCGGGGGGAGCTACCGCTGGAGCATCCGGGGCTGCGGCGGGAAGTACCGCTGGAGCGGCGGGAAGTACCGTTCCCCGCTGGAGCATCCGGGGGCGCGGCGGGAACCTCCGCTCCCGGGGACCCCGGCGCCCGGTGGGGCGCAGCATGGAGAGCCCCGCGGTGACCTTCACGCTGGCCTACCTGGTGTTCGCCGTGTGCTTCGTGTTCCCGCCCGACGAGGTGCGCTCGGCGGGGCTGACGGTGCAGAGCCTGCTGTCCGCCTGGCTGGGCAGCGAGGACGCGGCCTTCGTGCAGTACCACCTGCGGCGCAGCACCGGCACGCTGCTGGCGCACTCCCTGCTGCCCCTGGGTGAGTAGCGCTTCGGCTTCCTTGGAATGTGCACCCCGAGCTTTGTAACCAGCTGGCTGCACCGCAGCACACGCACTCACAAAGGAATTGCAGTTTAAGTACAGAATGGGGTAAGTGATGCTGGGGAGGAGCGCCGCGGAAAGGGACCTGGGGGTCCTGGTCGATGGAAAGTTGGATCTGAGTCAGCAGTGCCCTGGCAGCCAGGAGGGACATCCCTGTCCTGGGGACATCGGGCACAGCATCGCCAGCCGGGCAAGGGAGGGATTGTCCCGCTCTGCTCTGGGCTGGGGCAGCCTCATCTCGAGTCCTGGGGGCAGCTTTGGGCACTGCAATATAAGAAACACATTAAACTATTAGAGAGTGTCCAAAGGAGGGCAACCAAGATGGTGAAGGGCCTTGAGGGGAAGCCGTGTGAGGAGCAGCTGAGGGCACTTGGTCTGTTCAGCCTGGAGGAGACTGAGGGGAGACCTCACTGCAGGTACAAGTTCCTGGTGAGGGGAAGAGGAGGGGCAGACGCTGATCTCTTCTCTGGGGTGACAGTGACAGGACCCGAGGGAATGGCCTGAAGAATGGCCTGTGTCAGGGGAGGGTTAGGTTGGATATTAGAAAAATGCTCCTCCCCCAAAGGGTAGTTGGGCACTGGAACAGGCTCACCAGGGCAATGGTCACAGCACCAAGCCTGACAGAGTTTAAGGAGTGTTTGGACAATGCTCTCGGGCACATGGTGTGACTCTTGGGGTGTCCTGTGCAGGGCTGAGTGTTGGACTTGATGATCCTTGTGAGTCCCTTCCAACTTATCATCTTCCGTGATTCTGTGATTTAACCAGAGAACGCAAATTGACTTCCTTTAGCCATATATTTCTACTAAAACTAAGTGGCATCTCGCAGGTAATTTTATTCAACCAACAAATTCAGATCACTTTCCTTTAGGTATATGATTCTGGTAAAAGTGGCATCTCACAGGTAATTTTATTCAATCAGCAAGTTCAAGTCAGCTTTGTTTAGCTACATAATTGTGGTAAAAATCAGTGATGCTTTAGAATTTACCTCAGATTGCTTAAGACAAGAGGCTTGAATTTGAAGTCATCCAAAAGTACAGTACATCTCCTGGAGCTGAGCTCACTGGTTAGATAACCATATGATTCAGGGCTATGTGTTTTTGCAGTACTTAATTGTTTTCTGAAAGTAAGTTTTTTTTCCTTGCAGGTTATTACCTTGGTATGTGCTTTGCTGCACCTGAAAAACATCTTTGCTTTTTCTACCTGGCTTCAAAAGAATGGAAAACTTTCTTCTTCTTCGCAGTTCTCCTCCCAGGAATCACCAGTGCCCTGGCATATTACTGGTCACGGAAGGGTTGGACTAATCATCCGCTAGCCCGGACACTTGCTGTTCATGCTCTCCCGCAGTCGGGTTGGAGGGCAGTAGCTTCTTCCATCAACACAGAATTCAGGAGAATCGACAAATTCGCTACTGGAGCGCCAGGAGCGAGGGTGATCGTTACGGACACGTGGGTGATTAAAGTGACCACCTACTGTTTACATGTTGCCCAGCAGCAGGACATTCACTTGACGGTGACAGACTCTAGACAGCATGAACTCACCCCAGACTCGAACGTGCCTGTGCAGTTCCTCACCATCCGAGTTGCCAGTGTTAATCCCTACGTCAAGGCATTCGATATCCGGTAAAACAACTGCTAAACCTGTTACGTTACATGTGTGCTGTTTGATGGTGCTGATGGAGCGCTTTTGTGCCTGATCTGGAGACTCCCTGGTGTCACCACTTCCTTTTTGCTCCCTGCCTGGTGTTCAGAGGTGCTGAACATTCGCAGTTCTGCCATGCAGTGCAGGGAAGGTTGTTTAGAAAGCTTTCTGCACATGCAGCATTGAATACACAACGGATAAACAAAGGGATTGCCCTCTTTGATCTATTCTTAGGAAGAGGATTGTGCTGGATGCAGAAAGAAGTAACTGGATAAAATTAGGTGAGAGATGGAGAACAGGAATGAAAGGTAGAATTTTTGGTCTTCCAAATTTTGGGTGAGGAGAAACAGCTATTTGTCTAAAACTGTCTGTTGTTCACCCACGACTTTGGATTTTGCCTTGTGCTTAAGGCTCATAATTTTATCACTGCTCAAAAGAGCTCCCACTGAGTTACTGCCCCTAAAGCAAGGAAGTAATTTTGGTCCTTTTCTGATTTATGTGTTCTCATAGCAGTAAATCATAGCAAATGTGAACTGTTAGGGCTTGTTTTGCAAGGGCCCATGCTGTTTATCTCTGCAGTCTCTCTGTATAACCAGGCTAAAGAACAAGTTCTGCAGAAACCTCTGAGTAGAAGGGTGCTAAAGTCTTTGTTGTTGTGTTGTTAAGAGCCATGTTAGTGCTCCTAAAACTATATTTGAAAAGGTATTTGCGTGTCTTTTTGCTGTAAATTTGTATGTCAGGAGCATTTATTAGGTAATTAAGTAATTAAAAGCAGACAGATCACCAGACTTGTAGGTGTGCGGTGGGGCAAGCACAAGGATGGCAAAGAGGTGATTATGGTAGAGATCCAGGTGAACAGAACTCCGAACAAGAGGTTAGTTAAGGTAAGCATGACAATCCTAAGAAAAGAGACTTTTATAGACCTGTGAGAGTGGTGACCAAATGAGTATTAAACAACTAATGATTTTCTTCTTCAAGCACTTCAGTGCCAGAGTGGTAAAACTACATCCCCAGCTGAGAAAATCATGACTTGTTTGACAATGCCTTTTCGGGAAAAGAAGTCCTAACCCCAGAAGGTATTTTGTGCCTAAACGGAATAGCATCAAGAACAGTGTTTAAAAGCTGTTCTAATAAGATGTCAGAAATAGTAAATCTCTGCTAGAATGTAGCAGAATCATATATGATCATTGTATATATCCAGAATCAGAATCAAATACAGTGAGATGTTTCTGGAGGAAAAATGTTTTTGTGCAGGTGGGCCATGTTTCCCTGCATGTTCAGTGTGAATTGTTCCTCTGGATACAAAGGTCCCTGTGATTTTCATGGACAGCATCTGTTGACAAATGACATTATCCTGTAGCAGTAAAAACAATGGAGGCCACTGGGAGCTAGAGCTAAGCCAGCCTTGCATTGTGCTGGGCTCTGGGAACTCAGTGAGTGGTAGGAAAACGAGGGCAGTCTTCCCAGGACTTCTCCATGAAAGCTGTTTAATGAGTGGAAGCATTGAGCTGAAGAGTTCTGACACTACAGTTCAGAACTCTTACCATAAAAAGGGATGACAACAGGGATATGTCACTGCAGGATCTGTGTGAGGTCTCAAGTGCCACTTGAGTGCTGTGGGCATCACTTTAATTTACAGAAGCAGCTGGTGTGAAACACAGCTTGTTGCAGCCTTAAATCAGCAGTGGTTTGTGACCTTTGTGAAATTTCTGGATTTATCTAAAATTGTATCATAAAATCACAGAACCTGATAGATTGACATTCTTCTGCTACTTATGTAGTACTGTTTCACCTTGTGATGCCTGCTGCATGATACAACTAATTTCTGTCCTCAGGAGTTTATAAACGAGAATTTAGATACAGTCTAAGTAAAAAGGCATTAAAAAGGTGACAGAAATGGTGCAAACAGCACTTTGCAGTTAATGCATGATTTACATACCTATATTACTTTTGTTCATGCTGATTACTTCAAAAGCCTTGTTTTATTTTTGTATGATGTTTTAGCCGATCTCTGACATACACTGCTGGCAATCTTACCCAGATATGAATGAGGACAGCATGTTCTGTTGACCAAGTTCTACCAAAACCAATAACTAAACAGCAAAAGGAAACAAGAAAAGACAATGCTGTGTATTTATTCTGACTAATAAGTACCAGCCTAAATAGCTTTTCTGTGGATTTACTTCCTTGATGTTAACCTCTGCAAGGTACTATCAAGGTATTTGGGTGGATAATGATGGTAACATTTTTCTCCATCTTTTCTTCTTCAGGTTGAACTCCACAGAGTATGGGGAGCTCCGGGAGAAGCTCCGTGCTCCTATCAGCAATGCAGCTAATGTTGTGATCCATCAAAGCCTTAGTGATTTATTTTTAGAAACCTTTACATCTCTGGTGGAAATAAACCAGACATATCACGTTCCAAGCACTCAGGTGAGACTTTCTATCCATGTGAGACTGTAATAATTATACTTTCAATACAGATGAGCCTGTGATTACTGTGTAAGTGATAAATGTTTACCTAGGGCTATCTCCGGTGAATTATTAAGAGAATTCATTGTTGTGGGGTTAACAAATAGGTTTTATTAAAAATATGGATTAAACGATGAATGATGATTAAATTGTAATTATCATGTGATTACTGCTTAATAGTCTTCATTTAATAATTAAGCAGTATTCAATCAGTAATTAAATGGTAACTGAACAGCAGTCAAACACTCTACTACTCACTACAATAATTCGGCTAGCTTGCATACAGTATGTTTTAGAAGTAATATAGACTGTCACTTACTTTGCTGTAGATAGCAGATACCAGGTGAGGGATATCTTGACCTCAAGAGGTAAAGCTTGAGAGGTGTCCTACCTACCTGAGGCTGCCCTACGGGAGAGCTCCATGGGCTTGGGGGCTGCAGTCAGAGAGTGATTGGTGGTTAAACTGCCCCTTGGTGTGGGTGTGCAGCTGTAGGACTTACAGTTTCATCTCGTTGGCCCCTCATAAGACATGGCCTAGATTCCTTAACTTGCTGAGAAGATACAGCCAAGCACAATTTCTTAGGGTCTGCACAGGCAGGCTGACTCCAGTCAGGCCTCCTGGTCAGTGATGCCAGAAGCACATGTGCTCTTTGCTCAGTCAGGGTGATGCCTCCCTCACAAATGCTCACCTGCTGTCTCAGTAAACATGTCATAAGTGTAGCTCTGGCTGCTGCTTCTGTTCCTGCTATGAGGAGACAAGCTGTATTGTGAGCATTACAGTTTTGAGACATGAGAAATAACATAGTGAAATAAAGTCTCCTGTAATAATTTCCATAAAAATGTTACATGAAAACATTTGGAAATGATGACGTTGCACTTGCAGAAAGTTTATGGGGAGCCAGAGTCACAGCTGCTGTTGCTGTTCTCTAAGCAGTTTGCTCTAGTACAGCTTGCTTTTCTAGACAGCCAGGTTTTGCTGGATCTTCTGCTGGAATAAACTAATGATTCTTAATTGGGATTTGCTTTAGCTGTAATTATTATGGCCATTATTGTATGGTGTTAATTATAACAGCATCGAGTCCTGCCTCCAGTAATACTCGCAGAGACCTGGTCATTATTATACTTGTGCAGCAGTCAGAAGTGTGACTGGAGCACTGTCCAGTGTACCAGGGGGAAGCAATTAAACCAGTACTGGTGGCCCTACGGGGAGTCTGTGTCCGGTGGTTCAGCTAATGCAGTGAGGGATTGGTATCTTTGGTAGTGTTACGCAGTTTATATGGTTCATGAACTAGCTAAAATAAAACTGGATCGGGTGTGTCTGCACATCATGTTGTGTGTTCTGATTGCAATGCCAGCAAAAAGAGATGTTCACAATAAAGAGAAGATATTAAATCTGCTTTCTTGCAGAGCATTTCATTTGTGACATATTTAAGTGGCAGCTGAGCTATTAAACTTGGGTTTGACATTGAGTGATAAATGACACCACAGATTATGATAAGGATGTTAAAAATACAACACTGAATTTTTCCCTATTCTGAAGCTCCATGAATATGTTGAAAAAGTTAGTTAATCTTTCTATGCTAGAATTTTTCCTGCTTAAAGCTGAGATAAGACCTAATTTCACAAGTTAAAGTTGAGTGGCTTGTGTTCATCTGGATCTGCTCCACAGCCCAGCTGCCAGTGCAGCTGAGCAGACACTTGAGCTGACAAGGGAAGAGTCACTGGAGATGGGAACTAGAGACCACAGAGAGAGCTGGTTTTTGTTCCACCAGTAGCAGTATGAACAGATTCAGGTCTCCATGCCTATTCAGTGTGCTGTCTTTTAAACTTTGTCAAGTTCTTGGATAGCTGGAAGACATGTGGGAAATGCTAATTATTGTTTATTAATTGTGAAACACTTCATAGCAAAATGATGTCCCCATATGCAACTGCAAGTTCATGTGGCATAGTTAACTGTGGGGAAAATCAGTCATTCCAGTATTATCCAAGAAAAACTAAGTAAGTTTCTGGACCTTCAGGGTGAGTGTCCTTGTTTTCAGTGCAGCCCTGGTTTCCTCTTTTATGTCTCTTACTTAGAAAGATGGAAGATAGGAACAGCCATTTGCTGTTTTAAGTGGTAAGAAGTGTTTGCTTGGTTTGTTTTCCCTACTTTATATTGGTATGTTTTTTGAAATGTTTGAATGACAAAGCTGGCTGCTTGCTTACCTTGCTGTGGCTGCTGGAAGCTCTTCAGAGGGTGAAAGAATGTTTATTTTTCAGTAATTTTTGTTTAATCATTAGTCTCATGCAGCAGTTCTGGGTTTTCTTTTCGAAGAGAAGCTTTGCTGTCATTTATTAGAGAGTGTTCTAATAAAACCACTTGATATCCTCTGGTGGGGCAGTTCCGCCTTGATTATTCTGCCACAGATGATTTTCTAGAAGCCTTTGAAGAGCAGTAACAGGACCCATTCTGTGCAGTTCACGATGTTGACGGTTTTTCTCCTCCCTCAGGAGCTGGAGCCATGCATAGGGTGTATGCAGACTATTGCTAACATCAAGCTCATCAAGAACTGCCAGGAGCCGAATGAGGGGGAATGCCAGCAGTGCTACTGCCGGCCCATGTGGTGCCTCACCTGCATGGGCAAGTGGTTTGCCAGCAGACAGGACCAGCAGCACCCAGAGACCTGGCTGTCGAGCCAAGTGCCTTGCCCAACTTGCCGAGCCAAATTTTGCATTCTAGATGTTTGCCTAATACGATGAGTAGTACTTGGGTATGTTTTAACTTTTTAAATTTGACTGTGTTTCATAGTGGGTTTGGTTAAAGGCCTGCTAGATCTGTTTCTGAGACTTCATGTTCTACCAGGGTACAGACTCTAAAGGTTTCTTTTACAGCATTGAAAACAGATGTAAATCTTTTCGGTTCTCTTCCACTTTTACCTGTATCTGTGGATTTTACTCACCTGATGTCAGCTTCTGGGTTTTAATTTTGTTTAAACCCCTATTTTCCTTTCTTACATTTTGGATGGAATAAGGTTATCCTTCTATATTTGCAGTACTGTTGTCTTTTCAGGTTTTACCATAGGTTAAATTCTTGACATTTTTAAATTTAACTTGGGTTTTGATTCTTTAATAAAGGGCTAACTGAGAAAATTGCTTTGGTTAGACTTCATTGATACTTTTGTTATTCTTTAATCCAGTTGTAAAGTTATTGTTAATCTTTGCAGTTGTTCCCCAAACAAGTGTACCGGTTGTGTCCCTTCTGCTAATCCTCTCCACTCACAAAAGGTTGCACTGGGCAAAGAAATGTAATCCCTGAAGATTTACAAGCCCTGTATGGACCTTTTATTCCATTAATTTGCCTCTAGCATACTTTTTGATGGATGTCTTGATTTCAAAGAACAGAAGGATTTGTCAACATAACCCATTTACCTACACTACTAATTTATGGTTAAATCTGTTGGTTTCCAGGAGATACATTGCTTAGGGTTTCAATACTCTTTAGGTGATGGGACTTTTTTTATATACATTTGAAGGGAGTGCAGCAAACATCTGAGCTTTAATTTGTAAATTAAAATCACAGGTGGGTCAAATAGAGAAAGGAATACTTTAAAGCTTTGGTCTATGAGAATAAAAGCTCTTAATACCTCCCACCTGAATAATCAAAAGGATCTTACCAGTAAATCATGGGCAGAGGTGACGTGCCGGTGATTACATGCAAACCTCTTGATTACCATGACAGGCAACTGGTTTGAGCAGGAACAGGTGGTAGGATGTAAAAATGTACAAGTATTGGAAGCAAAACCATGAAACATTAAATAAGTCTCAGCTGAGCTACAGATGGTGAATGCATCTACCTGCACTTGGAGCCAGCCAGGAAATGGTTGCAAATGTGGCTGCAAGCAAGAATTCAGAGAGTAGTAAGGAATTAAAAACAGATCTGACAGCATCGCTTGAAAACTAGCATTTATGTTACACTGTTGGTGTTGGATTTTAACGTTGGATTTTTTAAATAACATTCATTTGTAAAAATCCAGACTGGTTGAGTTTAAGGACACTAATTGTTTCAGCATATCTCAGTTGCTTTATGTACAACATCTACTATGCAAGTATCTAAGCTACCTGTTAATAACAGTGGCTTCTCTTGTTTTCATTAACTGTTGTTTTGAATTGTATAGAATGAGAATTTGACAGTGAGATGGGTAGTATGGATTTGTCTCTCTTTCCCGAAGAGCTCTTCAATGGCATGTTACTCTTCGTCTGAATAGAATTAAATTGAGTTCTGGAGTTTCAGACAGATTTGTTGGCAAGTCTGAAAGCTAATAAAAAATCTAGGAGCTGATCAGCAATTGAACTTGAAATATTTTCCAGTACTTCTGTGGGAAATAATTTCTAGATTTAAGATGGTCTCTGCAGGATTTTTCAGCCTTTGGAAGATTCTTACAAGGCCGGCTGGTGTTGTCTGACATGCACCTATCACTACACAGCAGCCTTTACAAATAAACATTTTGTATCATTTGCTTCTAGAACATTTACATAATGTGGCATGGATGCAAGGGATGTGGCCCTTGAAATAGTCGCAGAAGAGAGGGTAGGATTTTGGAGCTCTGGTTTTGCCACCACCAGTCATTCAGTTCCTACAGCACTTTGCCTGTTTAGAGTAAAAATATTTATTGTAAAGAATGTGAAGATAAAATCATGAAGGCTGTGAGAAAGGTAGATAATAGATACATGTAGTTGCAGATGGTTTTATAGAATAAAACCAGGTCAGTTGCCAATAGTATCTCATGTAATAAAAGCTTTAAACTCCTAATGCTCTTGCAGTGGAATCTACTCTGAATTGACTGGAAGTTTTCACTTCAGTGGAACTTTGCTTTTGTTCATCTTACCTCTTTTGTCAATATAAAAGTATGACAGAATAACAGTCATAAATGTATGAGACCCTTGCATCTTCTAATGCTCTGTCCACAGAAGTGCCTCTTAGAAAACTTAGTAATAATTATCAAAACAAAATTATGATTTTTGTTAATGATAGTACCTGACTTAAATCCCTTAAAACAAGTCGTTTTCCTCAAGTTTAAATTCTCAAAGTAATCTGACATGCCTCCAACGTTTGTGAGCTTCTTAAAGTCTGCGTTAGAGAAACAACTTGTTAAAAATCCATATGAACATGAAAATAATAGAGTACAAAAATAGGCATTTGTCTTCATGATAGCTTCAGGTTATCATCCAAAGAGCCACATGCACGTGTAGGGCCATTTCTAGAGAAGATCCTCTCTGTTTGCAGTAAAGAACACACCACTGCCTCCCGCACAATCTTGATACATTTCTTAAATATGAGGATAGGGTTTAGAATCAGTTTTCTTACAGGATTTTGTTAAAAAAAAAAAAAAAGCGGAAAACAAGAACCTAAGTAATGCAAGTGGCTAAAATACTTACTGAAAGAATTTTCTTTTTTATTATTGTGTGTAAATCACTAATAGTGATTTAGTGTTGCATTTCCAGCTATGTGTGTGCTTTTCCACATCACTGACTTGTGGGTGGGCAATGTTAGTAATCTGAAGTACATTATATAAATGTGATGTCATTAAACTAAAGACAATCTGTGGGTGGACTGTGTCAGTATAAATACCCTATATGAGTGTATCATGTGTAGCCCAAATTTCCCAGTGTGCTGCAGCTCAACAGGTCTTTCTCAAAACAGGGGTCATGGCTATATTATTTATTTCCACATTGTATTACTTCAGTAATTGTAGTGTTCCAGAAGATATTGGGAAAATACATTATCTTTTGGTTTTTTTAGGTTAACATAATTTGTCAACCCAAAAAAGACATTTTTTTCCAAGCAGGAGATATTTTTAATCCATTATATGAATACAGTTTTTCTACCACGAGGTTTGGCATAGCTTGAAACCAAAATACCAGATTATCATGTGATCTCTTCAGTATTTTTATTGTGTTGAAACTGGACCAAGTTGCCCAGAGAAGTTGTGGCTGCCCCATTCTTGGAAGTGCTAAAGGGATTGAATGAGACTTTGAGCAACTTGGTCTAGTGGAAGGTGTCCCTGCCCATGGCAGGGGGTTGGAACTGGATGATCTTTAAGGTCCCTTCCAACACAAACTTTTCCATGATTTTGTAAAACTTGTTAGACTGCAACTAAGCACCGTTCCAGTCAGGACAAACCTCAGTAAGACGGAGGTTCTCAGTGCAATTTTTAAAGAAATGTTTGTTGACTTTGAGCTGTTTAAGGAGTTGAGTAATTAATACTTAAGCTCTTAGATGGATTACAAGACATTTTCTTCCAAAGACATACTGCAGGTTTTCTTATTTGTGGTTTTTGGTGGGGTTTTTGCTGGATAACTTATCTGTTTAAAATGAACAGTGTTATTTGGATAGCCCTTAAGGAAAAGGTTTAATGAATACATGCAGTTAATCTTAAAACTCTCTGAAGAGCTGAATAAAAATACAGTTGATTCTTTGTAAGACTTCTGGTTTTAATTTTAAAGTTAGGTTTACCAGGTAAAACCTTATATGGGTGGAAATCTGTCTGACTTACCTGTATGCAATGTCTTATCTGAGAACATGGGAATAAACACAAATAGGGCTTAAATTCTCCTGAAGGTGTACAGGGTAAGTTGTTCTTGGATGGATTTTCCTACTACAACCTGAATGCAGAGAGTTGCATAAATGGAAGAAGGTGTTTATGAAATCTAAATAAGAACCTCAGGAAAAAACCTCCAAATACTTTTCACGACTTCCAGATGGGAAGGAGCAACATTGGATGACATGAAATCAGCAGGGGCAATGACTAAAAATTTGTCTTTCCAAGGGAGCACTGGCGTGCAGCAATGGTGTGTCCTATATTAAACATTTATTTTATTGTGACCTTGCTCAGGTTTATTACCAAGCACCAGCAATAAAGAATCTATCACATTCCTGCATCACATTCCTGTAGTAGAGGACCTATTGGAGTGAGTCCAGAGGAGAACCATGAAGATGTTCAGAGGGCTGGAGCACCACTGGTATGGAGACAGGCTGAGAGAGCAGGAGGTGTTCAGCCCGGAGAAGAGAAGGCTGTAGGGATGTAGGGAGACCTTGGAGTTCAGCACCTTGCAGTACCTGAAGGGTCTCCAAGAGCTGGAGAGGGACTTCTGACAAGGCCATGGCATGATAGGACAAGGGGGAATGGCTTTAAACTGAAAGAGAGTAGGTTCAGATTAGATATAAGGAAGAAATTTTTTACTGTGAGGGTAGTGAGGCATTGGAGCAGGTTGCCCGGAGAAGCTGTGGATGCCCCATCCCTGGAAGGGATCCTGTTCAAGGCCAGGTTGGATGGGATGCTCTAGGGGAAGGTGTCCCTGCCCATGACAGGGGAGTTGGAAGTAGATGGTCTTTAGGGTCCCTTCTAAACAAACCATTCTATGATTTTATGAAACTGGTTAGTCTGCAGCTAAGTACCATTCCAATCAGGATGGTATTTAGTAAGACTAAAGTTCTGAGTGCCATTTCTTAAGAAATGTTTGTTGACTTTGAGCTATTTAAGGAGTTGAATATATAAATACCGGATTAAGTTATGTTTAAGGTCCTTTCCAACTCAAACTGTTCTATGATTCCATTAATGGTATGAAATGTGGGACACATTCCTGTAGCGTGTACATTGTGGTGGCCACCAACCCCTCACGACGTCTAGCAGGAAACTAGCTTGTCCCAAAACGAATCCCTGCCTATTGCGTGAGGTACCGCCGTGATGTGGGAGCCGGGTTTTCCCTGGATTTGCGAGCGGGCCGGGGGATGCAGCCAGAGGGAGATGGTGTGAGGGCGATGGTGCCCTCTGTGTGAGGGAAGCTGCGCCCGGACCCTCGCAGGGGCGCAGGACGCTTCTCTTTGCTCCTGTAACAGCGGCCAGCACTCCTGCACGAACAGCACCGTACCGCGCTCCCCCGGCTGCGGCACCGCCCGGAACGCGCCTGCGCTCCCCGCGGGAGGCCGNGCCTCAGCCATGTCCGGCGGGCCGCGCCGCCCGGCCGCAGCGGAGCCGGGCGGGCTGCGCAGGTGGGAGCGGCCGCGGGGGGACGGGGAACGGGGTGGGCATCGCCCTCCTGGGAGGGTGGGGGTGCCGCGCTGCCTGTCCCGGGGCGGCTGCGGGGGCAGCTGCTGGCTTGGCAGCCCGTGCTCCTCCGCCAAACGGCCCGTTCTCCTGCGGCCTCGCCCCCTTGCAGGAGCTCCTTCGGTCTCTTCTGCCCGTGGCGAGTGAGGGACCAGCGGCCCGGGCAGGCGAGGCGCCCCAGCCCGGCTGGGAGCACTGGGGCTTGACTTCAGGCTGGAGTGGGCGGGCAGTGCAAAGCGGATACCGGAATGTTTTTAAAAGGCATAGTTTTCGGTTGTCATTTCCCCTTAGGTTTTCAAACAGTGTCGTACTTATGGCACGTGTTGTAGCGTAGTATCTAAGCTAGTGTGCTTTTTAAAAATTTTTCTTTCTAGTCGTTGAATCGAGTAATTGTTGAAGGTGGTTAGAGAAGGGTTTTCTCCATTCACTGCCTTGGCGAAAACCGAGCGGGTTTGGAAGTGTTCTTTTGCCTGGCTCTGTGATTCAGAGGGAGCTGTTTGTGCTGTGTGTTGTTGGTAACTTCGAGCCTCTGGGAGCAGGAAACTCCCTAAGCCAGGCAGGGTGGAGGAGGAAGGGAAAGAAAACATGGGTGGTTTACACAGGAGTAAAATACCAAAAATCCTTCCTTCCCTCTCCCTCGTTTAGTTAGGCGCAGAGACCTGGCACGTACAGAACAGTGTGTTTGCTGTTACTCACACATACAGAAACACAGTGCATTTACAGTGCAGAAGCTGCAGTACCAGGTCGTTCTCTCAGGCAGGTGTGGTGGTGGATCTGCAGGTGTGGTCCTCAGCCCAAAAGCCAGGTCTGGCGTTAGTAGGTGCTGCGACTGTGTTTTGTTTAGTAACTTGTCGTTTAAGATGCCAAAGCCGCCAGAACCGAGGAGGAAAATATAGAGAACTCAACCCTTAAGCAATCCCTGGCTGACCCGCCAGCGTGTCGCAAGCACTACAGTCAGATCCCAGGCTTCCTTGTGAGGGCTCTGCAGCCGTGTCTGGTCAAGAATTTCCTGGGTAAAAGTGTTTCCATGTAAACATTTGACCTACTTCTCCTTAGCCATTGCACTGAAGTGTAGTTTCTGAATTTGCCTTTTCCGTGAATTTACTACAGAATGGGCCAGTAAATAAATGTCAGGTAATGCACTGCTAACGGAGGACGGTCTGTGGATGTTGGCATGTCTACAGGTCCATAAACACTGGTGACAGTCCTCAATTAGGTTTTTCCCCCCACCATGTTGTTTGCAAATAGAGTATATGTTTGGTTGTTTAAATATTAATGGTTTAGTTGAAAATGTTGATGTCTTAATTGCATTAATCAAAGACATATTCTCAGCACTGTCTTAACATCTTTGTTAAGTAAGTGTTGCCTGAATAAGTTGATGTAAATCACATACCTGTATGCCAAATCAGATTGTCCATATTTGGTTTTTATGGGTAGTGTTCACCAGTGGGTAGTGACTACCAGTGACTTGATTTCAGATGAAAATTCTTGTTTTCTAGTTCTGTGCAGCATGCACACTGCTGGCATCAAGAACAGGAATGTAGAAGCTGGAACGATTCAGATTCTTTGGTGTTTAAGAAATATCGTTGTGGCCATTCAGGCCACTGGCTGCACAGGTAAGGAATAAATGTGAGTTTTCTTTACATCTCCACTTTGCTACACTCTTCTTTAGGACTCCAAGACAAGCTTGCAGATGCTTAGGTTGAGTGTTTTCTTATGATAGAGTAGCACAGAGTTAGGAGATGATACCTGCGTCATGCCTAAAGAAGACCACCCAGTTTGTCTAATTGAAATACATGCCATAGTATTAGCAAGTATTCCAAATGAAAAGGAGAAATGCTATTTACTGAAGCAGTAGTTTAAGCCCTTTATTGCTAAAGTCTTCAATATTAGTATAAAATTCCCAGTGAAGCCATATGCTGTTATTTTCATACTTTGCTTATGCATCTTTATGTGTAAGTGTGGGCAGACCACCTTTGTTCCCTTCACAGTGCACTTGGTATATTCAGCTCTACTGCACTTTTTAGTGAGCACCTTTTCTTTTTTTTTTCCTACGCTCCATTACTGAAGACAATTTGAGATGAGATAGAATTTTATACATAGGTAATTCTAGGAATATTTTGCTTGGCTTTTGGTTATTGTAGACTGAAGACCTAAGATGGAGGAAGTGGTTGAGACTGGTATCTTATAGTCTGATAACAAAGGTGAAAAGTGGTGAGTGCTGAGATATGTGCAGAAAACTGAACAGAATGTAAGAGGAGATACTTTACTGAGGATACATGAAATTTTTTTTAATGTAATTCATACATTTCTGAGTATTACACTCTATGAAGGTGATTTTAATTTTTGGTGGCATGTTTAATATTGTTTCATTAATAAATTAATCTTTTGAAGGCCTTAGGAAAGGCCTTGTGTTCAGGAGTGTTTTCTGTGTCTTTGACATGGTCATAAAAAATACTAACAGTATGGCATGAGTGTGAGACTTAAGTGGCTGTGGCAGCAGTGTTTTGTGTTTCTCTTTTGCTGAGTGGATATGTTCCTTTTCAGTGTGGGATCTTTGTCCTGTGTTAAAACAACGTTGTCAGCATGGATGGTAATTTCGTCTGTTGACGTGAAACTATTTAGGGAAAGTAAGACTATCAGCTAAATCTGCTTCTGTATTACTTACGTGACTTGCTAAATGTTGAGGCATTAAAATTGACAGAAGAGGGCAGGCTGAAGGTGACTTTGAACTGAAACAGAGAAGGAGCATTCCCGTGGTTTTACAGTTGTGGAGTGGTTTTGTCCGCTATTGATGTTTCTGTTCATTAAATATGTTACAAGCAGCAAACATTCATGTTGAATTCCCATTATTTTCTCTAAGCTCTACAACACCAGAACATTCTCGGCCTCTTTCCAGTTGCCCCAGCTGGGAAGGTAGAATTGAAGAAGGCAAAACAATGAGGACATCAAATAAAGAAATGGCAAAGTAAGTGTTGAACTATTACTGCTTATTGTTGCATTGGTTTTAGCAATAACCGTCTGATGATCTCTGACTACTTTACATGCATTAATGAAGATTTGAAACACAGATAGGCTGCTTCATATCAAGCCTGAAGGAAGCCTTAAGGAGGGAGTAGCACTGAGAAGTTTTATCTCAAAAGCTACTTGTGTGATTATTTGAGGTGCAGATTTGGTTAGCACAGCTTTCAGATTTGGTTAGCACAGCTTTCACTTCTGTGAACTAGGGAGGTAAGAGTTGTGCTCACTGTCTATCAGTAAGAATACAGACAGTTTTAGAATATGTTTATGTAACTTCTTGTACGGCTATTAAGGTTCTTTTCAACTTGATTCTTACTTTTATTTTCAAGTTCTGTTGCAAGCGACTCTGCTAATCCAGCTGAATGGGAAACTGATGAAGTGGTCCTGAGGAGAAGACAAAAACAGATCAATTTTGGAAAGAATACCCTTGCATATGACAGATACATTAAAGAAGTTCCAAAGTAAGTTGCACTGTGTTGCAGATTTCCAAGTGAACTCTTCTTTGTTCCTGGTGTATGTGTGTGTGTGTAGAACAGCACACAGCCTTAGTTCTCTTCAAATTCTTCCTCTGGTTTTTATTGCAGAGTATGACATTATATGGTGTGCAGTATTTCTGGGTAATTTTGAGTCAACTGTCCCAGCAGTTTTCCCTCTCAACTTAGTGTTCACCCTAAACGTAGTGTCTGTGGGATGGGGCAGGGCTGAATGGGGAAAGGAGAAGGCCTTGAAGCTGTGCAAGCACAGAAGGTAACTCCATCCCAGCCAGACTCAGTACAGTACTAAAAAAAAGAAGCTGCACTTGACTCCAGAGGAGTAAAGTTGAAGGAGCTGGAGGGTGGGACACTATTGAAGGAGTGTGAGTTATGCTTCTGTTTCATGTTTGTTCCTGGGCAGTAGGGATCTGCTTTTGGCAGCTGTCAGAGTGCTGGATTGGATGAGCTTCCAGTTTGACTCAGCACATTATAGTTAGTTGTTGCTTTTGTGATCTATTTTTGGTAATGTCTTATACACATTTCAATTAAATGTTTAAAAATACGAACACTTTATTTATCAGACCACTGATGCCTGTGTGATCTGATGAACTAAGGATTCTTTTTAAGGGAAAAAAACTCCATGTTCTGAAATAATAAATGTTACTGTGTATTTACAGGGACCAGCGAATTCCAGGAGTTCACCCTAGAACTCCCAACAAGTTTAAGAAGTACAGCCGTAGGTCCTGGGACCAGCAGATCAGGCTGTGGAAGATAGCACTGCATGCCTGGGATCCTCCTGCTGAAGAAACCTGGGATCTGCAGCCAGTGTGTGTATATGGGTGAATTAAGTCAGGGCTTAAGGAATTTAAGGAGGGCTCTGTAGTTCCTTTAGAGCATTCCTGACTGGGAGAAAAAAGATCAGACTCAGAAATGGGAGTCTTCTTGAATGCTTTGTTTTCTATTTGAATTCTGTCCATCTTCAAGATATTCCCATTATTCAGTCGAAGATCACCTGCAGTCAGGCATTTATGGGGAGGAAGGCATTTGGTCTGCCTGCAGTAGTGCATTCCTCCCCTTTGTCTTTACACTGGTGGGCACAAGGTAACATTACTTTTCTAGAAAGCCAGAGGCATGAGCAGAAATTTGGTGATTACTGTTCCTTGACTTTGATAACCTTTCCTTCTTTCCTTTTCCTGATGTGATGGAACTATATGTCTCCTACAGTAACAATATGTTACAGGATTTGAGACGTTTAAGGTGAGAGAGAGATTTCTGTGCTCTCCTCAGGAGAGTGTCAACTGCATTCAAGATGGAAATATTTTTATCTTTTCACAACTTTGAATTTCTGTCACAAGGCTAGCTCTGCTAATTGATACCACCTCATACTTCACAAGATTTGGACTAGTAAATTGGGAGGAAAAGACTGGATGAAATTCTCGTAGCTTTGTAACTGCACTGTGTAATTGGTTTTACATGTGTTGTAATTAACCTGTGGTAGAAGTTGCAGTTTTTACACCATTTGGGTGTCATATGAGATGAACTGTTAATTATTACTGCAGTTTAACTGTTTTCTAGTTCGAGCACTTAGCCAGGTGGGTAGTTTTTTAAAGCTTTTTTTTTTCCCTTCCTGTTTTTAGTAGTACAGAACCTTCAGGTAGTTCCCAGGAATGGTTCTGCAAAGATGAGGATGTTTCTGGTTCCTTTGTATTTGACGAAAAGCAAAAGAGAAATGAGTGTGAAGATGAATGCAGACAGACTGACTACGTACCTGAGAGGTATGAGAGAAAACTTCTGATCTTAACTTAGGGAAATAATTCAGTACATGTCAGTGCTGTCAGGTTTTTGTAGGAAATATTTAGTGTGGAAGAGCAGTTAATGCTCAGCTTTGGAGTTTGGGACTTTTGCTGTTGAATGTAATCCATCAATGGTACAGAGCATTGAATGTGGAAAAATTACCAGCATTGCAGAATTACACGATTTAACAGAAGGAAAGGCAGTATTTTTTCAGCTTCTCAGTTTCAGAGTACTGAGGTTTCTTTAACCATTGCTGGAAAGTTCTGAAAGTAGGGGAGCTTTTTCAGAAGCAGGAGTCCCCTTCCTTAATAGTATCGTACCTGTCTACAGAACAGCAGGGAGACTGACTGGGAAGTACCTTCCCTGTTCACTGAAATATTTTGTCCTGGGGGGATGTGTGTGGAGCTCAGAATGGTTCTGCTTCCAAGATGTGAGCCATTTGCTGTGTGTTCCTCTGTGTGACTGAAGAATCATACCTCAAAAGAAAACTTCCTCTGTAGCATATGCCATTATTTAGCAGAACTCTGATAAACATTTAGACATAGGTAAAAAATGTTATGTGCGTAAAATCTGTGTTTTATTTTTGTAGTTCCTGTTCTCCTGATTCTTCTCCAGTATGGAAACGCAGAAAAAGAAACAATTCTGACTCGTCTGTGGTTTCAGACAGCAAAAACCATTATCTGCAGATGTACCACACACTGGAAAGGTATGAAATTATTCTCCATATGGGAATTCATTGATATTGCAAACTGACTTTTGGAATATGACTGGTATTTTTCCCTCCATTTGTTAATAGCTTTAATTTCATCTAAACAGGTATGCAATTTAATGAGGAAGGGAAATCATGTCAGAATAATTGTGCTGTATGATAGCAAATACTTACGGTGGTCCATTGCAAGTGTTGGAAGACACATCACAGGGGTTTTTTTGTGTGTAGATTTAGGCAACACTAAGGGTTTTGGCAGTTTGGTAGATATTTCACACTAACCTTAGTAAAAATGTTTATACGGGTGTGTTTTTTTCTGTCCACTTAGCTCCCTTAAGAGGAGCCGTGTTACCCAAGTGCATGGATTCAGACCTTTTCATTTTCTTTCCAGCCTTACTGACTCGGAACATCAGGAGGCTTTTTCAAAGTGCTCAGAGTGGGAAGCCTTTGGTGAAAAAGATGAAGTAATGACAGTACAACAAAGTATAGGAATAACAAGGTAAATACCCCAGTGATTATGATGTTATTTCTGATTATTGTTTATGCTGTAAAGGTGTCCTTTTCTTCTGTTTTTAAACTTTCCCTTCTCTGGTTACTACTACTTTTTTCTTTGCCTTATTACATTTCCTCCAGCACATGGTGTGTTTGGTTGTTACTTCTCTCCTTTGAGCTTACTCAGCTTTTTCCACTCTGACTCTCCCATCTGTTGCTTTCTGCTGCCTCTGCCATGCCAGGTAATGCTGGAAAATGATGAGTCCTTTTCACACTCTGTCTTGTGGAGAGAATTGGAAGTTTGCCTCTCATTTCCTCAGCCTAAGAGCTGGAAGCTTCCTCTCTGTCTCCCTAGAGATTAAGTTGTTTTGTAGTGACAGCAGTGATAGTTGTTTGTTTTTATGCAGTGACCCAATTCCAGCCAGTTGTTCTTCAGGATGGAACAGTCCAAAACAGAGGAAATCCAGCTTCTTTCTGCCTGACAGCAAGACTTGCAGAGATGCAGACTGCAGGCTAGAGAGGTATCAAATGCAGCTCATCAATTGGGGTTTGAGGGGTATTTTTGCATATTAATTTAGGAGCTTAGTTGCTTTCTTGCTGGAATTCAATCCAAGTTTTATTATAAACATTGACTTTTAATTTTTTTTTTTTTACTATTCTTCCTAGGGATGTTTTGGTCAATATTTATACGTTATGTGGTAAAATTCTGTCCTTCTGTTCTTTATGTTCTCATATTATAGTCTGTGTTAATGGATTGTAGCTATATTTAATATTTAAAAGTTACCATAACAAAGGCACTTAGTCTTTGGCTTTGTTTTTTTTTTTATTTGCAGGCTTAAACTTTGTAGCAGTTTATTGGAAGGACATCAGTCAGAATACCCTGACAGAAGATGGGGAAGTGCAAATGCTGAAGATAGAATACTGAGGAAAAAAATCTAAATACCAAAGTGAGTTTGTGCTGCCTACTTACGTGACCTGTTCTGTTTCAGTAGCTCATCCACAGTATCATTCTACAGAATCCAACTGTTCAGTTCAGGCAGATCAGTTTCTCTTTTATTCCTTTATTTTATTAGTGTTTTATCCCATCCTCTTGCATTTAATACAGCACCTTAATTAAAAGATCTAATGCTTCAGACTTAAGACATTGAAATTGTTACCTATCTGCTAGAAGATGTGTTTTTATCACTCAAACAAGAAGTGCCAGTTTTTTCAGTTATTTCAGTAGCACCTTTTCTGCCTCTTGATATTTTTGTGATGAAGTCACAACTTGGCATTTGCAACAGTAGATTTTAGTGAAAATTTTCTCTTGGACTGTAGATTCCGGGGATGCACTAATAGGATGGGTGGTGTGCCGGTTTGGCCAAAATCTAGTAATATAGCCCCTGAGAGAAAACCAAGTTGCAACCACCCTTCCCCCCACAGGGTTCGGGAAAAAAGGAAATTTTTCCTTGAAGGAAAGTGAAAGAGATAAAAACTATTTATTTTAACAAACACACAGGAAAAGAATAATGATGCTAAATAATGAATTAAAACCCTCGCTATAGAGAGAAACCTGGGAAGATTTCAGAGTCCTTCTGTAGGTGTGGTCTCTCTCCTCCTCGGAGCTGGTCGGTGAGGGCGTGGGCCCACCCCCGGGCCTCGGGGAGAAAATTCTCCTGATGTGTTCTGATGTTGTTGAAACAGTTCAGAAGAGAAGAAGGGAAAAAAAACCAAAGTCCCAGGAAACAAAATTCAGCTCTCCATCTCACGCCAAGAGGAGAAAAAAAAAAAACCAGCTGTCTGAAGAAAAAGCAAGCAGGGTGCTCCCTTTGTGCCTTCCGCAGTCAGAAAAAACACTGAGGAGTATATCTCTGTGTCCTTGAGAAGCTGCTTTGGAAAGTTCATCTGGGTTTTTTTTTTTTCTCAGTTTAAAGGCACAGAAAAGGCACAATATTACTTTTTGGGCATAGAGCATGATAGGGGATACACATGATAGAGTCACCCCAAGACAGGTGGTAATCTGGGTCAAACAGGTTTTATTAGCAGGTAGCCTTTTGTGTAATTAGATTGTCTCTGATCTACATTTGATGCAGGCTCTGAAACATGGACTAGGATATAAATGTCTGTTAAACAGTGCTCTTCGACTGTTTTGCATAATAAAAGTCATTACGAATATGGCCATAATTAGTTTTACACGTAGATTTTGGATTATAGCAATATGAGGAAAAGGCAGCTAGAGCTTTTAAAAAATTATGCTGATGGCATTTTTCTTTTGACTTTATTGATTTTTAATTTAAATTCTTCGAGCATGAATAAGATTTAACATGCATTCACTTTTCTAAAGTGCTAATTCAATATTGGAAAATATCTAGTCTTTCTTTGTATATAGAAGTATTGAAGAAGGAATTTCTCCTGTGACAGAAGAAGACTTGAAGAATAGGAATGTAGTCTGAGACCAGCAGATCAAGTCTTGGAAAACTGGTCCTGTCATGTAGGATCTGCACTGAAAGAGGAAGAGATTTACAGTCAGCATACGTGCAATCAACATAAGGTGAAATTATTCAGGTAGAAGAAGCATCTTTACGTCACAGTTAAGAGCTTTTCTGGTTTCCACATAGTTGGTATTTAGCTTTTTTTCAGTGGTCTTTGTTGTAAATAAAGCTGTATTAAGGAATGTATATATTCAGTAGGTTTGTAATCACTTGTTCTAATTGAAAAAAAAATTTATGTTAGATGTAAAATGTATGAAGTGAATTAAATACCTTCTGTGGAGCAACACATTGGTTTTCTGGGAAGGAAAGACCAGTATTTAGAGCGACACTGCCTTTAAACTTGGCTTTTAGGTGTGATGAGCTCCAACGCTCAAGTGTCAGGAACTTAATCTGTGGAAGTTTAATCTTGCTTGAAAACCAGATAGAGGATTACATGGCAGAATTCCACACTACCTTCCCTTTTGCTAAAAGAAAATTTCTGTCATAAACAGAAATAAATATGAATGTATCTGGTTGCTTTCTAAGGAAAAACCTTAGTCAATAGGATATTTTTAAGATATGGCAGAAATTCATTAATTAGAATTGAAATAAAAGTCTATTTTATGAATTAATAATGACATTTAGATGAAAATTTTGTGAGGCATTGAGAAAAATAGGCTCAGCTGCTTCCTTTTCTCCTTGACAAATACTTTAGGAATGTAGGGTATCTAGTACTGTATTTTTTCAGTAATTTATGTGCTCAAAATGTTCATACTAGCTGTAACACTTTCTTTAGTATGGACAACACGGGTTTCTCCTTTATACTGTGCTGTAAGCTCACCATATGCAGTGCTCTCTTCCATTTACTGCTCCTGTAACACTACAGCTTAAAAGAGGAAACGTTTTGCTCTTAATGCCTGGATATAGCACATTTATAAAATGCTGTTACCTGCTTTTTTGTTTAGGTTTCTCCAGATCTTTATAAGGATAGATTGTTTTCTGCAAGCTGTGCCTCAAGTGTAAAACTTCAGATTTCATGAAGCCTGTGCTGCAATGACAGTGGATGTTCCTTAAAGCTTTTGTGAGGATATTTCTGCTGTGCCTGCGTTGGCAGGTGACATGTGCGTTATATCGCAAAGCTGCTTCAGGTGATGGATCGTGGCATTCCCTCTGGAGATCCTGTTCCTCAGAGTGTGCTGATGTTTCACCAGGGAATTGGCCCAGTGTCGAGTTAAACTGAAGAATGCCACCCCTCAAACCAAGGAACCCTCTCTGCTCCACTGGACCACAACTGTACATCCAGCCCGAAGAACTGCTTCAAAGGAATGTAGATAATTTCAGCTTTCCTCCAGTCATTAAAGACAAGCTGTTAATAACTTTTGGATTGGGTGATCACCCATCTGGCCTATTTATTTTTCTCTAAGATGAATTAAGCTGGCATTTGCCAGGTGAGAGAAGAGAAAGGAAAGGTAGATGGTTTCTCAAAATCACATCCTTTTCTTGAAGGGGCTTGAGTGACTTTTAGAACAGCAGCACAGCTTAAATACCTGGATTTTGCTTTTATGTGTGTTGGCAGCCTGACCCAAAGAGCCAGTCTAGTGTTAAAAGAGTAGGAGAGGATGTATTCAGTGCCTGTTGTTCCTACAACTGTTGGGGATGAATAGCAGTATTTGCAGGTGTGGAGCCGCTCTTGTCCAGGCTAAGGAATTGTGGTGATGGGATAAGCTCTCCTTTGTTTTACTCTGCCAGCACTGTGTGCAGAAGTTTGAAGTGAGAGCTGTGGCTACAGTGGTTTATACTAAATTCATGTGCCAGTTACAAGAATTTTACAGTCCTTGTGTAGCGTGTACTGGGATACCAATGTCTGCTAGAGCTGGGAGTTGTCCCTCTACAGGAGTTGGGTTTAGCTTTTCACCACAGCCTTGTTGTGGGGCTGGAAGTACCCAGGGCCAAGAGTCCATTGTGCTGCTGATTTGGAAATAAGCTGCTTCCCCAGGAACTACTCTCACTCCCAAAATGTTATTTCCAGGCATGCTCAGGCATTTTTCCCAACACAAGGGTGTATCAGTCACACACCACAGAGCACGGAGTGTGTGTGTACAAGGGACACATCTGTACAGCACTTTTCTAAGAAGTAATATTTAGAACCTTATTGTTCCAGTGTGCATGCTTCCATGTGATTTATGATGATTGTAAATAAAGGAATGTGTTACATTTTTGGCAATTTGCCTTTATGCAGAAGAATTAAAAACTTTAACTTTAAAAATCCTTGTTAGTCTGCTTTTGTGGTTGTGTTATCAGTTTGATTATAAAAGGAATGTGTGGGCCCAGTAGTCCTTTGTTTGTTTTAGAGTCTTTTGTTTGTTTTGGGTGGTGATTTTGCTTTTTTAGCCCTTGCTAAAAGGGAGAAGGAGGAGTCTTTAGAGGTTAAAATTAGACTCTTGAAGGCATTCAGTTCTGGTTGTGTCCAGCCCCTCAGTTTGTGCTTAGGGCATTGTAACTTAGTGGAATGGAGTAGCTGGAGTCCCAGCACCCATTCTCCCATGGAAAGCTGTCCTTCTGGAGAAGATGGAACTGCTAGGTGAGAGTAATAGGCTGTCAAGAAATATTTAAACTCATCTTAAGTATTTAATAAATATTAAGAGCCTTTAAGCTTTTGCCTATGATGGACAGGGCCTGCAGTGGATTTATGGACACATGCTTAGGATTTGTAATTCAGCAGTCCTTAAAAGATCTTTGTATTTCTTGGTTGAAGGTATTAGCCTAGACATAGCATAACCAATCTGCGTGTGGCAGTTACATTTTGGGCAGATTGATCCAGATTCTGTATGCTTGGACAAGCTATGGTAGCACAGGGGAAGGAAGGAAGGAAACAGCAGATGAGGTTTGAGGTCTCCTGAAGTCATTTCATGCAGTGCTGCCACTGGATGTAGAATCATCCTGTGTTCTAATTAGTAACCTCGTTGGTGTAAACAGAGCAGTCAAAACTGGAATGCAGCCTGTCCATGCACTTGTTTACCTACCCTGGGCTGTCTGACACAGAGTTTACAACTGAGGTGAGTGAGCAGAAGTCTGGCACTCCACGCCCAGTTTTTCCTTAAATTTTACCTAACTTAATTAAATCTCCTCTGCATAAATCTGCGCTCAGTTTGTAATTAAGTCAAAATATACCCTGAACTTCAGCAGACAGGTTTCAATTTTCTCCGTAGAAGTGACAAGTATCTTCTGTTGGCATGCTTCCACTGGGAGAATCTCCTTTCAGAGGATACATTATTACCTGTGCTTGTGGAAACCATCCTTCACTGGCAGTTCTGAAATGCCAGGGTTGTGTGTACTTCGTTTCCGTGGTAAAACTCCTTTGAGGTCACAGCTGAGGATGTCTCTTCCCCTTAAATTCCCACCGTGCTGTGAAAACGCTTTTCTGAAGGATTTTTGTTGTTGACGAGGATGGAAAGATGCAGCGCAGCTGTAATCCCTGAGCTGTGTCCCAGCAGATAGTTCTGCTGGATAAACTGAATTTAATTTGTACACAGTGTTATGCTAAAAGTACTGTCTGGCTTCCAGGCTGTAGCTGTCCTGCGGCTGGCTTGCTTGGATGTGTTCAGGTAAACACACTGTTCTAGCTTGTGTCAGAGCCAGGCTGAAGGGAGGGGAGTTTGTGCATGTTTTGAACCTCTGCTGTACTTCAAGCATGACTTTGGTTCGGGAACACAGTTATGTTTTCCATAGTAGTGTGTGGGAAAGGAGAGGTGCCAGCAGCGCAGACTTTTCTGCAGGAACGTGGATATTCATGCAGATGCCACACAGAAGATGCGTGAGTTTGTACAAAATTTGCTACAGTAAGGCCACGCAACAGGAAAGGAATTTTCAAGGTAAATCCCTTCATGCATAGCAAGGCTGAAGTGTATCTTCATTAAAAAAAATTCAAAACCAAACAGCACCTGTTACTGTGTGTTCAGAAAGTCTCTCCAAAACCATTGCTATGCTTCAATAGTTGCTTTTGTGTTTTAGGCTGATTTTAAAAAAAACCCACCAAACAACTTTTCGTTTGCTACTTCTGCCATCTGTTTTACCAGATGTGGTACCTCGGGACATGCTTAAGTGATGGCTTAGCAGTGCCTGGTTAATAATGGTTGTATTTGATGATCTAAGAGGACTCTTCCGACCTTAATGAACCCGTGATTGTAAGGCCTTTTCAACCTTAGTGATCCTGTGATTGTAAGGCCTGAAGAAAACCATCTCTCTGAAGTGTCCCACCAGTCTTCAGGCTGTAAGGGCTGTAAATGTATTATTCTTTAAAGCGGTTTGTGTTCTGTTGGAGTTCTTCAGGTTGTTTCTAAATTACTGTTCTAAAATGTGAATGTATGCCCAATAGCAGGATGAACGGGATTTCGTTGTGCATGCATGTGCAATTAAAAACCCCAGAAAGCTCCACGAACCAAGGCATAGCAACCTCACGGCATTACCCAATCTTCTTCACTATTGATAAGAAATTTAATACCATGCCATTGTGAAATTTATGTGGTAACCGTCTGGCGTGGGGTTTGAACTGGCCCTTGAAATACCCTGTGCGCTTCATCGACTGTAGAGCCGTGCCGGTGACCGTCATCCTTCATATTTAAATCGCGGGAATTTGTATTTTTCCTTTTGTTTGGGCTGAGGTTTTTTTTCCTGTTTTTTCACGTGGGTCCCGCCGCCACCGCGCGCCAAAACCGCGCGCCGCCGCTCTCGATTCTCCCGCCACCACGCCCCGGGGGCGGGGCCTGGCGCAGCGGGCTGAGCCATTACCCTGGCGGGGGGGTGGTACGTGTGCGAGCGTGCAAGGGCGCGGGGCGCCTGCTGCTCTTTCCCGCTCGCCTACCCCCCCCCTCCGCACCTGTCCCCGTGGAGGCGCCCCGCGGGGAGGCGGAGCGGGCGGTGTCGCTCAGCGCCGGCGGGAGATGCGAAGGCGCTGAGCGGGAAGGCGGCAGCGCTCCCTCACCGCCCGCTTCGGCTCTGCCTCACCGCCCGCCTCAGCTCTCCTCGCCCGGCTCTCCTTCACCGCCCGGCTCTGCCTCCAGCCTTCCCTTCCGAGGATACCTCGTACCATGTCCTTCCGCCAGCGGAGCCCGCACGGCAGCACGAAGAGCAGGTAGGGGCTCCGGGCTGAGGCGGGGGTGGCAGCGCCGGGCCTCGTTCCCCCCGCGCTGTCCGGCCCTTGCCCCCCGCCGTCCCGCGGGCGGAGTTGTCTGAGGGGGTGGGCCGGGGGGGGCGCAGAGCCCCCTCAGAGGGCCCGCAACGAGTGGCGTCGCCTCGCTGGGCTGGTGGGAGCGAAATCGGTAAATAACCGCGGTCTCTGGAGGAGATTAAAGCGCTAAAGCCCACCTGGCTGCTCACCTCGTGTGTCGCTGTGTTTGTCCCCAGCCCGCAGCAGCCCCCGCGCTGGGCCCAAGCGCGGAAACGCGGCGCCGATGGGAAGCGGCGGAGGCAGAACGAGCCCGAATCCTCCATGTTTGAGGAGAACAAGCCCAGGCCTGAGGACAGCCGGCTGGACAGGTGAGGAGGAGCTGGACAGTTCACCAGCAGCTGCTAGGCAGTTTACCAGGAGCTGTTGAACTGACCGTTCTGCTCAGTTTTCCAAGCCCTGCCTGTTTATCAGTCACTCGTCAGCCTTAAATAGCTCGTTTTAAAGGAGGGAAAAGGATCGACTGCAATGCCCTTATCTTGGAGTCCATTTTCAAGAGTCAACGTTTTTCGTTCTTACCTCTTGAAATATATTTTTGATAATTTTTGTTCTATTTCATGCCGGTTTACTGCCATTTATAAAAAAGTAATAATGTACAGGCCAATTACGTTTGTAAATACAGGCTGTACTGTAAAATTAAAAGAAATTACAAAAATTCAGTTCATAGAAATCATCTATTTTATGTTTCTGAAGGCAGTACAGACCACCTTGAGAAGTTGTGTTGTATTTCAGCACATTTGCAAGGGGATCCGGTTTTGAGGTCACCTCATAATGGTCACACTGCTCTTTGCTGCCTTCCGTGTTTCCCAGCACAGCTAGACTTAAGTGTCTTATTTTATATCACATTTACAGTCTGAGCTATTCATGCCACAGTCCCTTTAGTCACTTTGATCGGTGGATGGGAGTTATGGCCACAGCCCAGTTGATTGAATCAAGGTTTCTAATCTAAAACGGGATGGGTTGTGCCTCGTAGCTACCCATTTTCCTTTGCTGACAACAAGCAGGGAACACATTGGTCAGTGGCTCCAGCTACACTATCCAGAGTAGCTTAAACTAATGTCAGGAAGCATGGTGGAATAGCAGTACAAGGATGAAACTTTACAGATAGTTTCATCAGTTTCAGCATAAATAAGCAACACTTCTGTGTGTCTTCTAGCACTGAATTGTGCAGGCATATTTCCTGGTTTCAGTTTGGATTGAGCTCTGACAGTAATTGTTCTCTTCTTGTGCCGAAACTACTTTTTGTTTCTGCCAATCCAACCATGTCAAATTAAAATTCTCAAAAGTAAAGCATATCGGGTTTGGAGGCTGGGTCATCGCTATAATCACAGCAGAGAATCAAACAGGTATAAAAAGGTACATCACAGGGTTGAGGAAAAAGCTCAGGAGTTGGGAACAACTGGGATTCTGCTGTTTGTTCTCTGCCACGGGAGAGCAATAATTTAACATGGCCTGTGTTCTCTGCAAAACTAGAAATCAGTAAAAGAAAAAGTTAAAAATCCTTGGAGCTTGAACAGATCTTTGCAGAGGGACCTGTACTGTTTGCTATGGATTTTTAATTTTGCCAAGTTGGTAACTGGGTTTCATCTAAATGGAACTTTTAGTTTGAATTTAATGAAATGTTCAAAGTTGTACAAACCAATTTGGGAGCAGGGAGGGAGTTGGAGCTGGTTTTAGTGCAGTCAAGATATTCCCATTATTCAGTCGGGAAGCGTTCTAATTCCCTGACTCCAGAGCATTTTCAGACCTACTGAAAAAGCTATGCTCTGTAGGATACAGTTTTGAGTTTTACTTAGTGAAAATTGGTCATCAGGAGGACGGACAGGGGAAACATTGAATAATCTGAATGCAGGCAGCTATACATGGCTGGGAAGTGATAGGAGCTTATTCCCCTGCAAGACTCTGAATCTGCTTGTGATGTTAATGGGCTGCAGTAGAGTTGTTAAACCAGTTTGCAAAGCCATAGTAACTCTCAGTTTCCTAGCTAAAATAGGACATATTTGTGCCTTTGCCTTCTCTACTAGGCATATATTTACATGGAGGAACTCCTGGTGCTATCATGTAACTTTAATTAATTAGCTTTTCAACTTAATTCTGTGTTCTAACTTTTGTCTCTTATATGGCTAATGAGTCTGCAGTCATGAAAGAATAAATAATTGCTAAGTCATTTAGTGGAATGAAAACAAGTGAGTAAGTAAGTAAAGCTGGTATTTCACGTACCATTTTCTGAAGGACATGAGCTGGAAGTTACTGGGAACATAGGCTGGGTTAACAAGCTATGCTATGTTTCTATAGATACCTACATAAATTTTAAGAAAACCCAACACAAACCACACAACCTGAAGGTGGAACTCCCAACTGATGCTTAATTTTACAATGATGAAATTTTAATAAAGCAACACAAGATTTTCACGGCCATTTTGAGTACTGTAAATAATTATATTTAAGGGGTTAAGCTCTGAGTGGGGGAGATAAATACAATAACCCAAGTTTTTAATAGAGAGCCGTATTATTTTTTTCTTTCTAGTTTTACAACACCAGAAGGCCCTGGACCCCTTTCCCGGTGTTCAGACTGGGGAACTGCAGTGGAAGAAGATGAAATGAGGACCAATGTCAACAAAGAAATGGCAAGGTACCCTTGGGTGTTTAAGATGAAGTGGGGAATGGAAGGGAAATGGAAGTTGTCTTGTAGAATCTGTTTCGACTTGCATTTTTAACTTCACCATTGTAGTAAAATCAGGCCAACCTTAGCCTCTTGTCTGCTGCTTTTAGATCAACTTTGGGTTAAGTCCTGCAGTAATGTCATGGGAAACTCTCTGGAGACTGGATGTGTATCCCTAAATATCTCCCTTTTGGAAGAAGCTTTTCCTGAATCTCTTAAATTGAAATACTTAAAGTACCCTCTCGCTAGTGACTGATTTTTTGTATCATTGCTATAAGAAGTTGTTTTAGGGAAAATAGTTAGGAAAAGAGAGTCCTTGTATTTTTATTTTTTCTTTATGGAAAACTGAAATATTTATTTCATAGTGGAAAGGCCTCTACAGTGTCTCAGGTGCTGCTGCTTTGCTGAGAAGTTAATTCAACTGTGAGCTGTGACAGTGCTTAATGTTCTCTTTGTGTACATATGTTCTTAATACTGATTTGAATTCTTACAGATACAGAAGAAAACTCCTGATAAATGAATTTTCAAGAGAAAGGAAGTCCTCCTCAGGAAGGTAGGTTAAATTTCTAGATTAGCTGAGGAAAAATCTTGAAAATAGGTTTGAATTTTCGTTGTACAATGTTGCTTCTTAAACCACACACTTTAAAATAGTTCATCTTAAGTCTGTTCCAACACCGTAGTTTAGTAACACCCTGAGCATTTGTTTGAAAAGTTTTAACGTGTTTATGTATAGTTTTTTACAAGTGTGTTGGTTTGAGTGTCACTGGTTTTCTAGTAGTCCCAAACCTACAATGTTTTTTCTCTCCAGTTCTGATTCAAAGGAGTCCACGGTGACAGTAGAACTTGAGACAGATGAGGTGGTTTTGATGAGAAGACAAAAACAGATAAACTATGGAAAAAACATGATTGCATATGATAGATACATTAAAGAAGTTCCTAGGTAAGCTGCTTGACTTTCTGGAAAACTGAATGTCCACCTGCAAGTCATACCTGTTCTTTATAAGCACATGGATGTACTAAACTTGGTATCCAAAACACATTCAGATAGAAGGCATCTACAAATTAAACTTTTAAGATATTTTTGAACTGTTAGGTCACACTAACAATCAAAAGATGTGGTTTGGGGTTTTTTTTTAATGAGTCAGTATATAAGAAATACCTCATGCTGCAGAAATGAAAATAAAAGTTCTTTTGGTTGTCAACAAGAGGAAATGAAACTGCTTTTTGCAGTCAGTTGTCTCATGAGTTAGCTACGAGATGGGCTGCAGTTGCTGTTGAGCTTGGAATGAGGTTTTCAGACCTATGAATGATAATCCTTTTTTTTTAAATTTTATTTGACTTATAGTCAGAAAAACTAAGAAGTTCATATCGAGCTGGCAAATCTTTGCTTGAGTGCTGGAATTGTACATTAGTCTTTTCTCATAAATAATACAATCACTCTCTACATTTAAAGCTATGTTATGTATGTGTGAATAAAACAGTGATAAATTTTCCATGTCTGATACCTGAATAGATGCCATCGTATACCAGGAGTTCATCCCAGAACTCCAAACAAATTTAAGAAATACAGCCGTAGGTCATGGGACCAGCAAATTAAACTGTGGAAAGTGGCACTGCATTCCTGGGATCCACCGACTGAAGGAGGATGTGATCTGCAGGAAATGTATGTACAGAGTATTCAAGATGCTTTTATAGAAACTATGATGTGAAGTCTCATGTTTAAGGAACAACCACTACCCCCAGCATAGTTCTTTTTGAGACAAGTCAGTGAGTGCTGAATGCTTTCACTAATTATTTGTCCACACTTAGTGCTGTTTAGTTCCTTCTCAATCAAAATATCCAGTAGCTTCCTGAACCTTGTTGGTGGGAGGAGACTTGCCCAGTGTCCTTGGAAGGGCATACGTACATATCCCTCACTTTTTTAATGGTGAAAGCAAAGCCAGTTCTGCACTGCTCTATAAAATAAATCACCACACCATCGACATGAGCTGAGTCTTTCAGGGCAGTCTTCAAATTATCTGGTAGGAGCAGTGCTGGAGAGTTCTCCTGAATATTGAGCTTGGACCAATCCAGTGTACAAAAACCTGCCTCACCCTTCTCACTTGCTAGTTCAAGAACAGTGCTATAAAATGTTGTTTCTTGACCAGAGAGGGAGAATTGTGATCTCATCCCAAGGTGCCACTAAACTCAAAGCATGGCCACAAGTGTTGACCGTCCAAGCTCTAGAAGATGTAGAGTGATGAGCTAGTTATTTTCCTCTATAGAAAGCAACACAGCTGATCAGGCAACATGTGACATAAAACTGGCACAAGACAATGAAGGTGACAAAGATAGAACTTAATTCCTCAGGAAGCAGTTTTGTGTTAATAAAGTAGTGTTTTTCCTTGACGGAATGGTGATTTTAAAACCAGTGCAGAGCAATAGGATTTAAAAGCAAAGCTTCCTTTTAGCTTCCCTTTACTTGCCATCAGTGTGAGGGGAGCTGGTACTTCAGCCAGAACCGTGTGTACATTGGTGTTGAAATGCTCCCTTCGGATGCTGGGGTGTAGCTCTGTGGATAATGGATATTAAATCTTTGCAAAACCAGGTGGATGAAAACCTTGTCTGGGGAAAAAACTCCTTCCTCTCCCGTAAGATTTGTATTGAGACATTGTTTGAACATTGGTTTTTTATCTTTGACAACTTGCACTATTCAGTCTCAAGACTTTTAATTCAGTCCTTGGCCATTTTGGCTGTACTGAGCTGTCCTGTAGTTCTGTTTGCTCTCCCCAGTTTGCCACCACTGTTCCTGTGATCTCTGTAGGTCTCTTTGCTCTCCTCTGGCCATTGTTTTCAGAACTGCACCACAAACTGCAGCTTAACACTAAAAATCAATTTGTTTATGCTCTATTCTTCTAAATTATTTTACAGTTGTCCTGTTGACCTTGGTGAGATGGAGACAGAATCTATTGGAAGCAATTCTACTGAATCTCAAACAAGCTGTCAAGATAATGATGTAAGCATACCTGTCATTTGCATAAATATTTGTTGATAATTGGTTCATTGCTTAGAGTTATATCCAGAGCAGCCTGAATACCTGACAAATTCCATCATCTACTTCATTTAGGGACTGTTTATAAAGATGAGCAATCTTTAAATTCGGGTACTTTCCAGCTATAGCCATTATCTGTCTGTAGTCTTGGGTTCAGAGGATTAGAACTTAAATGGTCATCTCAAATTAAAAATATCCCATTTTTTTCATAGCCTACAAAAGAAAATTTATCTGTTGAAAGAAAATCAGTTATGAACTGTAACGTACAGGTGAAATACTACTTCAGATTGCAATATCTAATGTTAAAATAGGGTGGAATTTCCTTGTCACACAGAAGTAGGCTCCTTTTGTATCCAGAAAGCACTTGGTACAGCTGAGCAGTAAAGATCTAGGAATGCTTTTCTAACTGGATTTGTTTTTTTCAGATGAATATTAAATCTGTATAATGTTTTAATGTTTGTATATATATGTCCTTAGAACACTTGCAAGGTATCTTCAAATGTGGTTGGATGGGCAGAAGCCTACATCTCTTTAATCCTAAGACTAGCATTAAGTTTTATATGGCCTTTAAAGCATTTGTAAGCCTTTGTTATAGGGCAGTCTAAATGAATTACAGAAGTTAATTGAATTACCTGTACTAATAACCTCTACTTAACTAGTAATTATTAATTGCCTTTGCCTTCCAGGATACCTGTTCTGGCACTCCCACCAAAGTTAGACATCTTGACTATCAAGCAGAAGGAGAATTTGACTTGGAAGTGTGTTTGAGTGAGCCACTGAAAGAATTTGATACTGTGAGTTAAATATTCTTGTGCAAACTGTTTTAGAGAAAGGGTTTTTTTAATTTGAGAGGTTAGCTTGATCCTTAACCTGTTAATAGTAAGAAAGCTTAAGCAAAGTTGAAGACTGTTTTCAAAGTTGTGGTTGGTCTAGATATTCTCTAGACCAGACTTATGTAAAATTGCAATTAAGTTGTGTGACTTCTTGTTAACTTTTAATTTATGTATATCAGATTTTTTTAATAAAACTTTTTAATAGGAAAACTAGCCAAAGGCTGTGCTATTCTCTAGTAGTTATAAGTAGTACAGCAAGATCTCACCAATTTCCCCCCCATTCCCTCCCCCACTGTGAACGTGATTTCAGTTGTCCACCTGCAGTTCAAAAGCCAAGTAGGGGGATATTTTTTATGTTATCTTGCTTTTACATCTGGCTCTTCTAAAAGGTCTGACTTGAAATATTGCACGTGGTAGCTGAACCATGTGGCTGATTAGTATTAGTAAACCCATCTACTGCAGTTACTGTAAGATTAACTACCTTCTCTTAAAAAAACCCACTTTATTTGCCAAAATGTTTCAGAAACAATTCGAAGTTAAATACCCTCGAAAAATTGGAGGTCAACATGGTAAAGTCTATGCAATAATGTTTTTTCAGAAGCAGTAGCCTTAATTTGAAATTTGTAAATAGTCATCAGTCATTTATTAATGCAGTCAAGAAAACGATGTCTAGGGAAAGTGCTTGATTCTTTCAATTTGCTGGTTTTAAATGTAAAACTGTTGTAAATGATAACAACTGTACAGATTTTCTGCTGAGAGCAGTTCATGTTCTATTGCTTTTGTGTGGGATGTTGCTGGAAAATAAACAGAACTGCATTAACTTTTACACACGACTCTTCATTTCCTGCTAGCAGTGCTCTGTGGATAAATGAAATGCAGGTAAATATTGAAAGCCAAGTGTCTCATATTGGTACTAAGCCAGGATATATCTGTGTTAGCACCATGCTCTGGTTTCGAGGGAGACCTTAAAATCTGTTTACTTGTATGCAGGCCACCAGAGTGAATTTGAGACAGTTTGGTTTAGTAGCTGTCCATTATCTGGTTGCCAAGTTCTGTTCTCTAGGAAAAACTGCTAGAAGAGCTGGGTGAACGCTTCAATCTTCTTTATCAATAGGACATTTTTTTACAATCACCTCACTTGGTTTTATATCTTAAAATGGAATTTTTGGGTGTTGATGTTACACCACTTAAACTCATCAACTCAAGGGACTATCTTAGCAAGTAATATCACTTACAGCTGTCTAATTTATTAGGCACTCTGGAAATCACATGGCTTGATCTGATGGGGAAACTTCCAGAAGGAAACAGTGGCACTGGGATAAGGTTGGTGCTAGGCTCTGATGCTAAGGAGACAGCCCTTCCTAACATGTATTTTTTCCAGAGAAGGCAGCAAAAGGTTGTTGCTTTCTACCTGGACTGAGCCCCCTCTGTCCTCCCCAGATTGCTTTTCTCAGGTCACGTTTTCTGGCCATGCTGTCCCTGGTTGTTTTAAGTATTTTTGGTGTGCCAGTCTATACCTGAGTGTTAGAACTGCCAGTAGAATTGGTTTTTTAAAGGCAGTTCTTCTATCCTGCTGTAGCTACCCAAACAGGTTGGATCAGTGGATATTCAGGAGATTGTTTAGAGGCTTCTGAGGGTAAGGTTACTTGCACCTGGTTTTGAAATAAGTAAGCACATGGGTTGGGACAATAATCTCTCCAGCACAAATGCAGGCTGGAGGATGAACAGATGGAGAGCAGCCCTGAGGGGAAGGACTTGTGGATGTTGGTGGGTGGATGAGAAACTTGAAGTGACTCAGCCATGTGCACTCATAGCCCAGAAAGCAACTGTGTCCTGAGCTGCACCAAAAGCAGCGTGGCCACCAGGGCAAGGGAGGGGATTCTGCCCCTCTGTTCTGCTTTTGTGAGACCTCACCTTGAATGCTGCATCCATCTCTGGGATGGAATGTGGGGAAAACGTTGTGAAGAACACTAACCCCTGGGCAGTGTAGAAAGATACCAGGCAAACTGGCACGTACTTTTCTGTTAAAATGGAGCACACAACAAATAATTCTCCTGCGGCGAATCTCTTGAGATGCTTTTAAAATGAGGCAGAGCAACTTCTCAGTAGTTATATCTGGTATATAATCTGGTATATAATTTGATATTAAACCAACTAACCTGCTACTACTCAGACAAGGTTCTCAGCATGGGCCTTGGGGGGTATGATTCTCTTGCTCTCAGCATTGCCTGTGCCCTGCTCTCTGAGCTGTGCCCTCCGGAACACCACTCTGCTGAGATGGGTGTTGCTTCTCACTGTGCTGTCCTCACTCTGTTCCATCTCTGCTCTATCCTGTCACCTTTCAGTGTGCTCTGTCACTTCTGCTTCAGACTGTAAAGTTCTATGTCACCGGTCCTTTTTTTTTTTCAGCTAGTTTATCCCTTGTTTTCTTTTCCTGTGTTGTGCTCCAGCTTGTTTACAGATAATTCTGTTGGTGTCATTAAAAGCCATCTGAGGTGCTGTTGAGCTTTCAGTTCTGTGCTGTGCAGCACTCTTACCCAGGAACCAGGTGGGTATGATCCAGACTAGAAATGTAGCTAGTCTGTGTTCAGTAGCTGTGTGTGAAACAGGCTCAGATTTGTTACTTTTTCCTGAAGGAGCTGGCCATCCACAGTAGTGTCTTCACTGCAGTTATTCTCCTTTGCCTCAATTACTTAGAGCACTTAGTTTTTATGGTTGGTACTTAAAGAGAGCGCTGCTTGGATGTTTTTCCATAGGTACTGAACACCGAATTGGAAAACAACCGGGTTTTTTTTTTGCGCTAGAATTAGGCCCTCTAGTGGTTAAATGTGGGCTAACCCCATCCATTTGGGGCAGTATCTGGTAATAGAGGAATCTTACGGAAAAATAGTATCCGTATGTTCAGTTGTGCATAGTTGCACGCAATAGAGTTTGCTTCAGATGGAGAACAGGCAAGTACTGCTGTCAAATTGTAGCCTTATTAGGTTAAATTCCTCTAAAAATAAAACTGAGCAGGTTGTTCCGTAGGCAGCAGAACCTGTCAGCCCTGCTTTTTATAGACCTGTGCCTTCTGGTTTGTGTTTCTCTTACTCCCTTCACACCAAGCCCTGTCCCCTTTCAGCATCCTCATGCCATGCCTGGCTGACAGCAGTCGTGGCTGTGGCTGATTTAAAGCTCCATCTGTTTTGGCTGGGCCATTGGTACATGTGTGTGGGTAGGGTGGCAAGCAGAACATTAAAGAGCTGAGCTGTCCCAGCTTGTCCTTCACTTGGGCATTAACTGGGTCTTCATTACTCAGCTGTTGTCACATAAACCTTTAAGGGAACATATTTACCTTTCTGTTCAGTACCTGGACAGCCAGTCCAAAAATTAGAAGGTGGGCAGGACAGAGATTTTGGAAAAGACTTGCCAGTACAACAATTAAATGCTCTAAGGAAGCCAGCTTTCTTCCATGAATCCATTTTTAAGTCCAAAATACCATTCAAACAACTTTCTGTTCATGCTAGTATTTACTGAAGTTATTTTCAGGATTATCTGTTTTATTGTGTTCCTAATGTAAATAAGGAACACAGTATGTATGTAAATATTATGCAATGGAATATGTAACGTAAATATTGTGTTCCTAATGTAAATAAGAGCAGATGGAGAGTAACTCCGTATGCCTGAGGATGGATCTGTGTGGAAACCTGGGGGATCAGGCACTTCTTTATCAAAACTGGGCTGGTAAAAAGAGCCCTTTTGAAAGAATTTTGACCTTACTGGAAGTTTTTGCTCTTCTGCCTTTTCTTCTTCTATATGGTTTCACCGGTCCTTAGAAGATTGGTTGCTAGCTGTTGAATACTAAGTCCGAGTGCTTCCTGACAACTAGGGAGAATTTTGCCAAAATATTATATAAATAGTTAAGAGATTGAAATTACTTTGTGCAGTGTCTAAAATCCATTTTACTTTCAAGGAAAACAGCGTAGCTAGGATGTAATATATACACTTTAGTTAGGACAGAAAGTGGTAATGCTGAGCAGAATTCACTCTAGTTGTGTAGTATTTAGTTTTGTGGCATCTGAGTAACACCTAAATACAAAACATGCAAGGAACCGAGATTTAGCATCTGCCGTTGCTGGCCCCCACTGTATTTTTTGGCCACCAGTCCTGTTCACTCTGAGCTGGTCACTTATGTCTTGGATTGTGTTTAAGCACAAGAGAAAACTAATTTATCCAAAAAATGCTGATTCATACACTCAAGAAATAACTTCACTTTGAGTGGAAATTTGGAACTTATTTTGTGGGTTAAAGTGGGGCCCAGCTGTCTGTGTTGGGACCTTTCTATCTATCCAAGTCTCTATTGAGAAAGTTTCTGGGAGGTACAGGAATGGCTCTAATTATTAGCAAAAACAACGTTCCCTTTTGTGTTTCTTTAGAAAGGGGCTATTCCATTTCTGCTGAGAAATACTTTGTTTTTAGAAATATGAGTGCCATATAGAGATGAAGATTTGGGCCTGCTCTTTGATTCCACTTTCATGTGCTGGAATCAAAGATACTTTGGAGCACTGCAGAGGGCAGTAAAAGTGCATGTTTAATTACAAGCACACAAAAGGGAGCTCTGAGTTGCTTTACATTTGTTGTAAATGCCAGGAATCTAATTATACTTACTGATTCTGACCTCAGGAGCAACCCATAGTCCCAATAAAGCCCCTTCAAGTCTGTCATCTCTCACTGTTCTTTCCATTTCCAGTTTCACTTGATCTTAAGCCCATTATTACAAGGAATGGAAGATAATAGTAACTTAACAGCAGACAGAGGAAAAATGGACTTCAGGGGGGAGAAAAAGTCCTCCTGACAGACAGTACGAGCCTGCTTGCATTTAAAATCCTAAAGTATCTGAAAATGCTTATTTAAGTTGTTTGAACTTGACTTTTGTGAAGAACAGAAAACTACTTTTTCCTGAGGAGTTGAGATTTCCCAGGGAAAATTATTTCAGGATTTTATCCATAGCTGACTAGTTTCAGAATATTCTTGAACACTGAATCCATATTCCTTGACACGTGTTAGAAAGTGTTTGTCTCGTACACCTACTAAGCCCTCAGTGCTCTGAAAGCATTGCTGTCTGAGTTAAAATTACACCTGGTACTTGGAGTGTTGGATGTGAAATCATAGCAGGGAATTAGCAGCAACTGAAAGGAGCGTGTTGGTGAGGTTACCACGTGTGTGCACAGAGGAAAGAACATCAGAAAAAGGAATAGAGAGAGAGAGCCAGTCCCACGTAGAGACTGCTCATACCGTGAGCAGCTGAATACTGTATTGCAAGGACATGGCAAAGATGGAATTAATAGGTATATCAGGAATAAAATGTCATTTTGGTGGGCCCCTGCACTAGAGCACTTGAATTAAAAAAAAAAGATAAAGCCAGCCAGGCTTATCTGGAAGCAGACTCATGCTTCGGTATGCTGGTAGAATTTCTGGAACAATGTACTCCAAAGATAAGACTAGTAAGAAATGTGCAGTATTGATTAACAAAGAATGGCCTGATAGTGCTTAGAAGAATTCGATACTAAGTCTAGTGACCTGTCAATTTACCAAAATAATAAATTACTATTATTTTGACATTTGATCATAAAACTCCTTCCTCTCGTTCTTACTGGAGAAACTAAACTGGCAGCAACAATGTTGATGCTAGACCATATGTAAGGCACAAAGGTGAGGCTTTACCTGATCCTTAATCTATTTTTAGTGAAACTCTGGCTATTCTTTAGAATACGTGTAAAGAAACATTCTGACTTGGTCATGTTCTCCTCCCAATAGTAAATATAGATACATCAATTATTGGAATGAAAATATTTTTTATATATATATAGTATTTCAAAAATCTTCTGAATTGTTGGCAGAAGTGCTTCCAGTATGAGTGGATCCCATTATTTCTCTGTATTGTAATAACGCCATAGACTAAGTGAGACCTAGTGCAGTTTCACTGTTGGGAACTAAAGGGCTGGATGGATGGAATTGCAGGTTTTGCAAATCATAATCCAGTCTGGTGGAAGTAGTTGTGTTCAAGCAGATGGTGATCTCCTCAAAAAGTGTCTACAACTGGGCAGGGACAAGCTGCTCATGATGTAAAAACTATCTATAGACCAAACTTTTGTTTTTAATGAAAAAAGCGAAACAGTCACTCTGGGGAAGCTGGATTCACATCCTTGATGTGCCTGTTGTGGGAAGGCAGCTAAACCAGGGACACACTTCCCTGCAGGCTCTTTCCTGTTCTTATTTGGGGACCAGGGTCTCCTCATGGTCAGAAAATATTCCCAAAGAACCTTCCTGTAAAAACATCACAAAGTCTATGTTTTTACATCAGTAAATAAATTACTTTTGGGTGATGCTAAGATATTCCCTCCAAAAAACTCCATAGCAAATTTGACATGAATTTTCAACCTCTAGTTCGAAGAGGTAAAGTGGATTTTGGTAGCATGGAATAAGGTATACTTTGTCTCCCAGCACCAATCTGTTTCACTGGATCCACTGGTAGAATTTAGGCCCTTTGCTGGAATTCAGCATAAAGTTGTTTGGGTTTGGTTTTTTTTTTAATATTAATGTGATCTTTTTAAAAGTTATGAAAACTCATGTCTCTAAGAACACCAAGACCTGAAAACGTGACTTCTTGCATTGAAGAATGTGTTTTTTCTTGCTTTCTTGCTTTTCTTCATCCTGTCTTGGTTTGGCTGTGGTGCATTCATAAGGGAACAATACCAGCAACTTTATAAAAATGTGTTTTACAAATTAAAATGGGTATTGATGAGGGGAAAAAAACCACATTCTTGCAGGTCAACTAAGTATGTCTGACTATTAACAGCAAAGTAGAGCCCTTGTATGAACTTTGTTGTAAATCAACTAAAAATATATTAAAGCTGAGAACGGTATTTTGCTTTCAGAGTCTTGCTGGTGTGAGTTCTCCTTTTCACTAGGATGCAGATGAAAAAGGGATGATCCCTTTAAGAGCTTGATAGGTTAAGTCACGAAATTCATATCTCACACACCAGGCAAAAAAATATGCCAGCAACTGCTGGGAAAATGACAACTGCAGTGTCTGATCGCTTGTCAAATCAATGAGGCTTTTCTCTCCTTTTGGTGAGAATTTATTTGCAGGGGTTGGTGAGCTGAGAAAATAAGATTCCTGACCTAATGGTCACCCCCATTGGTATCTCATTGTGGAAAATACTCTCTGCTGCAGTCCATTCAAGTGATTGGCAATGACAGCTTGGATGGATATTGTCAGTTGACAGGGCTTTGCACTCTCTCTGTTTTAAAAATGATGCAAAAGATCCCTTCCCCAGTGTGCCGTGCCACAAGTTGGGTTTATGAATGAATGGATGAATGCATGCTTCTCTCCTGTCATCTGCAACAAAAAAAAAAAAA
>VZTD01003970.1:650032-772179 GCA_013397725.1 Rhagologus leucostigma | reverse complement strand
AAAAAAAAAAAAAATTCCAATCCCATCCCTGAAATGATATGCTAAGTAAATTCACACACATGCATTTAACACGCAAATGGTGCCCGAAGGCAAGCTGAGCAAGCCCTTCCAAACACTGGGGCTGTATTTTTTTTGTAGTCATTAGGAATTTCATGGAAAATGTGAAACTGCCCATTTGATATGGAAAATCTCCATGAAAAATGTGAAATTCCAGTGTTTCCAGCAAGGTTTTGCTGACAGCTCATGCATGGAGAATAGCCTGAAAGACATGCATGCAATTAAAGGATCCATATAGGCGAGCTGGAGAGAACAACACAGGCAGTGGGGGATGTGGCCTTTGCTAGGGCCAGCTGGTGTCTGCTCCTGGACTCTCCGAGGGCACCAGACCATTGAGAGAAGTGGGGCGAAAGGGGAAAAAAGAAAACACAGAAGCTTCAGAGAAAATGAACCAAGTCTATCGGAGAAAATCCCGGAGCTCCTAGGTAACACTGTCCCTCCCCGCGCCCCCCCTGCTTCGGGGTGCTCTGAGATGCAGCTCGGAGTGTGACACAAGTTTCTTGTTTTCACAGACGTGAGAGTAACCATGCAAACAGAGGTGGTGGGGAGCTCAGCCAGGGAGCCAGGTGCTGGGCTGGGAAGATGAGCATGAATGGTTTGGGAGGGAGGGCGTCCAGCTTGGGGGCTCCGTAATCACGTCAGGCCTGTCACGCCACTGCTTGTCAGCAGTTGAGGAGATGCTTCTGCCTTCTCTCCTTTCTTTGCTCTTTCTGAATGGTTTAGCCCTTCCAGGAAAGGCTCAACTGTGCTATTTATTCTGAAAGAGGGATTGAAAAACCTTCATGTATGTTGTTGAATGTGGAGGGTAAAACAGAATTCCAACCCTCCCCTGCCTCCCCGCTACTGCCGCTGCAATAAAACCACAGAACGCTGCAGGTACTGACTCCTTGCCTTGCCTGTGGTCATTTATCTGCTGTCCAGTGACACCGGCCCGGTGCTGCAGCAATGTGTCACCTTAGCTCCTGATTTCACCAAGGGAAATGGCTGGATGGTTTGTGAGCTGGGGGCTGCGGGTTCTCAGAAGGCAAGGCTGGAGCGCAGGAGCTGCCTTGCGGTGTGTTCTGTTCTGAAAACATCCCCATGAAGCTACTTAGTGCCATTGCTCCTGGCTGACAGGGCAGGTGTTTGACAGAGCAGGTGGGGAGGTCCCTGCTCCATGCAAAGCCTGGGGCAGAGGTGTTGAAGTCATTGGGGATCTGCGCTCTTGGAGGAGCCGCACGGATGGGGAGCGGCACAGCTCCGTTATCCACCTGCACTGCCACAACTCCTGATGCTGCTGGATCGCCTTGACCTGGGTCTGCTCCGTGCTCCTTGTGCCCTGGAGACCAGGATTCATGCCACCATGTAAAGGAGTGCACAAGCACGTAAAGGAATTGGGAATGAACTAGGAAGCCACTTGCCTTGCGCAGTGCCCCAACTCATCGTTCTCATTTGGGGGCTGTTGTGCAGTTTTCTCGCAAAGCAAATAGGGTTCGTTTGTACTGTTCTGTTTGCACTGGTTGGGAAATATTTCTTGTATCCTATGTTTGGGAGAGAAGGTGGGAAATGAGGTCGTAAGAAGGGGGGAAAATGAAGCATCAGTTGTTGTGTGGGAATTTAGAACCAAGGTCTGCTCTGCAGGCAGGAGAGATTGACTTGAGAAGAGCCTGGCCGTGGAAACATGATTTCTATTTAATAAAGGACAGGAAATCTATGCAGCTTCTGAAATACAGCAAAATCATCTCAGTTGCCCTCTCACAGCTGCACCATCAAAGGAATTACATTTAAATGTTTTGTTTGGACTCTTCCCCCTTTCCCCCTCCCTTCCCAAATCCCTGAGCACTCACTCCCACGCACACAGAATATATAAACCATGCAGCAAGGGTACGAGGGTCCTGGTGCATGAGCTTTGCAATTGCAAAGAGAGGAAGGTAAGAAGCTTTTGCTGTACTCCAGGTCACTGTTGTAATTGGAACAAATTGTTAACTCACTGACTCAACCAACTTTTTCCAGAAAAGCTTGGGCATCCTGTGCAGCAGCAGTGCTTTGTAGAGGTCTGTTTGCTTCACCAGCAGCCTGCAGTCCAGGGGAAATGGAAGCAAAGGGGGAACTCCTTGTTAGACCCCGTTGCCTGAGGCTGCAGCACAGCTTATAGCCTTGCTCTGTTTTTCGGAGAGTCATCTGCTTCCACCTCTTCTGGTTATTAGCTCTGTGTTCTTTTAAAGAGGGTGTCTTGTGTGGCCTGAGGAGGACAGTGACATGAGAGGGGAGAGCACTGCAACATGAGGACAGGAATTACAAGACCTACCAGGTGTTTCTAGTAAAAGAGAATTATGTGCAATGGAGAAGATGCTGTCTGCTGGAGAGGTCCTTGGGGAAGAAAGTAAATCCAGGCATCCCCTTCCCCTTCTCACAGCAGTATCCCAGTTAACACACTTGCCCTGTGACGCTCCCAGTTTGCAAGTGATATGATGTGGCACGTCTGGTCAGCTCATACATTGCCTGGCAGGGAGCAGCACGCCTTTATTAATGTCAGATTCCTCACATGTTGGAAGGTGAGCATTTTTTTGATCACCATGGATATGCAGGGCTGTGGTTAATTGTGGAATTGGCTCAAACTGTAGGTATTGTCAGGGATTTGACATATAAAAGCTGTGGAGTAAAGTGGTGGCTTAAATAGGAGTCAGCTGGGCCTTTATCAGGGTTTGGCTGTGGATTAGTGCATCTCATCAGCTGAGTGTTTTATACTGATAAACAACTCGGTACAATTTTGTACTTTTTTCTCATTTTGCTTGCAGAAGACAAACTATCTTCAAAAGGCAAAAAAACCAGCTCCATAGTTCTGTAATATTAATGTTACTTAAATACCTGATCTCTCCTCTTCCATGGGGAAAAGGCAGAATTGTCCCAAGCAGGACCAAATAATAAAAAGAAGTGTATTTCCCTTCATCACTTACATGTACACAACTGGAATAGCCCCACACAAGACCAGTCTGGAGTAAAGGTTCTTTCACTCTGGAGATAAAAATAATTGTTCACAGAATAAGTCACTTATGTTTTGTCACAGAGCCTAGATTCTTCTATAAAAAAGGCACTTTTGCTGTTGCTGCAATAGCAACAGCCACAAATAGATCTATCCAGAACCAGATGCACCAGCCAAGCCTCTTCCCCTTGATTAGTGGGCAGAATGTGGGTGAAATGATAAGGAGTGCATGGCAAATTGAAATAAAGATGACGCATTGTTCTGTATTTCCAAGGCTTCACTTTCTGCATACGTGCCCTTTGTGCCGTCATCTTTTCAGGGGAAAAATATCCTCATTCCCTCAAAATGCCGGTGGTCACTCAACCATGGTGAATGTACTTGAATCTCAAGATTTATGATCACAATCCTGTTATCTGCAGTGTCAGGATGATTATCCCAGCAGTCCTGCGGAATCAACCTAAAAATTATTGGACAAGAAAATTATTTGTCAGGAATTACACCAAGAAGATGATTTGTTCTGAATTTGAAACAGACATAGTTGCAGCTGCTCTGGCTGCCCCCCTCTCATCTTCCCCTGCTGTCCAAACAAGATGAGACACAGGTTCTTGTTCTGTCAGCACGTGACTGGGAGAAACGTTTTATATTCTCACTTACTTTCTTTATTTTACAGCTGTGAGCATTCAATAGCTGCACCATATCTTAAATACAAATGAAATATATTTTATCTTCTGTGTCCAATGCATTAATCTCTTGTATTGGGATGGGCATATTTAATGGAGCAGACATGAAATACAGAGAGGTCTCTTGTAAATAGAAATCTGAAGTGTCTTTGCCATGCAAAGCTTACTACTGCCTGAGTTCTAATCTCTTTAACCAAACAAAAGACAAGCCCAGTGACAACTACCTACCTTTTTCAGTATAATTTCTTAAAGCCTCTGTCGACTTTCTGCAGTACTTCCTCAAAAAATAAAAACTTGTCTTCAGACCAATGGAGTATGAAAAACTATGATTTTCCTGGCAATAGGAGGAACACTTTTATACTTTCAAAAGTAATTTTATTAAGATTCCTTCTCTAAGAACCCTCTCCCCTCAACTATGCCTAAACATCACACTAGAAATCAATGCCAGCATCTGTACAAATTTGACCAAGGCAGCAGACTTCAAGAACTGAAAGATACTCGTATCTCAGTGCTTTAGAGATAACTGGTCTGATACGAGATCTGCAGTAAATGGAAACCTCCCACTGACTTCAGATGGCTCCCAGATTAGGTGTATTTGGGAAGGCCACAAGCACCACCTGTAATTCAAGTGGTGTTATACCAGGTCTTCTGCCTCTGTCTGGTTTCTCACTCTAGGCTATAGCAGTGTGTTAACTGTGCTCGGCTGCTTTTCTGGTGGACTTACTGAATATGGTTTCTGAACACAGGGCTTCAGATGGCCCCTTCTGGCCCGTCTGGGCGCTGAGATTTGAAATCTTGCATCTACAGTTGTGATTTGATGGACTTTAGCATCTCCCATGAACATCCAGGGGCAAGGTGAGGATGACTGTGATGCATCTCACAGCAATTATCAGCAGACTTCTGGGAAGCTCTCTGAGATCTCTGGGCACTTGCTCCTTCATCCTTCACAGCTGGATTGTCAGAGAAGTGCAGCAGAGCAGACTCCTGTCCATGTTGCACAGACACTCAGGACTGTGCTGTGCTGAAGGTCAGAGCCACTTGGAAACTGTTTACCTAAGTCACAACCCAACAGAATTTACAACCTGTTTGTTGCTCTTGCATTGTTATGGTCTTCACTGATCCTTCTAATCTGGCTATAATTTACAACCACATCTGTTTCGGGGAGTGGGGTGCAAGAGGTGAGTCAAATTCAACAGCTGCAACAAGGTCTAAGTAATGCCCAACATCATTTAAGGCTGCAGGAGACCTCAAGATAACCACATGGGCCTGCCACTTTTGTACCACCACTTGTAGTTGTCAGACCCCTTTTTAGGCCAAGTAACTGGGGCATCAGCCAGTTGGTTCAGCTCAGTGAAGGTCACAAAAAGAGCCAGAGCCTGTGCAAAAATGGGGGAGCAGGAGGTTGAGAGAGTGCACTGGAGATGCACCGGAAATCTTCAGGAGGGGTGGAGCTGTGCCCAAAGGCAGAAGTTCTGTTATGGCAGAAGCAGAGTGAACAGAGGTCACGGGGAGGGAAAATCTCCTCCTTCTGTCTGCTTCCAGCTGTGCTCTCCCTTCCTCTCCCGTGGGCCAGCTCTGGCACATGCTGAATCAACTGGATGAGCTGGCAGAAAAGCACACAGGGGATGAAAGAGGCATTTGCATCTCGAAGGGATCTGAATGAGCACAGCAAAGTTGGTGTGAGAGAGGGGTGGGGACAAAGGGGTCCTGCAGCACGGACAAAGCCCAGGAGTCAATTCCTACAGAGAGCAGATGAGTGAAACCAAGGGAGCACCCACTATCACTTTGACCAGAGATGTGAGGATCAGGCTGAGAACATGAAGACAGCACTTAGCCAGTGTCCTGTTTGTGCTGGAACAGAAGACAAGGACAGCAGTACATGCTGAGATTTCTCTGGCACTCTATCCCGATTTCCAGCTATCCATGGCTTAAAGGCTTCCTGAGTTACACATCATGTTTTTGTGTTTCGTGGCCCTTGGCATGCCTTCCTCCTGGAAATTTATTTTTCATGTCTTTGAACCCATGAAAGCTTCGGCATGATAATTGATAAAAGATCCTTGAAAGGAAAGAACCATAGTGATAAAAAACAGATCCTGCAGGATTTCTCCAGAATGATGAAAAATTTACAAATGTTTTTCCTAGAATGTGTATATATATAGAAATCAAAACAAATGCAAAAATATTCAGGTATTGGCAAAATCTATATACCTTTTGCAAAATCATTCCTCTGTTTTTCTCTTCTCTTAAATAATGAGAATCTTGTTATATTTATGCTGCCCCTGCATAGCCTAAGGGGTTTTGCCCATATTAACAGTGACTCTGTCTCTCTTCCTGCCTTGAGCACTCGCAGTGATGGAAATTTAGGAGCTGTGGCTGCTGCTAGAGGTGTAGGTACCATGGTGTGGTGCTACTGGTGTAGCTTTGAAGTGCCAGAACCAGCCAGCAGCCGCCTCCACCCCGACTCCCAGTGCTTACCAATGCAGGGGAAAGCCAAATGATATTATCCCCACGAGCAAAACCTCCAGTAACTTCCCAAGCCTAGAGGTGTCCCTGGAGCCAAGGCATCTCGATGTGACCCACTCAGCAGGGAGGTGGGTGCTCAGAAGCTTTCTGTAGGCTTCCAGTGTCCCACTTTCCTGATGGAAAAATCTTGCGTGTTGCCCCACGGAATTGTACTGCACCAGCTGGCACCATCTTGCAGACACCCAGGTCTCTTAATATTTTCTTTTTGCCTTCTCTCTTCAGGAAAAGTGAACAACTGGGTAATAGCCAGGTGAATTTACCAGCTGTGTGACTTTGGAACATGAGGGAAGCTGGCTTCAGAAAAGAAATTTCTGCCGTAATTTACTGGAATAAAACAGAATAATTTAAATTGACAGGGGCTTAGAGCCACCAGGTCAAACCTCCACCCTACTCAGAAGACAAATAGCTTCTACACTAGATCAGGTTGCTCAGCATCTTGTATGGTTTAGTTTTGATTATCTCCATGGATGGAGATACCACCATCTCTCTGGCCTCCTGCTTAACCACTCTCATCATTAAGTAACTTCTTAATATTGATTGGAATTTCACTGATGCATCTTGGATCTGTTGCCTCTCATCCTCCCACTATGCACATGTGAGAGGAGTCTGGCTTCCTGTTCTTTGTAATCCTCATTCAATATTGACAACAGGTGATCTAGTCCTTTCCACTCCCTGAAAAGAGGGCAGAGCTGTGAAGCAGAAATGTTCCAGTCCCATCTCTCCCCTCTTTCCTTTTTGGGTTTGTTTCCATTGAATAGTGATTTTCTGTGTGACTCTGGGGTGGTGTTCCTTGCAATTCTTTCATTTTTTGGCTCACACTGACATTGCAGTTTTTCCAGGTGACCTACACGTTACCTGGCTTCTTGTATAGCCCCCGTTAACCATGGTATGAAAACACCAGTATGGCTTTTTTACCATCTTCAGGGACACTGGCCACAAAGTGCAGACCTGCAACAGAGACCCTGCGTTGGGTGAGAGGTGTGAAACCCCCACAACACAGCCCAGCTCGAGGCTCATGGCCCTGGGTGTATGTTGAAGGCTCATGACCATTTTTTTGGTGGTTCCAATCTCTGCTGAATGTCTGAGCTTGTCCCTGCAGGGAGTGAGCAGCAGAGCTCTGCCAGTGAGAACTCCCTGGCATGATTTGCATTGCTCTGTTCCATGAGTTCAGTAAAACCAGAGCAAACCTGTCCATGGGCGCTCCTTATTTTCGTTTAGTTTCTCACCAGATTAAAGCAAACCGATAGGAGCCTGGGTTTAACACGGGAGCATCCCTCCCTCTGCTCCCTCCGGGGTTTGTATTAGTTTAATGAATTGGTTTAAATTAACATCTACTTGAATGGGTGCAACTCTTTCATGTAGATGAGGCCTGAGGCTACGAGATAAACAAGAGATGAGGTGAGAAGACTTTTAAATTATTCACAGCCCAACAGAAACCCATACGAATGGATTGAGAGCTATTTTTGTCTTTATTCTCTTACCTTTTAAAGGATATCATAAAATGGCTGGAACAACTCTTAGTAGAAAGCCAGGGCCAGGGAGTGGGTGGAGAAGAATGACAGAAGGTTATGGGTGCAACTTTTGGAGCTTTTACCTGTGAGTGCCTCATCCCAAAGCCAGAGGAGCTGCCAGAGAGCTACACATGTGCAGCACATGAATGGGTAAAAAGAGGAAACACAGGGAAAGGCTGCAGGGCTAAATCCCAATCCCATTTAAAGTCAGTGGCAGAGCTCCACTGACTAAGATTGGCCCTCGGCCCTGATTTCATTTGTTCTGAGGGTTTGCTTCTGCAATTGTTAATCTGTGCTGATGAGCAATAATTGCTATAGGAAGGGAAAAGTGAAGAGGAGGCAGCACAGAAGCCGTGGAATCCGTCCTGACCCTGCCTGGACTCGGCATTTCACGGCATGGTTTCACTCTGTGCATTGCTGGAGGGGAGCATCCGCCCTGTGCCAATGCCACATCAAAGTGCAGTGTGTGATGCAAGATTTCAGCATCCCGGGGTAGCAGACAGTAGCAGCCTGAGCTGCCTGTGAAATGAGCGGGGATGTGGGACTGCAGCCGGACAAAGGCCCACGTTCCTTCCGGAGATGTCTGGGAAAACGTAAAATCTAACCAGTCATACAGGGGGATCCAGGAAACTCTTGCTGTAATGCATGTGACAGTGTGACAGTCACACGTGGGTTTTACATATCAGTGCTTCCCCAAGAAGGTGCGTGACATCATCCCAGTGGGTGTAACAGGAGCCCAGCTGTTACTGTCGGGGGTCAGATGTAGTCTGGTGGTCAGGGATGATTCTCCTGGATGAGACTGTCCTCTGTCAGCTCTAACTCCATCATCTAGCTGGGTTTCTGCACTGAGGGTCTTTCTCCATCTCTGGCTGTGGTGGGCCACCGGCACAAATTCCATGGCCTGGGAAGCAGCACAGGACAACAGCAGCTGTTTCCCACTTTCAAATCTCCGTCCCATATGTGGAGGAGCTGGCAAGCTCCCATCTTTTATGAATGCCTGAGACTGCATAACTTCTAATCTTGGATATCTGATGCATTTTCTTCTCCATATCTTCCCTTCCTCCCTCCAGCCAGCCAGCTTTAACATCTGGAGTTGAGTTGGGAAGATTACCAGCGTGCAAAGGCTTGAGATTGCTCTAAACCAGACAAGTGAGCAGGCTGTCCTGTACTGGTGCTTCCCTTCTCTCAGAAAAATATCCCATCTAGTGTTTCCTGCTAGTAGGTAACTAGTTTTGGTCTCTAATGGGACTCCTCATCAGCCTTTATTTTCAAACTGGAATGAAAATATCAGTATTGCTTTAATTTGCATTAATAATCTTAGCAGCTGAAAGGTCGGGCAGAACTTCTGTAAATGTTAGTTCGAAGTGTGTTTTCAGACTTTTGGTTCTTCAGATAAACATGCAAACCAAGTTTTTCTCATGTTCTCTCTGACTCTCATTTCAAGCATTGAAAACATGATAAATATATAACAAATAAAATAGAAAATATCATTAAAAACTGACTCGTTATTAAACCTACAACCTTCTGATTTACTCAGAAGAGATCTGCCTACTAAATCAAATTTATCTTTGCATTTTGTATCACACAGTTTAACAATTAATATTAAACAGCTGTACAGAAGTGTGCCAGTTTAAAAATTTAAGTTTTTACTGAAAAATTACTTAAAATCTTTACAGTCTGGTATTTATTTTCTTTGTTTCTGTGGTATAACTGTCCTATAACACTTCAGACTCACAGGCCTGGTGCTTCAGAGCTTCCGACAATGAGGATGCTGCACTTGGTGTATTTGGTTTACTTGGCAGTATTAAGGGTGTAGAGGAGTGGAGAAAAGACCAGGTGATGATATTTCTGGGTAAATGAGACGGCAGGGCAGTAGAGATATTTGAGAGGGTAGAAAAATGAGACAGAAGGGGCTTCCAACAACCATGCAGGGCAGAGCAAGGAGGAAGATGACAGTCATTTGGAAAACCGCGAGCTGGAGAAACGGTGAGGTGCTGGATGCAGCTCCTGGGCATCCTTGTAGATCCCTTTCACTTCCACGTCCTCCTCCTCTTGTGCAACAGGAATTGTTTCTCACTGAATGCACTGACCAAAAGTAAGCACTTTTCCTAGATGGATTGTTTTAAATCTTGTTATCCCAACATGATTTAGGCCCTTCTTACTCTTAAGGTATATAACCTAGTGAGGTTGACCCACTCAGTTAGTGAAATTGTCCTTTTATTATATACAACAGAGCATTTTCAGAGCAATTTCAACAATTCCTAGTTATAAGAAAAAAACTCTAGAGCTCAGTTTGCCAAGGTGTGCTTAGCCTCCATTCGTTCTCCAGTGTGTTGTTTCCCTCTTTGTGCACCTCTTTCAAACCTGAGCTAATCCATCAAAGGCTCGTCTGTGTCTCTGTGCAGACACTCCAGTGGACAGTGCTGCCTGCAGTCAGATGAGAGCTCATCTTCCTCTGCAGTAGTTGGAAAATGCAAATCAAAACGGGAGGACCTAGAGCTCCTTGCTCCAAGTGGTCTCTTGCTTTGATTGAAGTCTGAGTGGTTTTGCAGCTTTCATTCTTTTACACACAGTATTTTTCCATGCCTAGTTACAGCTGAGGGGCAAAGGCAATGCAATGCCCAACTACATGCAAAGGAGCTGGTGTGAGAGAGATAAACAATCCGTCTCTACATGGATCCATCTCTGGGTGGATGAGGAACCTCCCTCACGCAGTAATCACACAGTGCATTAGTACGCTAAAGGCTGTCATTTAGTAGCGGTGTTATAAAATTATTTTTCTTTACTTTTCTGTTCATCCAAGACTACTTTTGTGCCATCAGCCATTCCTATCCATCTTCTAACCTCCCTGTTCTCTCTGCCTCTACGAACAGAAGAGACCGAGTCTTACATTGTGCTTTTTAGCACTTCAGATTCAGAGTTAAATTCATAACAGAGTTTATAGTTTAAGACTTTGCCCCCTGGTAAGTCCTAGGAGGTGAAAATGTTCCTTTCCATGGTGACAGCTTTGTTGCTAAATATAACAGAGCAGATGTTGTTTTCAGCCCCAAAGAAAAGCAGCACAGCCAGCTATGTACAGGAGGTCTATGGTGCTGTGGTTTCCTCTGGGCCCATGTGTGGCCTTTAGGCCAAAGGCACAAAGTGTCCAAAAAACACTGCCTGGGCTGTGCCGTATCCCATCCAGATGGCTTTTCATACTATGAAACTGCAGGTGCCTATGTTTGGTGAGCCCTGGTGTGCAGCATGAGGAGGGGCCAGACTTCCCTGCGGATGCAAAGCCTGCTGAGACAGTGCTGGAGGACCATGGAGGGAGCCAGAGCTGGCTCTGGACTATCCATACTGCCTTTTAGGGATTCCTGCTATTCCCAAAGCCATGCCAGGCATTCCCTGGGAAGGTACTGATGGGCACAGGCCACAGCTTTACGATTAAAGGCACTGCCAGTTTATCAGGGTGCACAATTAATAGTCCAGAGCTTAAGTTTGATTCGGTTCTGGAATTAAACACACCTGATCTATCTTCAGTAGAGAAGATAGTTATTTTCTGTGTTGTGATTTTGGGTTGTTTTATCACATGTAGTGTTTTGTTAGCGGCACAGACTGACCCAGAGCACACAGCGAAACTGCTCCTCACAGGTATTGTGACACTTCTGTGGTCAGATGTGATGAAAGAGAGGTTTGATGGAGGGATTTTTTCCAGGCTTGCTAAACACCTCCAGCTGCTCAAAAAACCTGCTGAAGTTGTAGGGAATGACAGTTCTGAGGACTAGGCCTGAAGAAATGATTGTTAAGCATTTTGCTGTGCAAGGAAAGAAAAAGGGAGGGGATGGGAAAAGTGAGATAAGGTTTGTCATTCAAACGAAACACAGAATAGCCTCACCTTAAATCTTTAAACCTGCATCAATTATAATGCCTTGTTCACTTGCAAATTTCACTTTTAGATAAAGAATCATGGCTGGTTTGTTTGCCATTCCTATAGCCAGAGACAAGCTTCACTTACTCCCCTTTTATTTTCAATGACTAAGACTGAAAGAGCTAAATTACATTTCCTCCCCCCCTATGGAAACCTGATGAACCAGTGTGAACCTGCACCTGAGAAGCCCCGGGAACGCTGAGGATTTGGCCACACAGATTGGACAGTTGGATGCTTAATTGCATTCTGGGCACAAAGCCTGCCTGAATGTGCGTCTTTTATGAAGTGCGTGGGAGGCCAGAACAAAAAATTAGACCCCATAAAGGTGCCAGAAGGAGGAGAGCGGTGCAGTGCCTGTCTCTGCTGTGCTGGAGAGCATCAAGCTGCCCATCTCAGAAGGCCTCTGAAAAATGTACCCTGAGCATCAGCCTGGAGCTCATGAGAAAGACGCAAAGATTTGCTGTGGGTGCTCGTAGAGACCTGGATGAATGTTATTTATGGAGCTGATAAATAAGGCTGGTGCCAGGAACAACAGCAGAGCCAGACCTTAGGGAAAGAAAGCTTGAATGGATGTGAGAGGACAAGCAGAGCACAGGCAGAGCAGCACGAGTAGCTGAAGAGTGCTGGGAGCACATACACTCCTGCAATGGAGATGTTCTTTCAGTAAAAGGGTTCAGCCAGAGATGGAGCTGAAAACTGAATTTTGGTCAAGACAGGGAAGTGGTGAAGAACAAGGACTCACTGGCATAACTGGATGAGTTCAAGAAGGGCAAATTTTGTCAGATAAAAGGGCCATGATATTTCAGTTTGCTAAAAGATTAAATTAGCAGTGTACCATCCACTCCATGTCCGTGTTTGCACTTTCCCAGGCTTTGCAGAGTAGATGGTACAGAGCCTTTTTCTGGACGGGAGCCTCCTTACTACCCTATGTACGTATCCTTGCATGAATTGCTGTGGATGCTTGTAGCTGGAGCAAGATCTGTGCCTCCCAGACAAAGTAGCCCCTTATGTCTGCCCCCTCCTACCACCTTGGCCACTTGGCAAAGACACATTGTAGTGCTGGCACACAGATGCTTGTGCTTGCTTCAGTCACGAACAAGCATAGTGTGGTATAAACAGACATGTTAGTATTTTGAGTTTCAAGATCTTTTCAATCACCTCCTCATTATATTTTGTAGTCGCAACCCAGCTGAAGCACAAAAAGCCAGTATAGTTAGTGTCCAATATATCTTACGGTGCTCACTCAGGATTTGTAACTCGGGGCTGTCCTTGGACTCTAAATCAGGACATGAGTGAAGTGCATTGAATGATCCTATTAATATAAATAGCACTAAAGTTAAAAGCAGGGCTCCGTGAAAGGACTTTTGATACACTGGCTGTCGTCGCCCTCGAGTCAGCAGGTGGCATTATAGAACAATCAGGAATCCCCAAACCTTGGCCGCTTCCCGCCCGCAGCCCCAGACCTGAGCCCACGGGGGAATGAGCATGAAACCCGCCTGTTCAGCACAGCTGAAGCCGCACAATGAGCACTTGCCAATTAGGGCCGGGGCTATTGTCTGCGAAAGGTCAAGTGCTGGCCTTGCTGAAATCTTTCAACGCCGGCTCCAGCGCGATTGGGACTTAATATATTTTATACAGCTGAAAACTTGCTCGGCCCTATGCAGGGCAGAGCCAGCCTTTCCTGTGCCCTTCCCCCGTATTCCCCACGCCGGCAATACGTGCTGGGAAACCTCAGAGAGGGAGGAACCTGGCTTTTTAATCTGCTACCACCTCCCTCCCTGTAGGTATTGTGGAAGAATTGAGTTGTTGGCAGGGCGGTAGAAAAGGAGGTGGTTTGGCAGTGTGGACCAGGGGAGGGTGTTTGGGACTGGGTTTGTTTTACCATCTCCCAAGAGATTTTCTTTTTAACTCTGGTGGTACATGTTTTTACAGCTTACTACTTTTAGTATCTGTCACTTGGAAAGAATAGATGGTCTAGATACATGGGGAAAAAAAACATGTGCAAGCAGCAACACGTAACCAACAAAAAGAAAATTTTCCCATGAAATACTCAAGTGATACAGATGTTGCAGGGTGTAGGGAAAGACTCAGCACTTCTGGCTAGCTTTTGGATCCAGAGGCTGCAGATGAGAGCCTTCAAGCTCCCTTGGGTCTGATGCCAGATGATCCATCAGCCTAATGGCCATGCCAAGACATGGTACCTTCCAGCAGCTGTAGCTGGCAAGGATCTCTTCCCAGACTCCGAACCAGAAACTGGAACTCCATGTGTGCCTATAGCCCCAGTGCTGTAATTAACTGCTGCATGGACAAGTATTGCCTGGTGGGTTCTTGGTGACACAGGGGTTTCAGTGTGCACAGAGGCAGAGATAAATCCCCTCCCTCAATTCCCGGTGGATGATGAACTCGTGGTGTTACTCCTTTTGCCCCTCCATTTAGGGACAGCCCTTGTTAAAGCAGATGGTGTCTTTGATTCCCAGGCCACACTGATTAGTGACTGTGGTGTCCCCGTTGGCTCTGGGCTACAGTGTCCCCTTGGGGGTGCAAGTTCAATTTTTAAACCCCTGCACAAGAGCTGACCTTTGTTTCCACCAGTGGCACAATTAGGATGGACTCAGGGTGGTCCCGGGGAGGACCTCAAGCTCCCTGTAATTGCTGGTGACAACGACCGCAGGCTTGCATTGGACGTGGCCCACATTCTTGTGTTGTCACCACTGTGCTGTGTGACTTCGTGAAGACATTTTCCAGTGGGCACTGGCCTGGAGCCAGGCCACAGCCCCAGTTACTGGTTAAACCCACGGTTTTAATGTGCTAATCCCCGAGTCTGAACTACATGTACTGCGTGTCTGTGTGTGTGTGTGGTCTTGAAAGCTCACCAGTCTACTTGCAAATTAAAAAAAACCGAAAACACCATAATATTTGCCCATTTGTTGCCACGGTGATGAAGGAGCGTGGGACAAAAGAAAGATACTCCGGTTGCCCCCGGGCCTGTGAACAAGCAGAATCAGAGAGAGTGGGTGAGAATGTGCTGTTAATTGTAACCAGAAATGCAGTAGGTCAGCCACCATCACTGCAAAGTGTTCTTCAAACCTCCTTTCATGTCCCAAAACGACATCCTGTAAAAGCTGGTGAAAGCACTGACAGCGGGACTTCCATTGTACCAGGCGAGACTTGGCCCATAAATTAAGCAAACTGAAAATCTAGCCTTGCTCCCTCCAGGTATTCGTTTTCCTCACTCTATCGATAACCTGCCAGGAGCAGATCTTGGACCAAATGTTATCTCGGCGCTGCCAGGACTTGCCGGCAGCTGGAGGGGGAAGGCAGCGCTGCTGACTCCCGCAGATAACAGGTGGAATGCAACAGGCGCTGCTTTTGTCTGCCATAACTTGCACTTCAAGCTCTCAGATGCTGCCGGGCCCTCTGCTGTCCCAGCCTGCAGACCCTGCCAGACAGAGCACCTTCCTGCCAGCCTGGACAAACGCATGCGAAAGAAATCCGAGGCATTTCACAACTTCCAGGTTGTGACAGCATTGAGAAAAATGCATAACCTCCCTATAAAACCCCTTCCCCCATGCATTTGTTGTGCTAAGGAGGCACATTGCTGCTTCTTGTGTACAGAACATGGGCTCAGAAATTAACTGTAATTGTTGGTTCTCATTCTGTACGTGCACAACATTTGGCATGAAAAGTGTCTGCATCTTCTGTAAATCCCTCTTCAATTATGTGGAAGTGTTGGGTTTAATTTAAACCATGGCTGCTCCCACCGAGCTTAAAAATAAAATAACATAAAAACAGAACCACCCAAATCAGTCATAGTATCTTGGTCATGTTTATGATATATATATATATATAGTTAAATTTGCTCCTATATAGATGGAAACCTGAAGCCCACTCTCAGAGCTACCTAGTTTGTAAAGTTTCAAAAGGCTGTTGGATCCATGTGTAGTTGGCTCTTCTGAGAAATTATTTTCCCCGTCTCAGCCTACATTCTTCTATTTGCAAGAACCCAGAAAGTGATGCAACCTTCAGACCAATTCCACAACCACGAAAAAGCCAATACCCTTGGTTCATGGCCATAAGGATGCCCAGGCACAGTATTTTTAGAGGTAGTATTACATAGCTCTTGCTAGGTAAAATGGATTTTTCAAGAAGTGAAAGGACAGTGCGTTAAAAATGTGCCCAAATTAAATGCGGTCTTATTGATGTAGTTTTAAATACAAAGCTGGTCAATATAAAGATCACAGGATCTGGCTTACAGTCATTAGAGATGGAAAAGTACCTATCAGACAAAGCTCTACAAGGGCAGAATCTGGTGCCTCCTAAAAGAGGACTGGCTCTCATCTTTCATTGTTCTTTCTTCCATTAACTTGATCTTTGATCTCAGTTCCTGTTAGAAATATCTGTAAACAGTGATGAAGTCCTAGGCCATTAACCAGACGTTAAACATAGTGAGAAGATCCCTGCCACTAACAGACCATCTGATAAAGAAGACTCATACAAGAGCAATACATAATAATAATAATAATAATAATAATAATAATAATAATAATAATAATAAAATTATTATTATTTTCAGGAAAGAAGACACAGTATTTTCATTTCCTGAAGGATCCATCTGTCACCTTCGAAGCAAATCAGGCTGCTGGAAATGTGGTTCACAACAGCCCTTTCAGAATCATCAGCCTCAAGCATCCAAACCCAACCTAACATTTTAGTTTAACAAATGCGGGAGTTCAGTTCAACTATATTAATTTTGTACTCAATCCACCACCAAGTTCTTGACAGAAAAGATACTTGAAGAACAGATATTAAAGAAACTGACCATGTAAGACGGTATTGCAACGATTTTAATTTAGCCTCGGTCTATACAGAGTTCAAATCCCTGAAGCTTCCAGCCCCACACAGGTGACACGCTGGGAGCTCCTGGACCATGGCTAGTGCTGTGGAAAGACTGTGTTCTCAGGGAGAGCTGCCTGCAAAGCCTTCCCAGAAAAGATCCGGCTTAGCCCAGGCTGATGGTGTTCAGAGAAATCTGCAAAGTGCATTTTTAAATTCATAAACTATTCCCTTGATCTAACCGATACATAACCCCACACTGGCAGTGCTCCTCACTGAGGAAGGAAGCAAGGAAAAAAGCCAATAGTTTTACTTTAAGTTTTTATAGCCCAGTAATTTTTTACAGCATGGTAGGCAATACATAAAGGAAAGGTGTGTGGACCCACCAGGTTAGAGACTTAAATTCTGTGTATTATATAGCCATGATTTATAAGCTATGGCTAAAGCATTATTTAGTCCCATTCACAATCCTGAGTATTTAAAAGTTAAAGCCTATCACTGCAAAAATGAGGCAGAGAAGGAGATCTGCTTTAAATGTACTCCTAATTACTGCTAGAGAGCTTTTATGAAGAACAGACCACAGCACTTCCTATTGCTTTACATTTTGTCCTGTTTTAGAGCCTCAAGAGTGATGTCATAACAGGGGGAAACTTGTCATGGACACACATTAAACCCTGGACACAAGGAGAAGACCTTTGATAACAGATATTCAGACACGTAGATGGGTAATTCAATAAGGGAAGAAAATGCTGAATTAAAGACATTTTTAGAGTTACTTATATGTATGTCTCAGAAATTCTACCTCTGTTCAGAGAGGCACATGCTGAACTGCAATCAAATTACTATGTCCAGCTCTGCAATTTCAATCATTTATCCCATTTATAGGGGTCTTTTTGTCTTGAATTAGGCAAAATGTGAGCCTAACAGGAAATTAAGCAACTAAGCAAAATCAGGAAATTCACTCAAGTGGCTTAGTCAGTGGAATGCCACTGCTATCTTCAAACTAAAACTCCAAAGAGTTTGAACTGCAGTTGGATTTATTTTCAAAGTGGCTAATGTGCTTTTAATCTGTACAAGGTTGGTAACCAGGAAAAAAATACATTGCTCCCATGAAGCTCGCCTTTAATTTTTTTCACAGAAGGCCTCAGCATACAGACATACATAATGAGTTTAAAAATGTAAAAAAATCAGAACAGCTATTTTAATGACAAAGTTTGAGATGCTTGTTTTAAATAAGTACCCGCTGTCTTTAGAACATTAAAAAAGAACTGAAACAGAAAAAATACACTCAAAGATTGCACTTCTTCCTCAAAACACATATTTGATGATAGCTCTTGGGGCGGGGAGAGAGGAATTCTTTCAGTTGTTTCCAGTGGCCTCCCTGCATTTGAGATCTACAGATCTGTATGCAGAGTATTTTAAGTGATTTTTCTGGGCGGACAAGCTACATTTTTTGCTTCACAGAAAACACTTCACTGCCCTGAACCCTCTGAGCAATTTCTTGCTTGCAGATTACCATTATTATTTATTCACCCAAAGAACCTAGGAACTCTTGTGATGGTCCAGGTCCCTGTTGTGCTGGGCAGTGCACCAACACAGAATAAGTATACAATTCTTGCCAAGAGGCATGCAAAAGCCAAGAGGTGTCTTTTTGTAGTTTAAAAAGAAGACAGAGGTACCATGGCTGATCTTTATTATGATTCCAGTGGTCCTCATTGTGTTGCTCTATTGCAGTTTGAAATCAGACATTTTCTTGTGATTTTAAATAAGTATTGCTGCTTACAGAGCAATGCACTGCACTTGCCTTTGATTTAAACTAAGCCATGAGATGCTTCATTAGCTTCAAGAGGAAACCATGGAGCCTCGCCCTGTGGGTAGCAGGTTCGGAGCTGGAGGGTTTCACTGCTGCTTTCTGAGCCCAGTACCTGTGGCACACTCTTCCTGCTCAGTTCCTTCTTTCTGGGAGTAAGGCTTTGTGGGCAGCCTTGGATGGACTTGTAACAACCCCAGTTTGGTATTCAAATAACAGTTATAATTAAATCTTCTGCCTTTAACCAACAGTATCGCAGATGAGGGAGGAAAAAAGCATAGATTTAGACTAGAAATTTTTTATGGTGAGGCTGCTGAAGCACTGGCACAGGTTTTCCAGAGGTGGATGCCCCATTCCTGGACACATTCAAGGCCAGGGGTGCCGGGGCTCTGAGCAACCTGATCAAGTTGAAGACATCCCTGATCATTGCAGGGGTGTTGAACTAGATGGCCTTTAGAGGACCCTTCCAACTTAAGCCATTCTGTGCTTCTGTGATAACACACAGCCACTGTTGCAAGCCATCTGTGCCTGTCTGTGCGTATCTGTACACGATGTAACAGATTTAAAACCAGTTGGGCAACTTCAACTGAATTTGGTAGAGGTTAGAGACCTTTCGGAGATTGCACAAAATTAATGGAAGTACCGAACTGAATAGGAAACACCCTGCAAGTATTTCCACTGAAGACAAGGCCTCTTAAGCAGCTCCTGTGGTCTCAGACAACAGAGAACACAGAAAAAAAGCCCCAGACTTGTGAGAGGTTTTCTCCTACCCCAAGCACAGAAAAAAGTTTCAGCCAGGACTTGCATCTTAGTCAGTCAGCCTTGAAACAAATTCAAAAGACACAAAGTTTCATTAAAACAGATTTTAAAATACATCAGCTCCAATATTATCTCCTCCCTTCTTCAGAAACATCCTAGATGTCTCATAGTTCAAAATGCACAACAGTTTATGTGGGTACTTGGAGGTGATGAGGAAACCCCTCTTTCTACAGGACTGATGGATGTCTCTTGCTCCCTTGCACAGGGTTGATTGGGGTTCAGGAAGACACTTCCCTCCCAGTCAGGGAAACAGGGACATGAAGATACATTTGTCTTTTTTTATCCCCTTCCTCTATAGCCAGCTGACCTCCCGAATCATTCAGGTCATCATAAAAAAGCCTCAGGCCACGGTGATCACTCTTGTTTTCTGCTTGTGAAACAGAGGTTACTCTCCTGAGAATGAAAATGCTTTAGTTTAATTGAAACCTTTGGGCTTAATATATGAGTACCTTTGTTAAATGTAAAGGCCTGAGGTAAGCAGAGGTCACACTGGATGATCTTATGGTGCAGTTCAGAGTGTCTGGGGGGCTCGAGAGGCAGAACAGCTTTTGCTTTATTGAAAGGCAGAGAGAGGCAGAACAGGCTGTGAAGGGCTTTGAATGAGAAGATGGGGAGTGTGTGGTTGATACAACAAAAATAGAGCACAAAAATAAAGCCACCAGAGTTAGGAGGAGGAGGCTCGTGTGGCTAAAGGACATGGCTAGACAGCCACTGCAGCAGAAGTCAGTGGGTCTGGACAGGATGAGATTGGGTTAGTTGAGGGGAAAACTGAGAGAAAATGAAGAGTTCTGTTTGAGTCACAATGGGCTCGAGCTGTCACTTACGTGTCTGGGACAGGATTTCTGACAGGCTACGATTTCAGCTGGAGCAGAGCAGGCAGGTCTGGGAGCATGAGCAGAAATGTGGTGTTTGAACTGCCTTCTGCAGGGGAAATTATCCAGAAATATAAGATGTAAGAGAAAACCCTTCAATACTTGAATATACCCAATGATTAATATGCACAAATCTATGTGAAGAATTTATAGTTAAAATCTTGGGTATATATCACTCTGCTTGGCTGAAACACAACGAAAATTCATCCCCAAATCCCTGTTTTGATTTGAGGATTAAAATAGTTCCTGCCTTATCTAACCACAGTCAATTTAGGAATGAGATGAAGTGACATACAGATATTATTGGCTTGCAATCACTTTGTTCTCCAGTAAAGTTTCATGTTTGAAAGATCTTTGTTTCCTGAGAGATGGTAAAAGATATTAAGGCCTGACACCATGACACTGCCTAGTGCACATTTTCCACCACTTCACAGGAGAGCTTGAGGCAGAATAAAAGAAAACAATACCTATGCAGGTATAAGCAATCCTAACACTAACAAAAGTGTTTATACAGTGTCTTTCCACAGGAAAACTAGTTTGCTAATTGCTGTCTTAGATTCCTGGGTAAGTAAAAGCAGAAAAGTACCAGAACAGTGCTAACTACTGTCTCCTTGAAACAAAAACCAAAGAGAAACAAAACAAACCGAAAACTGCACCACAACAACAACAAAACCAAGAACAAGAACAACAAAAACAAACAACAAAAAACCCCAAAATGGAGCAAAACCAACCAAAACCAAACCAAACCAAACCAAAAAACCCCCCAACCTCAACTCATAAAAAACGAGAAGCAGATGAAATGGCTCATACAGAAATTCTATATTAAGGATGGTGAACCATAACAAGTGTGATATGGTGTGCAGAGTGGATTTTAAGTAACAGGGCTTATTAATCAAATTTATTTGTTAATGATATGCCTTCCCTATGCCTTGTATTGGAAATCACTAGAGGAGTTTGCAGGAGCTCTGCAAGCCCTGTCCTGGCAGAAAATCTGCAAACCTGAGAACTCCAGCAGCAGGATGCATGTACCTGAAGCACCTGTACTGCCCCATGCTTTTTCAAGGACATACAAACTGGGGAAAAGTTCTGGGCTGAGAAAAAGCTCAGTGAGGACATGAACAAGCCATTTGGAAAAGCAGACAAGTGTTGGAAAGGGCTAGGAAGGAAGTGCTGTATACTGCAAAAAGAACAAGGCACTTGGAAACGAATGTAGGAAGGACTAGAAACTTGAGTAGGCAGAAGATGCTTTGGCTGAACTCTTAGTGGTTTAGAGTTCTCAGGAGTGGAGCTGTTCCTCAGGGACTGCAATGAAAAGCTGAACAATGCTGTATTGGCTCAGCACATGGAGCTTGATTGGCCCTTTCTGAAATCCGGTGGCTAATTCGTACCCTGAAAAAGGAAGTGTATCCTGGCCAGTTGGCTCATTTTAAGAAGAAACAGGCAACTGTGAAGCTGGAATAACAGGTAATGGAGGTGAAAGGCTGGGTGTAGGAAAAGTCAGCGGTTTTCAGGGGGGCACGGGATGGAGTCACCCTTCCATGAAATCCAATAAAAACTGATCTGGTCATGATTAACTCAACATTTTCAAAATCCTTTTAAGAGTTCACAAGGAACATAATATCTAGCCAGCTCGTAGTGGTATGTGAGAGACCCCTGACTCTATATCCCAGGATGTCAGCCCTCTACTTGTTTCAGATTTTGATGCTGAACACTGCTCTGCTTCTCAGTTCCAGCTTATTCATTTAGCATTCTTACTGCTTTATCTCATTTGTAGCAAGCCTGTGAATGTAAGTAAGGAAAAGCACATTATACAAGAACTTCATCTATTTGAGCAGTCTGAGCAAGGTTTACATCAAACCCACCAACTGATTCATATAATTAGTGGCAGAACTTCCTCTTGTGCCCAGAACTTGTGAAACTGCTCAACAGAGAGAATGGAGAAGTGTGAAATGCAGCTTTGATGAGGCTCAGCCATGCTCAAACATCCCCTCAAAACAGGAAGAACATCACAGTGAACGTAATACCCAAGCAGTGTCTCCTGCACCTGCTCTATGTCAGACTCCAGAGTCAGTCCAGTGTCTTTCTTCACCCCCCTTGCATGAGGACTCCCTGGGCTGGGAGATGGAATCCACATTGCCCCCTTGCTCCTCAGGGGGAGTGCAAAGTGACCCTGAGGGAAACAGGATCAGTGAAGGATGTTATTGGATCTGGACTCTTTCTGACACGCCTTCATAAATTTGTCCTTTAAAACAGAGGCCCCTTTGCCACTATATATATTTTATGGGAAAGCGGATGAATGGCCAACAATGATTGCTACAAGAAGAGTTTGGGGTAAATTTACCTGAGACTTGCTATCCCAACTGAGACCTGCTATCCCAACCCACTTGTCTTGGTTCTGTAGTTCAATGTTAAAAGAACACTGTACGCAGTAAATACACTGACTTTTGGCTTACTAATGTTGATCTAATCAGTGTCCACAGCGAAACACTTCGCAATCAGTTTGAAATAGTGTTGGAAATACTCATTTGACCCTTACGAGCAGTTGTGCACGTTACAGAGTGTCTGAACTATTTTTGCACTTCATGACCTTACATCAAATAGCTCCTGGGCTCCTTATCTACAAACAGTATGAAAATAATAGCAAAAAAAGAACTGAGTTGCATAGTCTCCTCTGCTTCCCTTCCTGATCTTAGGTGGTAATTTGCCTAGATAGGCAGCAGCTTAGTTGTAACACACACCCGTAGCATTAAGGTCTGTCTGTTGTTTCTGCCCGAGAGGCAACGCCAGTGTCACTCACACCTATCTGCCATGTTCCCCAAGGAGGGGAAAACATTCCCTTCATGAATACCTGGATCCATGACCTAGGCGTGGAGACAGGAGGTTAGCGGAGCTGCTATTTCTTTATGGAACACAGGGGTCAAGATGGACCAAACCCATCCTGTAGTGAAGACTTCCATATTCTCAATGCAGCAGTTTAGGTGCACAAAATAATGCTCAGAAGGACATCTTAGAGAGGCCATGCCATCCACTGGTTCCCCAGGTGAAAACTGTCTCCTGAGGTTCATTCTGATTGCACCTATTTCAGCTTGTGCTTCATTGCAAAAGCAGCTTTGTGTCTCTCTTTAGTTTGTTTTCTTTCCTCTCTCTCTTTTTTTTTTCCTTTTTAATTTAGAAACCTGCCTACATTCGTGTCTCACTGTTTTGTTGGAAACAGATGGCCCTTCCTGAAGACACACAGTTGAGTGAACAGACACGGACCACTTTACCATGTGGTAGCATGTTTGTAATTAGATATTTAAAGTGCTAGACAATTACTATCGAACCTTGTCATGAGGGAAATTTAGGTCTGTGTTTACCAAGATCTGAATTATAAACTGGATCCCTGCCAGGGCTTTACTCTTGGGTATAAAATGAAAGAAGACTCTGGTTGAATACTGAGTGACATTGATTAGAGCTACCACCTGCCCTGTCTCAGATATGATCATTCACTCCTGTCTCCCACCCCGTCCTGTAGTTTTTGTTGACCACTGCATGTGGTTTATCCAGCTGATAAGTTTTGGGATCATAGGAGGTACCCCCTCTGCAACATCTCTAGTTAAAGGCTCATCTTCCCACCTGGTTTTGGACTACAGAGAGGTAAAAGCAGTTCCACCTCAGAAGAAGCCAGTATAGAGCCACTGTCACATTGGGAAAAAAGCAGATAAAGTTGGAGAGGAAAGTGGAAAGTGATAAATCAGGGGAGAAATTACAGGGGAGCATTACAGAAGAAGAGAAAGAAGTTCAGAGAGCTATCTAAAGCATAAGTCAGTTTAATTCCTGCAAAGTTTTGCCCTAGATGGAAATACCCAGCCTGTGGAAGCTGAGCAGCAGCACTGGCTGCTGGGGAAGTGCAGCTGTGCCCGTTTCACATGCCTCCCCCAACGCTGCAGCCACGGCTGTGACTGAACAGTTGCAATCAAGAAACTTCAATTTCAGATACACCAAGTTCCCTCTGGTTTTACCCTTCTTGAAACAGAAATAGTATAGGAGTCTGGAGGAAAGTATCATGGAAACACTAATGTTTGAAAACTATGGAAATGGCTGAAGTCACAGGTAAAGGAAAACCAGTTTTACGTCAAAATCTCACCCCTGAGCTGCTCTACTCCAGTGGAATACTTATAATGGTTGTGAAAGACAAATTATATAATGACTTTATTTAAAAAAAAAAAAGTTATTTCTAAATTTGGCTAAGGATTTAGCAATGAAATGCTTCAGGGATTGCTTGTTTTCAATGGGGAATTCTGCGAACAAAAACTGATTACAAGGATGGAGCCAAATCCCTGCAAAGGATATGGACAGGATCATGGAAGCAGATGAATTACAATTTCCCATGCACCAGAATCCACAATAAGGCCAGGAGCAAAATGAGCACAATCACAAAGCATTTCAAGAGCCAGGGCTGAGCGATGGGAGAAAGCTGTGTACTTTCTTCTGTGTACCTGTAATCGCTTGCAAGATCTTTCTGAAGAGAGGTATGTGTTGATCTTACAGAGAACTAGAACATTGATTTAAATATTCATCGTATAATCAGGGAGAGGAATCTTGGAAAACTATGTGAAAAAAGTACTGTGGGGTTGTACAGAGTGCAAAAGACAGGAGGACAGTGATGAAGACCAGCAGCAAAACCTGGTTATGCTGTTTAAAACAAAACTGGATTTAATTTATTGGTCTCTTAAGGTTAAAATTTGAAAGTAAGCTAGCCAAAGTAAGCACTTCCCAGGAACACAATTTTGGTTTGGACTCTGCATTGCGATGTTAACTCGGGTATCTATCGCAGTGTTGTCCTGTAATTCAGCAAAATCTCACAGGGCAATAAGGTAAATTCAGCTGAAAAACTCGTGGGTCGAAGGAAAGGTGAGTGAAATACAACTCCATGTGCAAACACAGAACAGGTTGCAGAAGGCTGAAACAACAGATGGTTGTCACAGGGACAAGAAGAGCTTGCTAACAGTTACCACGAATAAAAAATACCTGCACCGCACTAATGTTAGGCCTGTGGGCAGCAGTAAATCAGGGTTTGGTTTCTCATGACGTTAAGGATTATGCACCCACATAAAGCAGCCTCTGCCCTGACAAGTGCACGGTGTAATTGTTGTCCAAACACATCCCACTTCCTCACTCCGGCTGACTCACGGCCGCCTCTGAGAAACTCCCATAGGAACGTTTCTTGTGGAGTGAGCTGCAGATGCTGGGTGGGTTTCTGCCCTCCATTTTGGGGGGCGACGAGGAATTCCCGGCGGGTGTGATTGGAAGCAGAGAGCGGGCAAGCAGAGGGCAGTGTAAGCACACGGACACAGCGCCGGGAAGCGCCGGCTCCAGGGAAGGGAACGGGAGCGCCGGGAGCGGCTCAGGCCAGGGGGCTCTGGGGGCAGCCTTGGGTGTCACTCCTGGTCCCGCCGCACCTCGGCCTGGTTGTGAAAGGCAAACACATTATAATGACTTCATTCTTAAAAAACAACAGAAAAAAATTAATTGTAAGTTTGGATAGGATGTAGCAATGAAATGCTTCAGGGATAACTTGTTTTCAGTGGGGAATTCTGCGAACAAAAACTGATTACAAGGATGGAGCCAAATCCCTGCCAAGGATAGGGACAAGGACCGTGGAAGCAAATGAACTACAATTTCCCGTGCACCAGAATCCACAGTGAGGCTGGGGGCAAAACGAGCACAGGCAGAAATGGTTCCAAGAGCCAGGAGGAGGAGGAAGAGAAATTGGAAGAGCAGGAAGAGGAAAAGGAGGAAGACGAAGACGATGAGGAGGAGGGTGCGCATCCCCCCCCCTTGCGGCTTTATCCGGGCACGCGATGACGTCATCACCCCACGCGCGCAAAGCGCATCTTCCCCCCCGCGCACGCCGCGCCCCTCCGCCCCCGCGCTGCCCAGCCAATGAGAGAGGCGCGCCGCCGCAAGGGTTTCTGGGGGCTGTANTTTTGTGGGCGGGGCCGGGCCGCGCCGCCGGCCAATGGTAGAGCGGGTCAAGGTTCGGCGGGCGGGCGGCGCGGCCAATGGGCGCGGGCGGGCGGTGGAGGGGGCGCGGCCGGCGGTGTTTTGTTCGGTTGCCATTGAGCAGCCCGGTCCATACGCGCGGGGGAGGCGGCGCGGCCGCGCAGGTACCGGCGGCTGCCGTGAAGGGGCGGGGGGAGCAACGAGCGCGGTCGGCGGGTAACAACAGTCGGGCGGGTAGCAGGTAACAGCCGTGCAGGCAACAGCCGGACAGGTAATAACAGCCCTTCAGGCAGCAGCCGGACAGGCAACAGCCCCGCTGGCGGGCCCGCAGGCAGTGCGGGGCAGAGGGGAGGTGGCCCCGCCATCCTCGGACCCCTTCGCGGAGCCCAGGAGGCCGTGGGCTCCGCGCAGCTCCGGGCGGGAGGGGCAGCGAGCGCGGCCCGGGGGACCCTGCGGGGCGGGGGTGTCACCCCGAGCCTGCGCTTCCCCGCAGCGGCACCTCCTGCTGCCGCAGGGCTGCAGGCTGCTCATCCCTTCAGTTACCTCGACAGATAGGTAAAGCGGTGTGGATATTGTGCATTTTGTTGTTATTGTCGGTGCTCGGCCCGGGCCGCGCTCCCCCCGCACCGCGGGGCTGCTGCCGTGCGCCCGCTGAGAGCCGGAGGCGGCGGCCCCGCCGGGAGGCAGAGAGCCCGTAACCCCCAAAAATTAACTTATTAGCCTTCATAGGCGCTGCTGGGACGGGATCCGGGCCGGCTGCGCGGCGCTGCCGTGTCTCCCGAGGCCCTGGCCTGGCCCGGCCGTGCGGGGAAAGGAAGGTGCCCGGCCCCGACGGGGTTCGGACATTCCTTTGTGCAGCTACCCTGCAAACACATGTCTGCAGGCACGTACCCTGGCGATTTTGAGGCGATTCCTCCCTGTCTGGCTCAAGGATAGAGTTACCTCTGAGGAGGTACATGTTTTTCCACAATAGCTGCCTTCCATAGTGATTCCTGGGTGGAAACGGTGGTTATTTTCTTCCTTCCCCTCCCCTCTGCAATAGGAAAGTTGATTTCTAGTTTATGGCCCCGAAGTGTAACGACCAGTTGGGCTCAGTGGGCGAGTGAATGAGCTCTTTGTGTTATCCCAGCTTTTCTAAGGGCAGTAACATGGCTTTGTTCAGGTTATTTGGCTTATTAAATATCTTCTGGCCTGCTGGAAGGCTGGCTAGAAATGTGTGGCTGAAATTCAGGGTGCTATTTCAGGAAGTTGCTTTAGGTCCTATGAGATAGAGCAGCTGCCCGCTGTGGAGGCTTCTCAGGATTGGTGTTCAGGGATCTGAACTCATGGTGTTGGGATGGAAAAGTTGAGGCGTTTTCCCCTTTAGGGAATGACATCCGCATCCCAGCATTCAGAAGCTTTGGAGCAGCACCTCATCTTTGGGGTTGCAGGGTTGAGAGGGGCTGGGTGATTCTGACCCATTAAGTCCCTGGCTTTCACCATGAGTGCTAGGCCTGGGGATGAATTGAGCCAGCTGGTCAAATCCATTTTCTGGTTCGCTGTGCTTACATTAAAATTAGCTCCTGAGAACACTTATTAGAGCCTTTACTGTTGCATTGCCTCCCATTCATTTGCCTGACTGATAAAAAATATTTTTGTCAGAAAAATTTGCCAATTTTGGCAAGAACCCGTAAACTTGTATCTCTTGTGGCAAGCTGAAATGTTTCTGGGTGTGTTTTAATTGTGAATGGTCAGCTTGCTTCGAGTCGGGCTTATGAAATGTGGAGCACAATGTTTGCTGAATAGCAAAAACTTTCCTGATGAAGCATGTTACTTGAATTGGTTTTATTAGAGGTGCAGTGTACTTGTTCAAGGCAAAGAGCTTGTATCCTTACAGTTACTGAGCTTCCAAAAACTCCTGGAAGAATTGCACTCAGAGCCAGGAGACTAAAACATACATTTCAAGTAGCTCTCCATAAACTGGGGGAACTCTGAACTAGAAAATGGGTTTACTACTCACTTGTTTTGAATTTCTGTGAAATACTGTTCATATTAACGTCTGCTATTTTTAATGAGCCCTGTTTTTTTGCATCAGTACCAAGATGCTACTCTTCATCATATGGAAGTAAATGCTGCCTATTAGACATAAACTCAAAATAGTGATCTGCAAGATCAGGCCCTAATGATATGGTACCCTTTTGGGATGTTCCTGTGGTAATCTGGCAGTCCTCTAGCGGCCTTTACCTGCCAGTGCGTAACCCATAGTTATTGTCTCTTTAACTGGGGGCTTGAAGTTGGTTAAGTAATTGTAAAGGGATATTTTAAGTTCAGGATGGTTAAACTTCCCGACTTCCTTTTGAAAAGCTGTTTTTCTGCAGGGTACTATGATTCAGAAGAATGAGGAGGCTGAAAGAAGAAATATTTATATTTGCAACCATTGTGTTGAGCTTTGGAAGTTTAGTAGAGGTGTAAAACTATATTTATGAAAACATGGTGGGCAGATAAACTGAAAGTCTGACTGTACTGAGAAGACTGCAATTTATTGCATGGATTGCTTTATTTAAAACAAAACCTTGAAGGATTTATTCTTTCCTTTAGGAATTCCTTGAGAGTCTGGTAGCCATTACTGTGGCTCCCTTTTTTAGTCCCTTCTCCTTTTCCCTTCTCTGTGCTTTCTCCCCCTTCCTCTGTTGCCTCCCCCCAATCTACATTCCTTTGTGTTAGCAGTGATGATGGCAGTTCTAGTCACCTCCTGTGGTTTGATAGATTATTCCCTTTAGAATCATGGTGTACTTAAAACTTTCCAAACACAATTCTTTCCTTGCTCGTCCACTTTTTTGATGCTGGCTTTGAGTTTTGTTCTAAGAATTTGTTCTCTCTGTTTCTGCTTTGAGTTGTCTTAATACTAGTAACAAGTCTCCTTAAGCCTTTAGTGGAAAATATTAGTATTTATGTTATGATTTACATTTTTCTGTGTATGTTGATGGTCATAATATAAACAGAAATTTTGTATTTTGGCAACAGTGAGCTTCTCTCTCCCCTGCAAGCTCACAAGTTCTGTGCTTTCTTTGTAGACGAAACTTTGCTTGCTTTAAACTGTAATTCTTATTTTTGTGAAATAAACTTCTTGGACTGTTTTTTGGTTACTGTATTCTTGAGATCTGATAGTCATGCAAGAGTGATCTTGCAGGTACAGTACTTCAAATAGAAGATATTCCTGTCCATTGTGAAATTATGTGCAGCTTTTACTTTAGATATTGTAAGTAACGTAATCTTACTGGAGGGGTGAAACTACTCACAAAAACCTGTGGAGGGCTTTATGAGCACTCTTGAAGGAAGGGTTAATCCGCAGAAGGAAGCCCTGTTCAATGTTAGGGAAGAAATTCATCCTAGAAATACAGGTGGTTGAAGTCGGTGTAGAGTCTGATACTTTCTTGGTAGGTAAGTTTTAATCTCTTGACTCTACGCCTATGAGGGAGTCATTTACATGGACAGTGTGCTTCTTGGTTGTCATAAAGTTTGTGTCCTTAACGAGATCTTAGCACTGAAGTACTGCAATCCAGTGATGAGTCTGTTTAAAAAAAAATACCTTCACTTTGTTCGTTTCTCTTAACTGTAAACACTGTTAGGGGGATTGAGACAGTCATATTTTCAGAAAACGGTTTTCTTTAAGGATTTTCTTCTCACTCAAGAGGAGGTGTGTTAAAAAAAAGGGGGAGAATGGGGGAGTGGCATATTTTTAACTCTTTTTTAGGCTGCTCTACAAATTTTTCTTGTGATGATCCATCTGGATATTTTGGTACTGTTGAGAATAGAGAAACCTGAAATCAAGGTAATTGTCAGCTCTTAACATAGTCCTTTCTACATTTGGTGCTGTTTTGGCTTTTTTTGGTCGTTTTGGGGAATAATATCATTAGCAAGCTGGCAAGAAGCTGCTCAGCTAACTGCTAATGCCTTGCAGTGGGCGTAAATAACTTCTGAAGGCCGTGTTTCTGCTAATTTTTAGGTTGAGGGGAGGAAGTAGGCAGGGTTGTTACTAAATACATTATCTGGGTTATGGCTCTCAGTTTACTGACAGCACTGTTTTTTAAGCAAGCAGTTGAATATTATGCTTTAAGGTAATACGAAGTGTTTCAGTTAGGATATTTTCTGAGTTATAAAAACAAAACTAATACAATTGGCTTTCTTCTCTTCGGACTTGAGAGTATTTCGGTGAAATGCAGCTGCCGTGTTTTGCATATTGGGTGTTAACAGTAAGATCAGTCAAGGGTTCTCATCACCTGATGTTCACATCATTGCTCTGAACCTGATATGACAGCATTGCTTTAAGTGAAAATTAAACTGTAGGAAGGCACTGGGGAGAATTCTGTCAGTGATGTATCAGGCCCAGAGCTTGGGACATCCAGTGCCAGTGATGGCAACTGCTCTTCAGTGTGTGTGGGTCTGTCTGTATACATAGAGCCAAGGGTGTGAAATCAAACAGCATTTTGCCTACAGCTGTCATTAGAAGTGTCATTTGCAAAACTGACTCTGTGTACCAGGACCTACACGTCATTGTGGGGAGGGCATTTGAGATGGAAGAAAGCTGTTTCTGCATTTGCTGAGCTTCAAAATTGGAACCCAGCTGGTACAGGAAATAGTTGAAGAAATAACTGCAGCACCACTGTCTGTACCTTTGCTTCTGTGCTTCAGCCTGAGATCTGTGAGGCTGGAAGACGGGATCTGAATTCCATTTTTTTAAAGGAATACTTGTTTCTTCTTAAGACTCCCCTCATCCAGCCAGCCTTGACAACTGACTTGCTGTTTATTTGTTAATTCACTTCAGCTTTCTTGGGTTATGAAAGATCACATTCTTAACTTGCCCATTTCTACATTAAAGTGAAGGTATTAAAAATGAAGGAAAACCTTTACTGTCCTAATAAGACCTCATACACCAGGGCTGTAGCTTCTCTTCTACTGTCACCTCCCCTCGAGCCATGAATGGGAATAATAGAAACTTCTGTTGGTGTTATATTAACTTTAGGTCCCTGATTTGCATCTCAAATAACATTGTGAACAGCATTAATGCCTTCGAGGGGTTTGGGAGGTTTTTTAATTTGTAGGGTAAATGTATTTTTTAACCTAATTGGGCAGTTCAGATTATTATTGCAGCATGTTTAATTTTTGCTCTGCACAGCTTGTGTTGATGTCAGTGGCTCTAAATCATTCCTTCAGTGCTGTGCATATGTGTTATGTTTCACCTTCTTAATTGCGGCTTCAGATTTTGTCTTGGTGAAGTATTCATCCATCTCATACAGTTACGACTGGATACTGTATGATATTTTTGTTTTTTATTCTACCCTCGAAAGTTGGCTTATAATGAAAATTCTTGTTTTAAAGATTCTTTTTCCTTTAACTCCCCCACCTTCCCAATGAAAAATGCACTTTTCTGTCTTCCTTCAAGGTTTCTGTTGATTTGACCTCCTTTGTTTTTAGAGGGGTGAAAGTTTATCATATTTAAGGACGGGTGCAAGTGACAAAAGCTGTGTGTCATTTGGATCTGTCAAACCCTGTGGCTTTATCAGCTTCCAGTGTACGAAAGTAGTATGCAGAATATGGAAGAGGTTAAAGTTTGGAGCCTCAGGTGTGATGTAGGTTATAAAACAGAGTTGTGGGAGCATAGTTAAGGCAGGATGGGTTTGGATCTGGGGTTCTGCCTTCTGCAGCTCAGCATTTCTTAGTCAATATATAAATGGCCACTGAGGTTGCAGGTGGTTATTGTATCATGTTATGTTTTCATAACGTTAGGAAACTTCTGATCTGTGGACTGTTTGAGGGTGTGATTTATTGATTTTTTTAAGTGATGGTCTCCATTTAGATACTTGAGATCTATTTGTATGTTTGCATAGTGTTTTTGATGAACTGACAGTTAAAATTACAATTCTAGTTTAAAAAAAAAAGGAACTTCTTTGCCCAGTTATCCCGGTGTGATAGTAGTGGCAAATAATTCATTGCTGCCTCTTGGAATGGAGGGTAATGGTGTGTGAGCATGCCTCAAGACTGCTGCTGTGCTTCAGAGCATAATTTGATGCAGTATTTAGTAAATGAGAGGAGAGAGGGGTAATGAAAACAGCATTCAAGAACTACTTAAATGAATTGGCTAAAGTATGGCATGTGTTTCTTGTAGTGGGAAGGGGGAAAGGAACAAGTACCCAGCACTTCATCTTTTCATTTCTTATAAGCAATGAAATGAAACAACAAAGTTGAACCTTGATGAATTTGAGAAGTGTGAGTAAGTTGGAGGCTGAACTGAAGTGCTGCTGCCTGTTGTAAGAGGCTACCAAAGGTTAAGAGACAACAGGGGTGTTGCTGGTTTAGAGATTCTGCTGGCACTGTTACATCAGCCAGCACGTTCCAGTTCCAGCTCCAGCCTGGTACTTGGCCTGTTCCCTTCTCAGGATGCATAGTAGTCCTCTTGGGCTTGGCTACATGTGTGCCTGCTGACTTCATCCTTTTCATCCATTAGCACCCCAGCCTGACGAGACCTTTCTGGTTCAATATTTGGATAAGAAATTGCTGAACTGCAGGAGGGTAAGGTGGACTGTTGCTGCTCTTCTGTTTTCATGCTTCACAAATCAGAAGAATGTCATTTAATAAAGCAGGAAAGCACCTGGATAAATACTTGTAGTACCAAACTATTACAGAGGATGGAAAAGGATAGTACTTTGTCATGTTCTATGCTTTTTAGGTGGCCTATTTATGCTTGAGCTCTTAAGAGTTAATTCTTCTGTGCTTTAATGACTTTAGATTTTGCAGTTTAAATGTGAACTCTGACTGGCTGTAACTAGTGCTCTTTGCTTCAACTCCCCATATGTAGAATGCCACATATCTTAGTTTTTATTTTGGAGTATTTGGCTGCTGTGTGCAGCATTTTCCATCCTCAGGAAGTTCTAGCCCAGCCTGAGGCAGTGGGTGTAAGAGGTGCACACACGTGTTTGTGTGACAGTGCCTTGACACCACATCAGTGAAAGCCATTACATCACCCTGCTGGGCTGTTTGAAGGCAAAGCACGCCTGTTTTTCTGAAGTAATGGGCTTCTGGCTTCTCTTGATCAGAAGAAAGATGCAGCAGGATACTGCAATATTGCTGAAACTTGCATGCTGCCATGGGAGGTGATTGAAGGGGATTTATTTCTGTGAAGGAAGTATGGGGCAGGTGTGACTTTTTTTGGTAATAATAAAATAACCTGATAATGCAAAACCTGAAGTTTTAATTTGAAAAATCAGAAAAGTAACTTCTGCTTCATTGAAACTCAACATGCACTGTAGGAAGATAAGCAAAAACATTAGAGGGGCTTGAAACTGAGTTTGTCGTTAAAAAGAAAAGAGTAGGGCTGTGAAAGGTGTAGGCTGGTTGTGAGTCTCCTGCCCCATACTGCTATTGCACATCTAATATGATTCATAACAGAAGCCTGAGCAGCTCTTCTTTCAACTTAGTCCAGTGCTTTGCTGTCCTCAGCATTAAAACTTGTTCTGAATATGAAACCAGACATCTTCCTTACTGCAGGTCAAGCTTATTGCCTAATTCTCTGGACATAAGGGACAGCTATTCCTTCCCCTATAGTAAGTAATCTTTTAAAAATATTTTAACTGTTCTTTGCGATGTTCCTGTTTCCCCATGTCTTTGCCCTCCACCCTTGTGATACTTCTGTCCTAAATAAAACTTGTATATTCAGGTCTTCCTGAGAGGTCATGGCTTTTTTCAGCTCTAATCATTCTTGTTGTTCTCTCAAGTTAGTTCACATCAGCCTTCAAGTGTGGTGCTCTTGAATCTGTACTGCAGCTGAGACTTTGTGCTGAGTGGAGTGAAGAAATGGCTTCAAGTGCCCTGGAGCTGATATTCCTGTTTATGCATCCCCATACATTTGAGTTTTTTACACCAGCTTAACACTCATTTCAAGGTCAGCCTGTTGATCCCACCTAGCTCATAGCTTTCTTCTGAAGAACTTGCCTTCCTGTTTGTTCATTTAATCCTGCCTGAGCATGCCTTTCAGAACTCACTTGTATCCTATTACTTGCAGAACAGTTTTCCAACTTGTCAAAGTTATGCAGAATTTTAAGGCTGTCTTGCAGTCCTTCCTGCTGTTCTACATATAACAAGCTTCCTCTGCCAGCAGCAGATCACGGGAAGCACAGAAATGGAACTGAGCTGGGTTCCTGCTCTGTGTTTTCTCCCACACACCACTGGGAACTGCTCTCTGGCTATGATTGTACCCCAAGGATTGCATTTGCTGTAGAGCTTTTGCTTACCTCCCAGCAGCAGAAGTCTGTAAAACTTAGGTGTGTGAGCTCACAGGTTCCTCTGTGTCCCTAAACCCTGTTATGCTGATGTCCCAGTGAGGCAGGTGGGTGCTGCACACCTCTTTGTAGCTGTTTAGTGCTCACAAAAGGTTCCCAGTCCTCCCAAAGGTTCTGCTTGAATGTGGGGGAATTGGAGACCAGTGACATGAATTTTGACCTTTTTCTGAAGGCAGGCATGGGGCAAAGACAGGCCTAACCTCAAACTAATGGCCAAACATTTTTTTTTTTAAAAACTCCAACCATGTCCTGTTTCTATCCGTATTTAAATATATCACATAACAGCCTAAATGTAGTACCTTGCAAATAATTGCAGGTGTTACAGGGTGGCTGAAGTTGTCTGTAGTTAGGGTTCTTTGAAGCTGTCCATTCTTGAGATGAAATTGCTCTTGCATTGCAAGGTATGTGTTGAAGGATAAGCTCCACTACTTGGAACAGCTTTTCTTTAGAGTATTTTTCTTGGATTTGTATTTGTAAGTATTTGTTGACATCTCTATAGGTGCAGTTTTCTCTCTTTGAAATCTTAGTTCTCATATCATCTCCCCTGTCGAACTCAATGCACATAATGAATCTTGTGCTGCATAGAAATGGATTTCTCTGAGCCCTGTCTCTGTTGGGGTTGTTTGACACAGTTCTGTAAGTGCTATTTGTTGTTTCTTCTCCAGCACCTCTCCCTGTAAACTTTCTTTACATCTCTACCATTCAGTGATTCCCTTAGACTTGCTCTTATCATTGCCTTATTTATAGTCCCTGCACATGTAACAGTTTATTCTCATCACACAGATGTATTTAAATGTAGTTAAAAGTTTTATTGTGCTTGACTACAAGCTGGAATAATTAATCTTCCAACCTTTCTTTCCACTGGATGCTCTAAGGAGACGGAAGATATCCTTTGAAATCATGCTGCAATTTAATTGAGTAGAGGTTTAGAAAGTCTGATAATCCTAAAGATATTGAATGTTTGCTAGATGGGATTACCTCAGTGACCACTCTGAACCCACAAAATGTTACCAGAACAGTAAGGCAGCATCACCTGGTGTTGGGAGGTTAAAGGCAAGGTGGGTGGTGAAATGTGTGCTGAGTGTACTTTAGGTTATTAATAGTTGTTTGTAAGTATTGCAAACATAAAACGGGATTAGGGGGGAGCTCTGTTCAGAAAAGCTCTTTCAAGGTGTGTTCATGGTTGTGGCAGGTTTTTCTGTATTAAGTGTGATACTCAAAATTTACTAACATAGTTAGTTGCAAAATGCCATGTATCCTTGAGATTAAACTTTATAGTCCTGTTAAATATACAGTTTTAAACTTTGGAACTAGTTTGGGGGGACCTTCCCTTTGCCCTTTTCTCGCTGGAGCACAAGCTGATCAAATAAAACCAAACCTGTTCCTGATTTCTAAACTAGCTGTTGAACTGAGCCAAACTGCAGTGAAGTAAATGCCTGTTGCACCTGCAGGAAAGGCTGCAGCTGTCAAAAGCTCGTTTATCACTTCAGTACTTCTTGGGTCCAGGTGTTCAGCCAGTGACTTCCCCTAATGCAGTGGTTTGTTTCAGATCTTCAGCAGAAAAGATGTTACTGCTTTATGCAGACTAGAATGTGCTTAACCTTTGCATGTGTGAAGATGCCAGGAACCCAGATGTGACTTCAGAGGCTTGTTTTTAAAGGAAGCTTAAATGAAGTACACTTTTTGTCAGCATTGAAAGATCGTTTGAAAGACCAAGTTTTCAGGTGACGAGCTAGAAGGACACACTTGCGTCTCTCTTGCTGTTGACTTTGTCAGATAAACCTGTACTGTTTTGTGCTTCGGCTTGGTTACCAAAGTTGATCTTGTCAGAATGCCGTCATCTGTAAAGGTAACTGCCCAAGTGGGAGGTCCCATTTCCTTTCCAAACACTCTTGGTCATGTCCTCCCTTGCACAGTTGCTGTCTGTGAATATTATGTGCTGAACTTGCCAAGTGGCTTACCTGCTGCCATTCAAAGCTGCTAAGTTTCTGTCCCAGTCAGAGAAGGTTAAAAGTAAAGGCCTTCCTTGACACTCATTTTTCACCTGGCCCTTTTGTGCTCAAATAAAATAGTAATTTTGGCTTATACTGACTGAAGTGTCATCTACAGTACATGTGTACTAATTGGCACCTTGTGCCTGTTTGCTTCCCATACAAGGGCATGGCTTTACATTAAGGCTTTGTAACCCATTCTCTGCAAGTAAACTTGGTAATTTGGAGTTCTAGTGACTTCTGTAAATCCCCTTTGACAAGTAAATCTTTCCACAGAATCTGCTTGTAGAGTAATGAGTCGTTTGTTGAACATCAGATAGTGTTGAGGTAGTACTCAGAATATATTGAGCTTTTCCGTCAAGCAAAGGTGATCTTCCAGCATTTAAAGAAGAAAGTCATATTAATGTAGCTGAAGTAGTTCACCTTTTTTTCCGTTCTCTTATGTGGTGTAACTTTGTCTCATGGGATTTCTTTTAGTTGATGTAATTGTTACAAATGCTTTTTCTAAATACCTACCACAGTGTGTACCCCTTGGTTCGCGTCTTGACCTCTAACACAGCGTTTCCTGAATCCAGCTGTTCCTTGTGCTGCTGAAGGCTGGCTGCATAGAGACAAAGTAGTTCTCTGCTTTTGAAATAGTCTAGTGAACTAGTAAGAGCTGCATAGCTCAACTGAACTAATTTTTATTGAAGTACCTTTAATAGGTCTGGCAGAAGGGATGTCCCTGGTGACACTTGAAGTAATGTTTGAATGAATGCTGGAAGCACACACTGTATTAATGTGTACTGCTTTTGTCTTCATATTTAATTCCATTATTTTAATGGACTTTAATCTGTGGTCTGCTCATACTTGGGGCATTTGTGGACTGAGGGCTCACATGTAGAGCAGATTATATGTAGTGCAGATCCCTTCAGAGACTTCACCGTTCCAAAGCTCGTGGTATGTGCAAAACAGAAGCTGGAAACCAACAAATAATTAACTTGATAGGAACTGTAGTCTAGCAAAGCAAAGGGCAACAACAAGAAATTCTTCAAACTGCCATTCAGTTTTTGAATTTGTAGTGTGATACCAAGACATCTGTATTTAAAACAAAATTTTTGCTATTTGAAAGCTGTGTGGTACTTGCGTTTTATTTTCTGAATTCTAATGGATCTGGTAACTAGATGGGTGTTGTAGAACTTGAGACCTTTGTGTGCCATCTCTTGGGGTGGTATCTCCTGCCAGATGAATTAAGGTTTCTTCAGTAACAAATTACGGATGGTGAGCCATGATAGAGAATGAGTTTGGGCCATGAGATGGAATTTGGTTGTCAGCTACACACCATATTTCATATCTGTTCAATGCATTTCCATGCTCTTTCCACACAGATAATGTAGCAGCAAGCTTTAACTACTCTGTGCAAGCCTGCATAGAATTTTACTGTTGTGTAAACTCTTCCTGTAATTTGCTTTCTTTATACTTTAGGGTTTTATATGAAAATATGTAAACAGTGTACTTGTGAACTGCTAAAATAAGGATAGACACATGCATATGCTCGTTCGATATAGTTGCACAATGATCTTCTGGAGAGTTACAATTTTGAGACAAAGACACTTTTCTTGAACTGCTAAATTGGGGATAATACTTTGTCATGAGAAGGAAATATTACTCATAGTATGAAAAATTAGGACAGTAAAGCTTGGGGAAGTGTGCCTCATGTTGCTGTAAGCACTGAGATGTATGGATATTTACAGAATACTGCTCAGAACTCGAGTTCTAAATTTAGTGCTATCTGCAGTTCACCAGCTGTACTATTTACTGAAAGATATTTGGACTACCATAGGTTCCTGATTTTTAATTTCCATACTTGTATGCAAGCTAATGAAGGGAGACATCCCTGTGTGCAGATTATATAGCTCATTAGATCCCTGAAATGCCATGAAGTAGCATCTTAACATAAGTGTTTTTCACCTGGCCTGAGGCCTCCAGCAAGAACATTTCACACTTGGGATCATAAAAACAAACCTACTAGTTGGGCTTTTTATTTTAAACAAGCCAACCAGATGTCTGAAACTCCTCAGAATGAACCTGAAGGCAAACAGGAGGAGGTTTATTAGCTGTGTGTGTTTTGGGAGCAGGATGTATGGAAGAGATTTGTATAATCCCTCAGCTCCAAGCCCATAGGCTTTGGTAATAGAACGGTACTTCAGTGCTGATATTATTCCATTCTATCACAGGGAAGCAGGATGTGCATAGGGTAATCATTGTTGTCACTGCCGTACGAGTTAAAGGTCAGTGCTATTTTTTTTTTTTCAGCCCTGGGTATTTTTAAAGTATGCATATGTGCCTGTTTTACTTCTCAGTTTTAAGGGCAGACCCTAAGAGAAAGCAGGTGATATTACTCATTATTTTTATTTTTTTTCCTCTGGCTTTTCTAACTGGTGGAGTGAAGCAAATATCTCATTAGTAGGGCCAGTTAATCTTGATCTATTTTTTTTATTCCTCAAGCCTTAGAGTAAAAAAAGAAAATCCCATGGGTCTTGTACAGTCTGGATCACTTGCTTTAGTGAAAGCCTGCTAGGTAGGTAGATTTCTCCAAACACTAATATTATCAGTATAAACTATTATTTGAGTCTGAATTTTGTATCTTACTGGAGGCTTTGTCTATGAAGTAAATACTTCCATTGGTTTTAAACAGCATATTTATAAAAGCAGTATGTGGAGGTGAAAGTAATTTGTGTAGGACCTGAGCTTTGAGATTTTAGTAATTTAGACTGAAAGTTACAGTAAAAAAGTGATGATTGCCCACTAGGTTTTGTTCTGAATTGCTTAAACAGGCAATAGCTCTTGGTTTGGGTAGTGTTGTCTTCAAATAATGACTGTTAACTCATTTAGTTATGGCAAAAGCCGAGGGCTTGGTGTTCATGTTTTCAAGCCTCAGTAGATCAGGCTTCTGTTCCTCAATATCACATTGTAGCCGTGGGCTTTCTGCAGTAGGGCTGAGAGAGTCCAAGTCTCACATTGCAGGGAGATGACTGGTCTTGGGCCAGCACTGATGGCTCATTCAAATGGAACTCCAAACAGAGTAAATGTAAATATTCTTCAGCAAAATTAATGAAATCTTTGCCCGTCATTGTGGTGGATTATTTTAGGAAGGAGCGTAAGTAACATAAGCATCTTGGAACAGCATCTTTGTACAGCATCAGGCACAAGGCACAGCTCATCTGTTGTCCTGTCTGACACAGATACTTTAAAACATGCTGGATGACTTGTCTGTGATATGAGTATTTGGTGGTCTTCAGGTCTGAAAGACAGGTTTAGACCTGAGAGACTGACTTCTTACTGATATGAGTTGGCAATAAAAAATGCTTTAACCTCTGGTTGAATTGAATTCTTAGCCCTAGTTTTCTGTAGTGATATATTCTCTGCTTTAATTAGGTATGACCTGGGAAAAGTCTCTTGAGCTTACTTCACTACTTCTGTCGCTTCGAGAAATGTACTTTATAAATTGCGACAAAGGTTTAACATTGCCTATCTCCACCCTTCTTTTCCTTTCTGGAAGGAGACTCGTCTTGGTTTAAAACCAAAGCCAAACCACTGACAGTTACTTGAGAAGTAAAAGGTGGTATGTTTATTACAGACAACAGTTCATCATGTAAAATATTTTGTTTCTAATCAAAATGCATTAAATTATTTTAGGTCTTTGTTTTGTATGTGTTTCTCGGCCAAGCTGGGTGAATTGTACAGCTAAGGAAGGGAAACCATACCATCAAAGGTAATACCCAAGTATTACCTTTAACCTCTTTCCAACATACTACCTGTCTGTTTTAAGTGAAGTGGAATCCAAAGGCTGTGTATGATGGATGAGGCTTCTCTTCATTCTCATAGGAGCTCTTGCATCTGAAGTGTGGGAGGTGGAGTAGAAGTGTGTGTAGGATGCAGCCTTATTTTAGTAGCAGTTTATATTTTTTCTCAGCTGCCTTAGTGACCAGTTGGTTTTAGTGATGGTGCTTTAGGGTCAAAACAGTGAAATTCTGGGCTCAGGTGTGATTTTCTGCATTTGAAGTAAGTATTATTTGAGGTAAGGACCTAATATTTATTCTCGTCTATCTCTGGAGACATTAACAACCAAATCCTAGTTTTTATCCTTAAAATGGTGATCTATAGTCCTGCTTTGCACATTCATTTAAGTGATGTATGTTCTTCAGCAGACAGTTTTGAGCTCTTGATATTCCTTGTGCTTCCGGAGCCTGTGGAATATCTGAAAAACTTGTCTCTGGTGGCCATCAGTTGATGTGTAAAGGATGCCTTCTAGCCTATTTTTCTTGGCCCTTTTTGTGCTGGAGTTGTCAACGTGAATCCAAGCTTGAACACCTCATAATATTGAAGTTTCCTTGTAATAAAAATTGGCTTATGAAAGCACTGCATGGAGAAAGTGAAGAGGTTGTGTAGCTCACAAAATCTGTCTTCAGTCATTGTAGAGAAACTCTAAATTGCAAATGTTGGAACTGGGTTCTTTGGTTTATTTGTTCAGAGTTCTAGAATGTGTAGAGTGTGGTGTTAAGCCTTTATTTTGTCACATCTGAACTCTTCAGGGAGAACAACTACAATTTAAACAATTTTCTAGATGGTTGTGAAACAGTTTCTACAGAATACAAACTAGGGTTATAAACTCTCCTTGTTTTGCCCCTTTTGGTCAGAAACTGTTATTCTAATGTACGGTTTAAAAACTCTTCGTAAAGAACCTCAGAAAATAAAGGGGTGCTAGTTAATGGCATTGAGAGGACTCCTGAAGTATAATATGTTGGAAATTGAGGTGTCCCCTTTTAGTACCAATCCCCCAAAACATTGATTGATAACTTTATAGCTGTAGGAAACTTTCTAATTAAAACTGATCTTTTTTTTTTACTTGATGTGGAATTTTGGAAGGTTTGCAGAATAGCCACACTGCAGATTAGTGCTGGAAAGGATAGAGTCCAAATAATTCTCTTTTAAGTGCCTGCTATCAAGAAGTTTTCTGGGTTAAAAGTTATTAATAATAGACTTATGTTGTAAGGAATGCTTAGCCTCCCTGTGAACTTCTTAGCACTGTAGTAAATAATGTGTACTTACAGAAATAGAATGTTCTCTTCCCTTTTGGAAGTTGGAATTTTGCATTGCAAGAAACTAGACATTTTGTAGCCTTTTGTCAGATGGCATAAAGTATTAGCATAGCAGTTTCTGAAAAGCTGGTCTTCTAACTTAATGTTGCTTCAAGCATAAGTGGGATGGGACAGACAATGCTCTGTTAAAACTTGATCAGTTTTGTGTGATGTTTCAATTTTGAAATGCTTCTTGGATGCTTCAGAAAGTGCCAGGAGGCAAAAAAATCGCATCACCTTTCATCTAGAGTCTAGTAGCAAAATCATCTAAATCTGGAGTTAGTACTGCTGGATTAGCTGTTTTGGCTTGCTGAAGCAGAGATAATATTTTAAAGGACCTACTTAGCCGAACTGGAATTTTGACTCCAGCTAATCCTTTTCTTCTGCTGGGAGCAGGCTAAGTGCATGTATGGGATTGTTGGTAATAAGGGTTCCATGTAGCACTCGGAGGAAAGAGTAGGAAAAAATGAGAAGTAGCAGAGGAAACAACCTTCTCTGTTCTCTCAGGTCATTTTAGTGCCACAGGCAGAAAAAAATGGAATTGTGATCACCAAGAAACACCTACATTTGCCTTATGGGGAAATCATCTAAAAATCTTGTGATCTCTTGTTCTTTATCCAAGATAGAACTTCCAGAAACAGAGAAGAAATTGTTAGAAGTGTTTCAAACAAATGTAAATTTTCCCATCGAGATGAGCTGTTGCTGGAACATTTTGTCCTGCAGGATGCAGAGGAGGAGGAGGAGTGGGTTGGAAATGAGTCTGGCTGCCTTACTTTCTTAGAGCCAAGGAGAGATTTTTTTTTGTATTGGCTTTGTGTTCTTCATCAGGACTCTTCATCTCTTTGAAAGTAGCTTGTCAAATTGAATGAGCCTCTGACATCCTTTAATTGACTGGGAGGTTGGATAATCCATATTTTTAGTAGTCTTCCCAAAAAAAGACAGCAGTGATGTCACTGAGAAGATACAGAATTCGTGACATGAGCACTTCTGTTCTATCTCCACTGTTAATTTTGGCAGAGATTTTACAAGTCATTACTACTTGTAGCTAAACTTTTAAAGAAATAAACCCTCTCTCCTTTAGTAGTACTATAGAGATAAAATAATGAATCTTTACTTTTCTCAGCCTTCAGAATGAATAGAAAAGAGCTTTAAACCAGAGACAATGGTGATACTGATTCCATCACAGCTCATTCTCCAGCTGTGAGGAATGTTAGCTTTGGCTTGCATTTGGAGTTTGATTTTTATATTCCATTTATTCCTTCTGATTAGTCTACCTTTCAACAGTAGAAGTAGCTTCTCTTCCTCCCCACCTCTCACCTCTGCCCCCCAGCTCAAGGAGATCGTAGGAAGATTAAGTCTCTCCCAGGACAGAGACTGACTAACATCTTTTGTTGTGTGTGTTTATCTTGGAGGTCTCGGCTTGCTCACTATCCTACCTAATCAGGCTCCACAAAGGATGGTGTGCTAAGGGAAAGATGGCCATAATCTTGTAGAACTCCATCCAACTTGGAGCTCCAAGGGCTATTGTTATTAGCTCAAGGCTTAGAGGGTATTCTTGTTTGAACTGGCAGCACCTGGCTCTGCTGCTGCCTGTGGAGACTTGGTGACAGCAGAGGTGTGTTACCTGTGGGCTGCGCTTCCAGGGCAGGACTGGATTGTGCCAAGATCTCTGCCATGGGGCAGCTGAAAACATGCAAATTCAGCAGCATCCTCATTGCCCTAACAAGGATGGTCAAATGGTTCATATTACTGAAAATCCAATTAGTATGAAGTGCTGAGCAGTTTGAGAGGGATTCAGCCTGATAAGTATAAAGAGTATAATGAGGAGAGACTGAAAAATAAAGTTGGCTGCCTTTAACCAGCTCTAGAAAAATACCATGGTGGAAAAAGTACATAAAGTAAACAGCTTACTCTCTGTGGATCCATTAAATACATACCATAACAGAGAGTCTTGAAATAAACTAAACCCTCAAAAATAGGAAAATTAAGTGAGAAGCTTCCTTTTTGGAGGTACTGAGGGACAAAAAGCCTATAAATACATAATAATAAAGTTTTAAAATGACAACAGTTGAGTGAAGCTAGAGTCGCTCCGAAGAGTCTCTTGTCTCCTGGCAGCCAATAATAATTAGCAAAGATGAGAGAAGCAATTCCTTGTGGAGTATAAATAGCTCAACCAGAGTGAACCAGGAGGTTGGTCACTGAGTTAAGGTGCTGAGGCTGCAGGGGTGATTTCAGATCCCTTTGAGCTGGTAAGTTTGACCATTCAAAGAAGTACAAATTGGAAAAGGAAGATGGGAGCGAAACATGTTCAAACCATGCTTCAGGAGGAGATGCCTAATTTCTAATTTAAGAAGAATCTGCCTGGCTCACTATAGGAAATGCTGATGTCAACTGGCTTTCTTGTGTGGTGTATTTATTTTTTTTTGTGACGCTGTAGTTGGACAGGTACTTGGACAAGCAGTGTCAGCATCCCACAATGCACCCACACAAACATTTGTGTCCAGTTCATGGCAAACCAGGCTGGGGAGCTGATCCAGCTGGAAAACAACATTTCCCAGAAACAAAAGGAAGCGTTTTGGTTTTATCCAGCTATAAAAATTCCTTGATCTAGTTCTCTGTGATGAGCAGAAACACTTGTGCTGGCACACTGCTGTGGGCCACAAATAGCCAGAGAAGAGAATGTGTTGGCAGTTGAGATGGCAGCTGGAGGTACATCAAACTGCAACCTAGAATGGCTTTCGGTGGTAGGAGTGTGATGGTGACATTTCAGTGGTAGGAGTGTGTTAGTGACATTTTGACCACTTAAACATTCATTGTGTCGTCCTTAACAAGGACTGCCCAGTAAGAACTGATTTCTGGTGTGAAACAGTTAATGCCAGTGTACTGATCAAGCATATAAAAAAGATGAGAAGGGAATTCACTTCCGAAGCGCGCTTCTGATCTGAACTACAACCCCTGCTATTAGGGTTTTGCTTCATATTGAGAAATGGAATTTACTCATGAGAGGGAGCAGTAGAAAGTGGGAGCAGATGGATGAAGGCTTTTCTGGCCAACAGCACCTTTTCATCCATGCCACCTACTTAAAAATAAAATCTTTGTCAGTGGAGCACATCTCCATTTGAAAAATTATTATTGGTAAGTGTGAGCTGCTAAAATGAAACTTTGTGTGGGGGGGGTTTTCCACATTGCCTGTGTTTCAGAACTGATTGGGTTCCATGCTGTCAGAAAGGTCCTGAGTGGTTGCAGTGCCCAAGTTTTACTTTCAGTAGCTGGTAGGATTTATGAATGTGGATAACTACAATTCAGCAGGATTCTGAAAGTGCCATGCTTCTGTGATTTAATTTGCTTTCCTTTTATCCTTTGATTCAGTTGGTTCATTAACTAAAGTCTAAAATCATTCTGTCTAGTCTCTCCTTATTTTAGCTTGTATTAAGCTGACTTAAATTGCAGTGAAGCATTTGAAGATTTGAAATACTAAGCAAAATAAAACTATAATTAACTGATTACAGATCAGTTTTTCTCCCATCTTTGGTAGTTTTATTGGATTTTGATTTTTTTCCTTGAGGAAGAAAGACCCCACAAATTCTTCTATGGCCCTTCCAAATAGAAATAATTAAACACCTGCTGAACTTTTCAGCTGATTCTTAGTAGTAGCCTCTTAACTTGTGGAAATGTTCATCCTTGATGTAGGTCTGAAAGTCTTTGCACCAGTTACAAAGCTCTTCAGTATGTTTCCAACCTGTAAAGGAGCAACTTCTGACCTCCAGTCAGCCTTTATTTAGACTTCTATTCCAGATTTCCAGATTTACTTTAACTCCACCAGGTTTAAAAGGGACACAACAGTGTTTGTGCTGCTTTAGATGCTGCTGTGTTCACATGCTTGCCCTCAAACTTAGCTTTGGTATTTCATGAACCATGCTTCACTTTGATTGCTCACATTGAACAGTGTATGTGCATCTTTTAGCAGTGAGTGTATGAACTTGGGGGTTTTTTAATATTTGACCTGGTGTAATTTCAGAACAAGATGTAAATATGTCAAGTTGCTGTGTGCTTTCCTGAAAGACAGGACCCATGTAGTAAGAACAGGCCAGCTGAATTTCCAGCTATCTGGGTAGAATTATTTGTGGTGGAAGAGCATTTCTAAGCATGCTATCTTACAGAAAAAAAAAAGTAGATATAAGAACAAGGCCAAAAGTTGGGTAGAAGTTATATTTGTGAGGCAGCTCTCAGGCTGAAGGAGGCTGCTGGGTAGCAGACTGCTGCAAAGGTGAAATAGGGCATGGCTAGAGTATGAAAATCATATTTGAGGAGTACTTAAAGGCAACAGGTTTAAAAGATAGTCTAACATCACTATTAAGACTATTAATATCTTAGTTTTAAGTGGGTTTAACTTAACTCATAGCCTCAAGTTGCTTTTTTCCTTGCTACTACTGGTTATTTAAGCAGCTAATTAGTAGTGTGGAAGAGGCAATATTTTACGGAAACATTATTTGAAAATAATTTTCTGCCTTTTTTTTTAAACTGTGGATGTTAAAACTAGAAAATGTAAGTAAACTTACGGTCCTAGCAGCATCAATGTTCCTTCCCAAAGCCTCATTTGTTTAAGCTTCATAAGTTTAGATTTGAAACTACCTCTATGAGGATCTCTTCCCACTTTATATTCCATAAGTGGTCCCTGAATATGCTCGACCAACTTAAATAATCAAGAATGGTTAATACAGGTCACTAGGGAGAGGAGAAAAAAAAATGTAGAGGATGTTTAGGATAAAAAGAGGTAGCTGATGAACCTAGTGCTTTTGATTTAGATGACTGCTCACAGAATAAAGATATCAAAGCTGTTTTCTGTGATACTTTTATGTATATGAGAATATGTCCTGGTTCCAAGATCTGGTGTTTGCTGACAGGTAACAATTATGTAACCTTAAAAAAAAAACAAAAAACAAAAAAAAAACTGAAAAAACCCCCCAGGGCAACAAGGTATTAAAAGTAGCTGAAGGTTTGGGAAGTGGGTATAATATTGGTTACCCACTGCTCCACTTTGCTTCTTAAGAAGGGATTAGTGATGAAAAACTGTGGTAGAATGCTTTAAAATGCCAAATAGTGTTAAACATGCAGATCAGCATGGTGGGTATCTGCCTGTGTCATGCTGTTCTAATATACCTGGGTTGGGCTTCAGTAGATTAAATGGGGGAAAGCTTTCCCTCTGCCTTGGATCAAACTCCTGGGTAGAATCCGTTCAATAGCAGGAAACAGCCAATTGATACTCTGATCTTTGCCACTGAGTCTTATCTCCTTTCTGAAATTTTAATCAGTGAAACCTCAAATAGGAGTATTCTTTCATGAGTAGAGATGTGTAATCTGAAATGCCAGACCATCAGCATTGGTCACAGAGCGATATATTTGCATGAAGGAATAGTCCAAATAAGAGTTGTGTTATTACAATACTAATTATGATGTATGCAAGAATTTTTCTGACTTTCTCCTTTTTTCTAATCCAATTTTACAGGAAACCAGACATGATACACTGACAACATTTGGAAATAAACTTTGGCAATAAGATGGAAGCATAAATCTCAAGATTCTAGACCAAAACAGAAATGGCTCATGAGTATTGAAAGAAGAGACTGAAGAGCCTCCAACACTTCTGTGTGAGCAGTGGTAAAGGAACAACTACCATGGTAACACTAATAACAGAAAAGCTGCAGAACCAGAGCTTGGATGATCTGACCTGTAAAACATACAATATTAATCTGGTAAGGATCTACCAAAATAACATGAAATAAACGTGAAATGCCAACTTACTCAGAACTGCATAACAAATTCAAGAATGTAGATCAGCCAGAAGTTAGCTATTTAAGTTAGGACTGGTTTGCAAGGTTGAGTGAGAGTTGCAAGGGGAGAAAAAAAGGTGAAACTTTAGTGTTTAGTCCCTTTTTGAAGTAATGCTTTCTTGCTTTAATGATTTTTTAGCCTTGCTACTTCATTTTAAATAGCAAAAAGCCAATTCTCTTCGTGAAATAGTGTTGTAATGACTGAAAAGAATTATCAAAGCTTCTCAGAATTCATTTTTTTACTAACAAAACCCACAAGTATTTGTATGGGTTGAAGTTTTCTTCACTTCGTATAACCAGGTGCTTGATATCTTTATATGTGACAAGAGTATTTACTTATAAAAATCCCTGACTGCCACGTAGGTGACTATCAGCACCAGGCAGAAGGAGAACAGGTCATCAAGTAAATACAGTTAAACTAAGTCAGGTTACTGCCAGACTGTTGTTGATGCTAGTAGAGTGGATCCTTGCTTCTTCAGTGTCTCAGATGCCTGGTGCTCTGTAAAACTTTGTAGTTTATGGTGGTATTCTTGCTGGTTTAATCTCTGGGTACATAGTGTGGTTCAAGCATGCAATCCAGGCATGAAGGAATCTATCCTCTTCACATCTCATTTGTGAATGAAATACCTACTCCAGAGTGAGTAATGCAGAACAGTCACTTGTCAATTTCAGGTGCCTACCTGAGAACCCCGAGCCCATGTTCTGTGTGGAATGCACTAATTTTGTTTTACTGACTTTAATTACAATGGCACCCTTCTGTAGATTAAACTTTAAGGTTCCAGTGGGACACACAAAAACTTAATTTGACTAAATGTCAAGGTGTTGTTTAACTCTAGTTCTATTACTTTTTAAAAAAATAATGCTGATACTGGACCTGAAGTATGTCAGTTACTTTAAAATTCTCTCTCTGTTGTAACTTACTTAAACAGCTGAACTGCTTCCTTATTTATTTCATGAGCCCAAGCAGGTGAAGCGTATCTTGAATGTGGTGGAGTTTGTGCACAAGTACCTGCAATTCTCATGTATCCAGTTCCTTGTCCAGTAAGGATATCTAACAGTAGACATTAATCAAGCAGTTTTATTGTCAAAACTGTAGCAGGTCCATTAGAGTTCTTCTAATAATTGTTTTTGCTTTAGTTTTGCCTTCCTCTTAAATATATGCTATTCTTGAAAGACAGATTTATGGTCTTGAAATGGTGTTAACTCTCAGGAGAGGTGCTTACTTAGCTTGCATTTATTTTGTCTGGTTTGATGAAGCACTTGGGACATGCAGTTTGTAGGAGAATCTGCTGTATCTGTGAACTGGCAAAGTCATCATTTAACTAAACTCTGGGGCCTAAGTGTGAGGCAATGATGACCTATAACTAGTAGGAGTGTTTGTAACTAAACGTGGTTGCACCTTGTAATTTCTAGTTTTTGAGGTCCTAAAGTTTGCATAAATATGGAAAGTGAACTGTGGTTTTACCAGCAGTCACTGTAGGTTTTGGACCGCAGACCTCGAATAGCAGAGAAGGACATATTACTGCTTTTACACTGTGTGCAGTCTGTACAGGAGTGTGTTGGCATGCTGTGATGTGTTGTAGGTTGGTTGTTTTTTATTCCTGTCCTTACAATAAAGCATGAAAAAGAGCAAGTGGAGCGGAAAATGGCACATGATGTCTCATCAGTTGTTTCGTCCTCGCCCTTCTCCTGTTCCTCTCCTCCTTTTATCTGTCAAGTAATTGGTTTTGTAAGTGCTTTAGTTCTTACAGAAAATAGGTTCTGAGGCCAGGAACAGGTTCTGTTTGTACACAATGGCACCCTGAAAAAGTGTGGAAATTGCGTAGTGAGGTGTGGAAATAGAGAAGCAAGCGTGAATAAAAGTGTGCAAGTAGGTTGCTCCCTACTAAAAAGGATTCATGGAAGCAAATGATGCCTTCCTGACTAAAATGTGAACCTAAGATGATAAAAACTGCTTTTTCCACTGGTACAGGCAATTGCTGAATTCACTAAGGGAAAAAGGCTGCTGCTGGTGGTGTGGTATCAGTGCTTGCACATTTAGGCTTTTTGGCAAGAAGTTTGGATTAATGCTGTAATTTCTTCTAATAGCAGCAGCAGTTTAGAGCAATTCTGAAGTGATCTTGCCTGCACCTTTTGTTACTTGTGCTGGCACAAAATTCTGTGACACCATGTGGTGAACCTCATTGTGAGCTGATTGAGGATTAAGACACAACTTTTCTTGCCTGGGTTAATGTAGTTAAACCTTATCAGTTTTGTGATACCTTTTGCAGTGCATCTGCTCAAGTGTCTTGGCACAAGTAGATAAAATAGCTGGGGAAAAGCTATTCTGTAATACAGCTCATGAATGAGGGTTATAAAAGAAAAAAGAATAGCTCTTTCAAAGCTATCTACTGTGCAGCCAAACTGAGCATAAAGAAAACATGTATAGGACAGAGTACACTCTTTCATTTGTGTAAGCTGTGTGGTGACCAAGTACCTCTCTTTTATGTTGTAAAATACTGGCTGCAGCTTTTTATTGCTCTGTTAAATGACATGCTGATTTTCCAGGCTGGTGTAATTCAGCCAATACACGCTCAGTTATGTTGTACAGCCTTGTCCTGCACTTGGCTTCAGGAAAATGACTGAGTGACCTGCTCTAGAAGCAGGAAGGTTGTCCGAAGCTCTTTTCCTCAGTTTGGGTACTGTAGCTCACAAGGTGGTGTCCTTGGTTGCTCAACTCTACCTCATAAGAGAGGAGAGAGGTTCTGCGAGCACATTGTGGTTTTCATGGGTTGACAGCAGCATTAAATCAAATAGTTGGTCTCTATTCCCTTGAACTCTCAGAACTTTGATAGAGCTCAAAAGTCTTGGATTTTTCTGTGTATTCTGACTAAACTTGTACCTTTTTCATATTCTTGTATAGAATCTCATGTTGGTTTGTGAAGTAACAGCATGTGAGCTGTAAGACTTCAAGGTGTGGTATTAAGAAGGAAACATGAGCACTGCCAGACAAGGATTTGTGAAAGGAACAAGTTTTACTATAAAAGCCCTTAAAGGCGTGTGAGGTTTCATTATTTTTAATTTTTGAGGCTTATTTGTGTTGAACAATATAAAATTGGACTGACTTCCTCAGAGGAAAAGCCACTGGTCAGAAGACTTGACTTAATTATTTCTTTACATCCTGAGAAAAGGTCAAAATGTTCCTCCTCACTATTTCATATCAGTCGTATTTGGAGGATATTTGGTAGAAAAGTGGAGGTCTGGTATGGCCTATTCAAACTGAGTCACATCTGTATGGTGCTGGTTAAAATAGTATTTGAATGATAAACAATGGCTTCCCTGTGGTTTGGAAAGGATGCTGATAAATTGGAGGAACTCAAATATGCTTGGAAACTGGAAAAAATGCCTTGAAATTAAAGCCATTAATTTTAAAAGTATGAAGATGAAGTTGTCATTCTGAGAATGAGGAGGGGATAGCATAGGCTGTGAAGTTCTTAATGCAGTACACCGGAGTGTAGAAGAATAGCCAGAATTATTTTTGTTACAGTTGGCTTCTGCTAGCAAAGAACACTTAAAATTAGTGATGTAAATTATAATTCGTTGTCAGCCTCACTTGCACGGCTCTTCACTTACTCAGTTCAGACTAGGTGTCTTTTCAAGTGGGTATTTTAACAAAAGAACAGCTGTTAAGACTCAGAAAACTGACTGGATCTTGCAGCATTGTTCTAAATGTTATACCACACGTTTTCTTTCCTTTTGAGCAGAGTCTCTCCAACTGCACAAAAGAGGTTCTATTTGTGAATAAGCATTTCAGAGTAGATCCACTTCTCGGCATGAAGCAAATAATTCTAACCTCAGGTGAAACTTGCAGTTTCATTGTTGTGTTTCTATCTTAAAATATGCCATTATTTCCTTAATAAATTCTCCAGAGGCGTGAGATCTTGGTGGATGTTTTAACATCTATTCAAAAAGCAGTAGTTGCAAGATGGATGTGTTTCCTCTTCAGGAAAGTGACCTTGTTGAATAATTTGGCCTTATTCTAAGGAAGATTTCCTTCACTTAGAGGGTAGCAGACTTCCCTGTCAAGGTTCTTAGCAATTGCAGTCTCTTTTCAAGCATAATCATAAAAGAAAGTCTTCATTGAGGAAGCTTCAGGTAGATCGTAGCACAAAGGGAATGAATGGGGGAGGGTAGAGTGTGGCCAGCCCAGGAGAGCTGATAAACTGGTTCAGTGCCCTGTTACAGGAATATCTAGTGGGACTTGTGCCATGTGCTGTATAGATAAAAAAAATCCTCCCTCCTATAAAGAATTTACAGCCTGACAGAGTCTACTCAAGTTTGGACTTCCAGACATCGTGAAAATACACCAGCAGACGCTGTTTCCAAGTATTTTAGTTTCAGTTACAAAAAGCCAAGCATATATTGTAAAGGAGATTTGTTACTTACTGTCCTCTTAGTCACTCAACCCTTATTTCAGTGCCTTGAGCTTTTGCTGGAAATAGTGCAGCTTACTCTCCCTTTCAGCATGTGATGTCACATGTGATGTTCTTAAGGTTTTTGGTCTGAATCTCCAAAGAATTAGCAAAGAAATTTTTTGTGACTTAGCAGGATTCTCTATAAACGATCTCAAGTTGCAGAGGAAATATGTTTGCTTTGTCATGGAACTGAGCACTGACTTTTCCAGAACCTGGTCAGAAATAGCTGTAAAGACAAAGTTGCTGTCTGACTGAGAGAACATTGCAGTTCTCTGGAGGACAAATAGTCAAATAGGAAGACAGTAGTCTGTCTGTATGTAATCTCACTTTTTCCATGTTCCCCCTGAAAAATGCTTTCAGTGCTCTGCAGCTGTCAGAGTAGTTTAGTGTCTACGTGATGGACAAGGCTTTTTAAGGTGGTAAAAGTGCAAGTAATCAAATAAGTTGGACATTCACGAAGAGAACCTTGTTAAAGATGCATTTGGCTGAACACTGTAAAAACTGAGTATCAACTGCCGCATAGGATTGTGCTTGAGGTTCTGTTCCTTATAAGCATTGAATATCTTGGCCTACGTGAATAAGTAGTCTTTTAAACATCTGTAACTATTATGCTCATATTAAAGTTATCTTTCTGCCCTTTTCATCGGGTTCAGGATAAATTAGCTATAAGACTTTTTGGCGCAGAGTTTTGTTCCAAAAACACATTTTTCTTAGCTACTATCTGATAGTTGAATAGGTTGGTGTTGCCTTTCATTTGGGGAAAGATGGGAAGGAAGAATTTGTTGGAAGACCTTATCTTTAAGTCTCTAGTTTGTCCATTTCCACTTCAGGGACAGCTGAAATGTAGCTGTTACCTTAATGTACTCCTGTGTTTCACATGAAGCTGGTACCTGATTAGAGTAAACGATGGATACTGGCTTTTTAAATGTGAATACTACTATAAAGCTGGCAAGTTGCAGACTTCAAATGGTTTGAATTGGACTAATTAACAGCAAATTCAATGGAGATTTAAACTCGAGGTTCTGCTGTTTACTTAAAGTAGCTTCTTTAAAAGGAAGTTATAAATGCATCTACAGATGCAAATGTAAAGTAAAAATGAAATGGTTTGTCTCATATGCAGATGCTGATAAAAAATAAGGCTAAAAATCTCATTGCTGTTCTATCCTTTTATCTGTTTTATTTCCTGCCTCTAAAACAATAACACCAAGGGAATATTGCCACAGCTCAACGTTTGTCTCTGTGGGGCTCAAGGATATAAAGTTGTCACTAGCACTGTGCTGCTGTACAGAAAAAAAAGAAAAAGCTTTGTAGCCCAAGGATGTTTGTTTAAAAATTGACTTTGTATCTGGAAAGGAAGCGTATGTACAATGCTATCATCTTTGGCTATACACAAAGAACAATGTTCACATAAAGTGTGTTGCTCTTTTTTAAAGCAATCTTCCTCTCCATCCTGAGGTGGTGGTGGGGGAGTGAATAATGACCCTTGGGCTGATGGAGCTACGAGCCACATATTTATAGCTCCTTTATAGGAGGCTGGATTGCAAGCTCTGTGCTTTGTCTGAGAAATCTAGACCATTAAGAATGCTGTTGTAGTAATATTTTTTAGGTAAAATTAGTTACAAACTTGTCTTACTGTGCAGATGCTACTGATGAGGCTTAATTGAAGGCCTTTATACACAAACCTTGTTTTAAGCATGGCTATTATGTTGTTTCTGAGTAGGGAACCACCACCAATAAGCTGAGATTTAAAAAGCAGTCAGTCTGCAAAAGATCTTTTGGGGATAGGAAAGATTTTTTTCAATGGCTTTTCTACTTTGAAGAAATAAAAAAACATGTCACTGCATTGATTATAAGAAAATGTAAAATACTAATAAAGCCTAATTGGAACAATGTTCATGGTGGTGAACCTCAAGAGCTTGTATATTTAATTTAGATAAAGCTGTTCTTGTCTCTTAGTTGAAGATGAAGTGTTTTGCCTTCTAGCCTTAAGATTGAAAATGGAAACCCAACTGCCAGATTGTAATTTCCTCTCTGCTGAAATGAGAATCGGATCAAAGCTTTTTCATTAAGGATGAATTATCACTCTTAATTTTCCAGTTTATTCACATGGGGTAATGTTGTAACTCTTAAAGCAGTTCGATACTTAGCAGTATATCAGAAAAGATTATATAATCATTAGATGCCAGAGGCTTTATTTATAAAGATCAGCTGTTCAGGAATTTCTTCAAGATACACTGGAAAACCCCTTCTTTTTAAAGGCATTGTTACGTGCACATATAGGAAAACTAAAAACTGCATGCAGTTTCCTTGAAGTGAATGCTGACTCTTTCCACAGTTAAAACTTGTTTTTTTCTGATTGATTTCAGTACTCATCTGAGAAGCTGAACAAAAGTGGCAGCTTGTTCCCTTTCGAAATCAATGGTAAGTTCTTCAGAAACCTTAGTTGTGTTTTACTGAGGTAATTGGTATAGCAAGCAGCCTTTCTTTTGTAAATAAGGTGAGGGGGATGGAGCATGCTGCTGTAGAGCCTGCTGGTTTAAGCTGGTCTTTGAACAATACTGGGAATAGCTGGTTGTTAGTTTTGTGCTTGTGATCTGCTTTGCATAGTAAAAAGCCCTTGTAACACTTTTTTTGTTCAATATCTGCCTTGGTGTACAGAAGCATAGTAATGCTGTTTTTCATGTTAAACATCTTCAGATTCCTCAGCTAGTAGAAATCTTTGTACACGTTATTATATTCTTTGCCACATAGAACATAAAGCATGATGGAAACCCTAAGTGGAAGTCCAGTGCCCTCATAGAAGTGTTATTTGCTTTTATTCCCCCTTGGTCCTATTAGAATAAGTTTTATCTAGCAAAAGCGAAAGTTCCAGTTATTGATACGTAAACTTTGTACTGCCTTATTAAGGGGTGGACTTGAAATTTTGCATGTTATGTTTTATCTGAGCATGGAGGACTTTTATTTGCTCAGTGGGATTCCTCATAAAACGTGAATCTTGGTTTGTGAGAGGTTTCAAAGGCAAATGGTGCTTTATCTTAAATAGCATTACCAACTAGGCAGGTATCCTGGTGGGAGTCTGTTATAGACCACCCAACCAGGATGAAGAGAGGCAGACAAAATACTCTGTAAGCAGCTGGGAGCAGTCTCACAATCACTAGTCCTTGTTGTCGTGGGGGACTTCAACTTAGCAGATGTCTGCTGGAAATACAATACAGCAGAGAGGAAGCAGTCTAGGGGGTTCCTGGACTGTGTGGAAGAAAACTCCCTGATGCAGCTGATGAGTGAGATCAACCAGGGGAGATGCTCTGCTGGACCTGCTGGGTTTGAACAGGGAAGGACTGGTGGGTAATGTGGTCAGAGGCTGCCTTGGGCACAGTGACTGGAGTTTTTGATCCTTGGACAAATAAGGAGGCAGAGATTAGGAGAACTGCCACCTTGAGCTTCTGGAGGGCAGACTTCAGCCTGTGTAGGATGCTGGTTGACAGAATCCCTTGGGATGCAGTCCTGAAGGACAAAGGAGTCCAGGAAGGCTGGATGTGCTTTAAGAAGAAAATGTTAAAGGTGCAGGGGCAGGCTATCCCATGTGCTGGAAGATGAGCCAGTGGGGAAGAAGATTGGCCTGATTGAATAGAGGGCTTTGGCTGGAGCTCAAGGCTAAAAAAAAGCCAGGAGAGTTGACCTTTGGAGGGAGGGGAAGGCAACTCTGGGAGGACTACAAGGATTTTGTGAGGTTATGCAGGGAGAAAATTAGAAGAGCCAGAGTCCAACAAGAACCTAATCTGGCTACTGCCATAAAACACAATTAGAAATGTTTCTATAAATGCAACAAAAGGAGGGCTTAGGAGAATCTCCATCCTTTACTGGATGCAGGGAGGAGGAATATAGGGACAAAGGATGAGGAAAAGCTGAGGTGCTTAATGCCTTCTTTGCCACAGTCTTTATTAGCAAGACCAGTTGTTCTCTGGCTACTCAGCCCCCTGAGCTGGAAAACAGGAACAGGGAGCAGAATGAAGCCCCCATAATCTGAGGGGAAATGGTCAGAGATCTGCTACATCACTTAGACATACACAGATCTGTGGGGCTGGATGGGATCCACCCAAGAGGACCGAGGGAGTTCATGGATGGGCTCACTGAGCCACTCTCCCATCATTTCCCAGCAGTCCTGGCTCACTGGGGAGGTCCCAGGGGACTGGAGGCTTGCAGATATGACACCCATCTACCAGAAGGGCCAGAAGGAAGATCTGGGAACTACAGGCCTGTCAGTCTGGACTTTATGAAAGGCAGGTCCTGCTTGACCAACCTGGTTTCCTTCTCTAGCAAGGTGACCTGTCCAGTGCATGAGGGAAAGGCTTCTCCCAAATAACAAGTGACAGGACAAGAGGAAATGGCCTCAAATTGCACCAGGGGAGGCCTAGATTGGATGTTAGGAAAAATTTCTTCAATTGAAGGGTTGTCAAGCATTGAAACTGGCTGCCCAGGGCAGTGGTGGAATCACCATCCCTGCAGGTATTTAAAACACATGTAGGTGTGGCACCTGGGACATGGTTTAGTGATGGACTTGGCAGAGTTAAGTTAATGGTTGGACTCTGAGCATAGAGCTGTTTTCCAGCCTAAATGATTAGGTGCTTCTGCCATGTAAACAATTAAAACACAGGTTCAACTACTGACTTTTTTTTTCTAATTTACATTAAATTTTTAAATAAGCCTCCCAGCCTGGAAGAAAACTTCCTAAGGATTTTTTAAAAATCAGGCGAGTCCAAGCTAGGAAATTGTCCTACAGTAGATGCTAAGAGTTTCAAACATTAGCTGGATCCCATTGTGTTGGCTCTTTGACTTGCATTGAATTATGGATGGTCCCTGCCTTGAAGAGCTTGCATGCTTAAGGCAAAGCACAGTATGTGGTTGTACCCATCTGAAAGAATGGAGGAGGAAGGACAGAGGAATTCTAATAAAACATGTTTGAATAGGCCAGCTGTCTGCACAGTTAAATGATTTTGAGACAATAGGGTGTTCTTTAAATAAGATCCAAATAAACAGGATAATCCATGACATACTTTGGGCATGGAACATGTACAGCTATTTGGGTTTGCAACTTTTAAAGCTACTCAGCAAATCTTTTAGCTGTTGATTACTCTAAAACGTAGTTGAGAAAGTCACCCGTAAGAATATAGTAGTATTTAGTGTTTAGGCTCTATCTAGGTTCTTAAAATAGGTGTATGGGAAAAAATGGGTATTTTAAATGTTCTTTCTTTAAAGCCAGGATAAGTGAAACTTACTTGGCTAATTGGTTTAAATTAGCAAATTTTCTAACCAAGCATGAAGCACTGTTAGCTGGCCAACAGTTTTGCTGCTTTTCAATTTGCAAATCCAAAGTCTGCTGTAGTTCTTCTTACACTTCATTGTATAATGTGGAGGAACAGCTGTAAAATGTGCAGAATGTTCTCAAAGAAACGCTTCACAAAAGAGTGAGAGGCTGCACTGGCAGACTGCTTTTAACCCAGCATTGCCACTTCAGATGAGAAGTTGTGCACTATGTCTGCATTCACAGTAAAACTTGCAGGAGGTTCTTAAGGGATACTTTATTTTTATGTGTTGAATTAAGATTTGGGGTTTTTTCTTATACTCAGAGTGTAAGGGGGGAAGGCAACAGTCTTCAATCTGATTTAACTTTATACTGTTTCTAATTTAAAATAAAGCTTTTCAGACCAGAGAATGTGAACACCCATTGCAAGTTTTCTTTAATAAGGTGTTCTTAATAGGAAAGCATAAGAGGTAAATGAAGAACAGCAGTCTGAAGAGATTATCCTGCTCTTGCATTAAAAAAAAAAATTCCCTGATGGCTTCTCACATTGTTAATCTGTTTTGGTTGTACCTGAGGTTGTTCACTGTTATGTGATTTAATTGTGGTGTGTGCTGTGCACTAGGAAACTGTCCCTGTTGCTCACTGAAAAACACATTGTAATTATTCAGTATAAAGGAAAAACTATTAACAAGGTATATATACACTGGGATGCCTGGATTGGTTCCTGAAATACTTTGGTATTTGTACTTTTTGGATTTTCTATCTTTTTTTTAGTGTGAAATTTTGATTAAGAGCTGCGTATTTATGGCTCATCCTTCTGAACATGATTTTGATGGCTTTACATTAAACTAGGTTTAAAACAAATTGTTCTTTCCCTTTTTATCTCTTACCTGTATCTTTTTTTGCTTTCAGAAGACAGTCCTTGGAAAGCTTTAAATGGGGGTTACCCGATCCAGCCTGACACAACCAGGAATTCAGCTTACCCTTTTCCAGTGTGCCCGTTCAGCACCAGTGCTGCCAGCAATGGCAGTCTGCCGTGGCAGCAGGAATCTTCCAACACATCCATGGTGTCAGGATGGATAAGCGAATTAAACCTTAACGAAAACTCGGGTCAGCCCTTGGCACCGCCCACCAAGCGCCACTGCAGGTCCCTGTCGGAGCCGGACGAGCTGGCTCGCTGCCGCTCACCCTGGAAGCCGGGCAGCTCCAAGGTTTGGACTCCTGTGTCAAAGAGACGCTGTAACAGCGGCGGCAGCGCTACCTTGCAGCGCTGCAACAGCCATGGAAGTGCCACCTTGCAGAGAAGCACAAGCATCAGCCTGCCACAAAACATCCTGTCCCTAAACAACGTCTTCACCATCACCAGCTTCAACACCTCTCCAGTACCCAGACCTTCCTCCGCCAGCAGCGGGTTTGTGGACAGCAGCGAGGGCAGCACGAGCTCCAGCACCCGCTGGAATTCCGGAGGCCCTTGTGACTTTAACCCAAGGCGCCGCCTCTCCCTCTCCCAGGAGCACATCACCGAGACAGGAAATCTCATGCCTTCAGCCAACAGCACTCCCACCTCCACACCCGAGCTCAGCCGGCGGCAGGGCCTGCTGAGGTGCCGCTCGCAGCCCTGCGTCCTGAACGAAAAGAAAAGCCGGCTGAAGCGCAGACGGGAGGAGGATGTACGATGGAACAGGCCATCGTTAGACTTTTTTAAAATGACGCGGGTGAGATTTTACTTTCCTCGGTGTGGGAAGGGAGCTCTTGCAGAAAGGCTGTTTCTAGATCAGCGGCACTAATTTGTAGCTGTTGCAGATTTGCTTGTGCCCTGTATCTATCACCTTCGGCAGGAGAGCAGGTCGCTTGTACTTGCCAGTGGTATACCCTAAAGCAACTTACATTTTGCCTGTGAAACCCAGTTCTTGAAGTCCATTCTACTTGATATAGAATGCTGAGAGCTCTGAAAAGATGCTTAAAGCAGAGGCCACAGAAAAATGGCTTGCTTTTTGAAAAGCAAGGAAGCCATGGGGAATGGAGTAGACATGGTAGCAAAAAAATTTATACCGCTGTGTTCTCAAATGCAATGATTTCTGAGTAATCTTAGTGCAAATCTGTTTGATTAAGCTTCCCCTTAGTTTGAGTAATTCCATAAACCTAAATAAGAGCAAGCAAACCCCTGTATAAATGGATTAACTAAAGAAGCTGCTAATAAGCAGTTGGAAAGAGATAGTATTCTAATATGGCAACTGCAGGTGCTCCAGCTCAGTGGAGAGGTGTTTTACTCCGGAATTTTATTCAGAATTCAACTTCCCTCCTCGTGAGAGTAGAGGTGCTGATTCAAGAACTAGAAGACTTCAGTTCATGCCTATGCTTTGCATGTAATACAAATGCATGTACATAGCACATTTTTTGGAGCATCTGTGTCCACAGAGTTGAGTGCTGCAGTTCAAAATGTAAAACTGAATCTAACATTATGGTCAGAGAACACTTCATGCTTGTCAGTATACCCCTACTAGTCAGTAGGTACCAGACTTGGAAGGCTTGTATGGTAGATCCGTTACGAGTAGTGGGGAGGAGGCAGTTTGCAAAAGTAGCAGTAAAAATGTAAGGAAAGGACATAGTTGTGCTCCAGTGTCCCTGTATGTGATGCACTGTGCAAAAGAGAAGCTGAATAGAATGGGGTGTTGGCTAAAACATCCAGTTTGGGGTACCCCCCAGTATTAGTAGGCTTTATGTCAAAATGTATGGGAAAAATACCAGTAAGACAGATACTGGAACTGTCTGATGCTAATTAATTTATATTGACTTCACTAAAAGTCTCTGGGTAACATCTGTCCTTCCCTTGTACTTCTGTAAAATAACTTCCTTATATCTTAAAGGATTTTCCTCTTTAAAAATACAAATTTTTTGCTGAAGCTGTGGAGGTAGAACAATCTGTTCACTTATTGACAAGGTTGGTAACCAGTTCTGTTCTAGGTATGACTAGACAGTGTTCTGAGTTTTGGCTAAGATGCAAGTTTACTAGTTAGCTAACCAGATTTTACCTGTTTCTCTGTGTTAATCACTGCTGGGATTAGTTTGCTAATCTAGACCAGAAGTATTACTGGATTTGCCTTTCAACTGCCTGTGTGGTCTAATGCAGGTTTCTTTATGTAAAATTTAAAACCTGCCCCTTTTTTGGCTAGACTTGATGCTTGCATTCTTCAAGCTCTGGAGGTGAGATGCAATATTCAGGCTACAGAATAGCTTCAGTTGCTTAGATCTTACGCCTTTTAAATAATCCATACAGCAGTGTGTGTGGAGGAAACCTGTTACAGCCCATGTCTATAGAAAGTTTTTTGGCTGTTTAGATGTGCTGTAGAATTGTACATGAGACTAATATTCAGCCAGTCTTGACTACTTTTTCCGGTAAGACCTATTTTGAAATGATGATTTCATGATAAGCTGAGTAGTTTATGCAACAAAGTTCGTTCTGCAGTGTCAAGGCCTGATTTTTTTCTCCAGCTATTTCAGTGGAATCTTCCTATTAAGATACTACTGTGTATTTAATCAAAGGCACAAAGTATAGCTTGGAAATACATCAATTTCCAGGCATGCTAAACTTTAATGGAAACATCTGTTTAAAAACTACGAAAGTACTGGAAACATTTGAAGTAAAAATTGAATTAATTTTCCAAGAAATATTGGGGTTTTCTTAGAATGACAGCTTGCTTACCCGTTATAGTGTTAGAAGTCTTCATATCTTACCTTCTCTCCATGCCCCAAATCCTGGCAGATGTATGTGCTGTGAAACTCATATTGTGGTCTTAAGCAAAATTACTGCTGTGCAAAATATAATGAACTAATACTACAGAAGGCTTGTTTTGAAGTGTCATACAAGGTGTCCTATATCTGCTCAGTGAAGATCAGGGCTACCATTAGGGAAAGTTCAGCAAGACCTTCCTTTCATGTATCTTGATGACTCCTTTTTGTTTCCAAAAATACTTTTTCTGTGATTTCAAATTCACTTCCAAGTCAGTTTATGAAAGACCTCTGTTGAAAACAAGTGCTTTTAAGGATTTTTGTTCTAAGCTTTACTGCAAATATTTTGATGTTCTCAAATCTTCCTGAAAAGCTCAGCTTACCAAGTAGTTGCTCAAAACCAGGTCAGCAGTTAGGTAATAGTGCCTGTGGAGAATTTAACATTGGTCAAATATGATTTATTATAGATCTGAAGGTGGCGTATTGGAATCACAGTTGCTTGAAGATGAAAGTTTTGGGGCTGCAGACATCTCTGCCAATGCTCTGGCGTCTTGAAAGGTTGACACAAACACCTGCTAAAGTTGCTCGAGGCTTCTCAGCAAGGAATTCTCTCAAATCACTATTTATCAGCACTAAATGATTTATTTACTTTAGGTTGAAGCAAGGGCTGTTATATCTGAATGAAGATCTTGAATAGCTGTGGTTGGGTGAAGCTCTAGACGCAGAAAGGGATGAAAAGTGTTTTTTGGTTTGATGTGTTTTATTGTTTTTGTTTTGGTGTTGTTTGTTTGTTTTGGGCTTTTTTTCATTACTGAAGTGGTTTTTTTGCTAGTTGAGTTCTGAAAATGTACTTGTTGGTTGCTGCTTCAGTCCCTGATAACTTGATAAATATTAGTGCTAGAAAATCAAAAGTCTAATTCTGAAAGCAAAGTTTCCATTGTCATTGCTTTTTAAGTTCAGAATTCATTGATGAGAAAATTCAGATTATTAATCTGTCTGTGCCTGTTCTTAATTTCTGTACTTGTTCATGCCTTGCTCCTTCCACTGTTGCATCTTTAATATTCTGATTTGTGCCTTTATTTAGAAGAGGTAAAGAAACTGGGCAGCTCTTAATACCATAAACTGTTTAATTCTATGTACTTTGTTTTATTCTTCCACAGACCTTCACACTTCACTGCACTCCCCCTCTGGTTTAGGTTTTCGTGCCCTCTTGGGAAGGAATATGCCATATCTTCAGTTCTCATGGAAAATGCTGCATTAATATCCAGTAAAGTGAGTGATTCATCTACGTAGAAAGAGATTGAAATGTTCACGCAGATTGCTGTACACCAACCACTGCTTAGCTCTCACATAGTGCTAAATTCTGGAAAGAGCTTTTTCTGGACTAGAAGCTGAAAATACAAACTTGTGAAACATCAGACCTTGTAGGACATGAAGACAGCTGTAAAAACAAGTGGAAAAGACTGTAGGAAAAGATAACAAAATATGATAGCTGTTTTCAGCCCCTGAAGGCTCAAAATTATTTTCTCCATTCAGTTTTGTGTGCAAGAAGAGCTGTAGGAGTTGTAGCACAGCGGAACGCGGTGTCTGTGCCTGCTGAGCACTTGTTCCCAACCGCCCAAATCAGAAGCTGGCTCCAGTGAGCAGTGTCAGCCTTCCTTCATGGCAGCAGACATCCCGTCACCCTGGTATTTGGAGATGCCTGCGTGTGGCAAAGAGCCTCTCTGGGCTTGTGCTTTCCTGCAGCAAATCCGCTCTGTCTCAGAGGCTGCCACAGAATGAGTCAAGGTGGTGTTTAGACTGCTAACTGCAGTATGAGGAGAGAAATGTTTCTTTACTGAAGTGGAAACTGCTGAGTTTTTTCCGATGTTCTGCTTCATGAATTATGTCAGTTGATCCTGAGGTGTGACAAGGAAAGAGCAGCCAAGAGGTTGCACATGTTTTTTGGTGTGTAAGCAAGTTTTACTGTGACAGTGAGATTTAATTCTGTTTTAGATCAAACAATACACTGTAGTTTGTCTTTCTGGTGTTCAACATTCTTGTGTTACTCCTCCCCCAATGTGGTGGCATGAGGTTCCGAAAAATAATAATCCTGGTATCATACTTAAAAAGCCCAAACTATTTGTGTTTTCTCTGAAGTGGTGCTTGGTCTTTTTAGATAGTTAATACCAAACACCTGGCTTTATCCACGTAAGTAATATTTTCAACTGTAGAATCCTAGGGCATCTCATGCATTAATTAACATTGGACTGATAAGACAACACAGTGAAGAGTTTTGAGGGTCTCTAAACAGTCAAGTAACTCAGGGACTGAAGGTGTAATTTCCTAGCACAGGATGCTTCTTTTCTTAGAAGTTCTTTAAAGTCATCTGGATTTTATACTACTGGATTTTCTTGGTACTGAGAGAGATCCCAAGTGCCACACCAGGTCAGGCCAAAGCTGTAGCTGGCACCCTGCCCAACCAGAACAGCTGCTTCGAGTGATGCAGGAACAATGAATGTGCAATGTGATACTTCCTCCAGCATGGCCTGGCTCCTGCCAGTGTGCATCTTGGGGGCTTCAGAGTGTGCATCAAACTCTGACAACTACTGATAGAGCTATTTTCTGTTGATAATCTGCTTTTTTAGCCCTGTATCTTGGACCTCCAGTGTTACACAACAGTTTAATTTTTGTAAACAGTTCTTCATCACCTTCAGCACCTGAATGCTTGATTTAGTCTTTCTTGAAGTTTAAGCTCTTCAACAGGCAAAACACTTGGATAACTTTGATCCTTAAAGTAAATTGAGCTAAAATTGCTTTGACTGTTACCTTTATGCTGCAGATCGCAGTGATGTAGTGTCTTTATATAGTAAGGAGGGCTTCTCACAGGGTGAGTGTGAACACAGGAGTCAAAGATGTCAACTTTGACCAAAACAGCAAAATTAGTATCACTTATATGTGAGAATAAGCAGAGGGACTAGTTGGTAGTGACTTCCACAGCAGTTTAAAAATATCCACAAAGTAGAGGTGAGTGTTGGGGGTGGATGTGTTTCCCTGAAGGGTGGGAGGAGGAGGCAGTACTTAATAAAGGGCAGAGCACATCAGTGGTGTTGCAGCTGAGCTTGGGTCAGGTGACTGCTGCTTTTATTGCAGAGACTTTCTTGGTAACTCCTGATCTCTCCTGTGCAATCTCTGAGTTTCCCTTTGTGGGGGCCAGTTTGTAGAACCCAGTGTGAATAGATACAAGGGTGAGCTGTAATACTAATTATTTTATTTAGGTATATAAACCAAACGTGTGGTTGTAGTCTGGGAACTATCAGGCAATGGCTCTTTTTTGCCCTTTGCGGGTACTGTAATAGTCAGTATGTGGACACTTTTATGAATTAGCCATACTGTGACCTCATTAAGTTTAAGCAAAATAAGCGTGGAAGCATTCTCGTTGATTCTTTGAGTTCTTATTGTCCAGAAGATTTCAAGTGCTCTATGCTCTTAGGCATAGTTAAAGTAAACTTGTTCACTTTAATGCATTTTGCTGTAGCATAATCAGTGTTCCCAAGCTGCACTGCTGTACCTAGAACCCAAGAATGGACATGAAAAAAAAGAGTAATGTCATATATGTGAGCAGTGTAGGGAAGGAGCTGCTCTCTTGTTAGGCTCTCTGCCAGGTTGCTGTTTTAGCATGTGCAAGATAAAGAAGTGATACCAAGTCCCTCGCTAAGCTCACAGGGTACCTGCCCTGTGAGTTGGGGTGTATTGGTTTGGCATGGTTGGTTTTAGGTAGCCAGGGGACCACAAAGATGGCTCCTGTGAGGAAGCTGCTGGAAGCTTCCCACCATGTCCGGCAGAGCCAGTGGTTGATGGCTCTGAGGAGGGACATGCTGCTGGCCAAAACTGGGCCGGTGAGAAAGGTTGGTGATGCCTTTGTGATGACATAGTTAAGAAGAAAATCAAAACAGAGTCACAAGACTTTGGGGATTCTAGTCAGTGAAGAGGAGGAGGTGAGAACATGTTAGGGAAAACAACATGGCGACACCAAGGTCAGTGGAGAAGGAGGGCAAGGAGGTGCTCCAGGCAGTGGAACCGCGATTCCTCTGCAGGCCGTGGTGCAGACCATGGTGAAGCAGGTTGTCCCCCTGCAGCCCATGGGTCCCCCACGAATGCAGAGATCCACCCGCAGCCTTTGGGGGAGGTGCCCACACCGGAGCGGGTGGATGCCTGGAGGAGGCTGTGTTCCAGTGGAAGACCCGGTGGAGAGAGAGGGCCCTGCTTCCAGGCTGGAGCAGCCTGTCCTTGGAGGACTGCACCCCGTGGAAAGAGAGAGCCACGCTACAGCAGTTTGGGAGGACTGTGTGCCCGTGGGAGGGACTCAGGCTGCAGCAGGTGCGGTTTGGCTGCTGCTCGTGAGAGTGGACCCATGTCGGAGAGGTTCGTGGAGAACTGTCACCCGTGGGAGGGACCTCATGGCCTCACAGGGGAAGACTCCTCTCCCTGAGCAGCAGAAGGAGATCTCAGTGATGAATTGACCAAACGCCTATGTCCTGCCTCCCTGCGCTATCGGTGGGAAGGAGGGAGGGGCTGGAGGGGAAAGGTGTTCTAAGGGTGCTCTCTGATTCTGTTAGTAATAAATTCACTTTGCAGCTTAAATTGAGCCTGTTTTGCCCTTGAAGTGTTTCTCCCGGCCCTTATCTCACTCATGAAGTGTTCATTAATTTTTTTTTCCTTTTCCTGGGCAGAGGAGGGTGAGCGAGCGGCTCTCGTGGGTGCCTGGTGTTGGGCCAGTGTCAAACCACGACACAGGGCTGCACTGGCTAAAGTAGGTTAAGTACTGGCTCATAAAGTTCATTCAGATGGTGTTCTGTAAATAGTAAACATGTTGCTTTAAATAGCTTGAGATGCTTATGTAAAGCTTGTCTCTCGTAGCGTCCTGTCTAAATGGGAACAAACAGGTTATTTGGGGTAGATGTAATTTCTGCTTGTGGATGCAGTGGAGTCAGCAAAGGCTGTTCTGTGCCCCGCACACGAGTGCATTGTGGTTTGGGAAGGTCTTTAACACAGTTGCAGCACTTAATCACTTAAGCTCTTGTGATTCACTTACAAGATGTACTACAGCATCTCTTGGTCAGAATGTAGGTCTGGTTTTTTCTGCCTTTGTATGATGTTGCAATTCAGTGGCATGTTGATGGTGCAGCACTGCTCAGATAAAATAGGTGGTAGATGTCCTTGTACTACATGTGGATATCTTGTGCTGCAGGGCACCCTTGATGCCCTTGGCTTTTGGAATATGGTTTGTGGAAAATGCAGTACAGATGAGTAATATGTAAAGCAGGATTGGGCTGGGGTTCATTGGGATCAATAAAATGGTAGCAAATACAGATATGTAACATCAGTACTTTCTCTTTGTATAAGATTAAGACCAAAAATAACAGATATGAATGAAGCAATTGAGCCAGGAACAGAATTTTAGTTCTTTTTTGAAAATTTAATCCCTATTACCAGGGGAGCCTTTAACTTAACATTTGAAAAATAGACTTATCCTGGCCTACCTTTTGCTTTGAAAAACACTTCTGGGACTTGTTGGCCCTTTTTTTTTTTCTTCCTGTGGTAGTAATTTCTGTAAGTGATCATAAACCAAGAAAGCAAAAGAAAACATGATTTGTGTTTCAAATACCAAGACAGTATCAAAATTGTCCAGCTAAGTAAATCAGTGGTTTAAATCCATTTTGTATAATTCTAGGCATAAACATAATTTATAGCTGAAAATAAATTGTCAGCGATGGACCTCAAGGAAAAGTTTTCTACTCTTTGCCTATGCAGTGTTCTCCTATGTGCAAGAGGTTAAAGACTTCAATATTCCCAGAGTGTGGCTTTTCTTTAAGAATAACCTTGTCTTGGAGGACAAATGTGTGAATGAAAATGAGTACAGTAAGATACTTCCAGGTTTTCTGAACTTCAGTAGAGTGAAGGTAAACTACTGCTATGTCTGCAGGATGTTGAACAATGAAGTGCAGGTCAGCTTCAATCTGCTAGAGGTTGGTCAAGCTGTATTTGTTCATTGGCAATCAGTTAAGAGGACAGAGAATTGCTAAGATCAGGAAGAAATTCTCTTTGGAGAGGAACAGGTTGGTTTGTGGAAGGTAGGAGCAGTTTCTTGAGATGCCTCCTCCTGTGGCATTTACTTCTTGAGCAAAGTTCAGTGACGGCCAGTGGCAGTTCTGGTGCCACTGTCACTGGTGGAAGAGCACAGGTATTCCTGAGCTCTGCACCTCTCTGGACAACAGACGTCTGATAAATTTCCAAATATTTTGACTTGGACTGTAAATTAAATTTGCCTCTCTGAAGTTAAGCAATATGAATCTGTTATGTAGTGTGATTAAACTTCCCGTATTCTCAAATTAAATAAAAAATAATGTACAGCGGTTTGAGTCAAATTCTGTGTGAGTAGCTATTCATGTTTTGCTATCAATCTGTGAAAAACAACTGTGGAAGTCATGGCTGAGGAAAGATGTCTTAAATCATCCTGTCTTGTTCTCTGTTGATGCATGATTACTTCCCACAATATATATTTTTCTAGTATTTGATTCACTGTAGCCTTTTAAATGCCTCCAGGGATGTGGTTTCCTCAGCAGATAATAGAGCCTTTTGTGGGAAGCAGAGGCAGTTTTGCCTAAGCTGTAAAAGTCATTCAGACTCACTTAAGATAGTGTCGTGTATTTTTGGATCTCTTTCCTACTGTCATGATAATATTTCATGGAAATAGAACTTTAATCTTCATGGTCCTCTAGTTAATAAAAACATGTGAGATGTCTTAGCCTCCATTTGAAAGCAGCTTCTGCAGGAGTGAGAGGAGGAATGGCAGATATTAAGTCTGGTACCTAGAGCCTGGGAGCCTGTATCCAGCTACACCTCTCTCTGTTTTGTGAAAAATTTATCAATTACTCTGCTTTTTTGGCCTGGGAAGGTTTTTTTTGTGAGTTAGAGAATTACACATGAGCGGGAGTTTTTGCTCTGAGAAATAACAGTCAAGGATTAGAGCTTCTTGCAGAGCTTTAAGGACTTAAGTAGCACCAGCTGAGGTGTTCAGCTGGATCTCCATTTCCAGTCAAACATCTAGACTATTCTTTTCACTAATAGTTAGGTCTCTTAATTAAAACCTCTTCAAAGTACTCCAGTAAAATAGGTTAATGAAATTAATATTTTGTGGAAAGTGATGAACCTTTTTCAGTCATCTTAAGCTTTATTTACTCTACTTTGTAAGGTGTTATACAGATGCTACTTCCTATGTTGAAGTACTTATGTTAGAAATACTCAACTGCTGATTTCAAAACTTTTTAAAAAAAAATCCTTAACATGTGTTGCATCAGAATAAAAAGCCTGTAAGTGGGCTTAAACTCCAGACATTTAGAAGAAACCCCAAACAACCAAAACAACCCCCCCCAACACAACTTTATTTTATGCCATTTTAAATCAGTACAGCATTCTTCTAAACTTCTTAATCTTCTTAATCATGTGTAGCAGCTAGTGCTTGTCTCATGCTGTGTCCATTGTTTGAGCAGGAACTTGTTTAAATAACAGTAGTATTTTCAGGGAGGTATGGAACTATTTTTAGATTATGCATTTGTGGCATAAGTAGTTGACTTAAGCTTAAAGACAGCTTTTTAACCTTGTCAAAAATCTTTATTTTCCACTGGGCGTTATGTTACTATCTGACAATCAGTTTTGAGTTGGATTTTGTCATTTCAGGCATAGCTGTATGGCTCTTTCATCCCTCTCAACCTAAATAGATGAACTGCACATCTGTTGTGTGAAAGTAACGTAGGAGGTCTCTAAATTTTTCTATTTCAAGAGTGACTTTGTTAACATCAGTTAAAAGGCTTATCTATAATTACACAGTTCCTATTAACACCGTGGTGTTGCAAAACTGATGTTCATTTTCCATCCCTTCCCAGATGGTTTTTAATGTGAAGCGTGTGAAAATCTTTATTTTTAAAACTGGGTATTATGCTTAATAACTAGCAAAGCAACATAGCAAACTTAAGCTTTAATTTTTTAAGTAAGTTCAGACACTGTACCAGGTGAAAACAGAAGTACTCTTGTACAAAGATCTGAGAATTTTCACCAAAATGTGTGTAGCAGCAGTGCCGAAGGGCAATGTTTGTGCCATGACTGACTTTAAAGGCCCTTTGGGGAGCAAACATTAGGAACTTTGTCTGCTGATGGGGAGGTGCAGAAACTTAAGTGTGGTTTTTACTTCTTTAATGTGTTGTGACAAATTTTTGTGGAAGTGAGAAGAACAGTTTAGTTTCCTAAAATGAAGACTGGTATCTGATCTAATGCCTTTTTTCGGAAGGAAAACATTGTATAAACCTTCCAACATCTGCCTATAAGAAAGGCAGGACAGGTTATAACTTAATTTGACAATGAATCTCAAAGGGCTTAAGATCCCAGATGGTGTTAATGGTGTGTAGCTACTGAACTGACTTGTGTGAGCTTTTCATGTAAAAGTTGTGGGCTCTATCCAAGTAACATGTAACTCAGCTCAAAATGGGTTTAATTGTCAGAGACGCTGCCCTGTGAAATTAACGTTCCTTTTGAACAGTCTGTGTGAACCTTTATGGCTGCAGTACAGGTACTAGATGGTGTAAGCTCTAAGTGCTTCCTGGCAGAGCAGGGCTGGCTTAAGAGTGTAGTTATTGGAAGAGGGAGATGTTGGAGACTGTAGCAGCAGACTGGGGTGATGAGTTTGAATCCTGTATGCTTGATGGTACATGCTGAGTCCAACAAAGTAAACTGAGAGGGATGCTTGAATTTCAGAGTTTTCAGTATTTTTGATTTTCCTTTTAAAAAAAAGTTTTTTGCTCAAGTAGAAGCATCTCTGATAGCAATTAATGTTTGCTACATCAATTTCTTGAACTTTACAGTTCAGATAGTTCCACAAGTGAATGAAGCTAGAGAAAAGGGCGTGTGTAATTAAATACGAAATGAGATGTTGAAACTACTGCTTCTCAACTTCCTCCCAGTTCTTTTTGAATCTGGGATGTAATTGAGACGGAGACTCCCCCTACCCCATCCAATAAAGTGTTGATTGGGAACTTGAATTAATTTTTTCCATTAAGTTCTATAGGTGGAAAAAGAAGTAACTTAAACTGTATCCTTTTTTGTTCTGAATTGCAGATCCTCCTTCATCACTTGCTGCTTTAGTTTACTTGTTTTATTTTATGTAGATGAAGATGTGCTAACTGTGAAACATTTCTTTTCATAACCGCTATTGTGTAATTTTAAGCTTGGGCTCTCCAAGTGCTTGAATTTTTGTTGTTGAAGGATGTCCTTAAGCAAATGGTAGTGTGCAAGGCACTGGTGTAAGGCATTATCTTCCCTGAAGCTGTGCTTTCCTGTGGTCACGCTGCAGCATCTTAATGTTGCACATGCCTTGAAATTATGGAGGGTTTGGTTGTGGAAACCACTTTAACATTTGTTTTTCCCTTCCTCACTCCCCTCCCCTTGCCACCCCTGTGGTTTGAGTTTTGTGTGAGGAGGACTCAGAGGAAGGGAAGCTGAATTCCTTTTCCTTGTTTTCATCTTCCAAATACAATGGTGATTACAATGTCTGTATGAAACAGGCATTATATTTTGGTAATAATGTTTTGTCTCAAAGCAAATGAGTCATCTTCTGACTGCCAGGCTTCAGAATATGACAGTCCTTAAAAACTTTCCATATGAGGAAGCAATAACAGATTTGTGGGATGGCTAATGAATCATGGATAATTAGTGTCCTGGTCCTGCTAAGCTTTAGCATCTGACAGGTATTTTTACTTTTGGTGGGGTGGTTTAGAAAAACATTCTCTACCCAGTTTATAATTTGATCTAATATGTGGAACCTTTAAATGCCAACTTTTTATATCGTGGTACAAAAACAGTGTGAATTGCTCTCACAGGGTTACCTCTTGGGCTTTTTTTATTTGCTTAGTTCTTGTGAGTATATTTTAGGGCATCACAGATTAAACTATTAAAAATGAAACTGTAATCTATTAAGAAGTAATTGCAGTGAGGGGGACAAGTGATATATTTTCCCTGTATTGGTGTGCATGTTGTTCATGCTACCTTCATACTGATTTAGATGAGAAGAAGGAGCCTTTATATATCAAAGACCATGTATCTTTAGCTTAGTTCAAAGTACTGCAAATAATTACTTCAGCAAGCTAGAAGTTTCCAGTTGCCAGTATTTGGCTTCTTCTGAGAGTAGCCTTGGGGCGCTTCAACATCAGAGCTCACACTTCCTGTTGAGTGGGAGAGTCCTGCCCGTAGCCTTTGGTATCTGCTGAACATGAGTGGTCTCCAAATCCCTGCTATTTCAGTGCATCTGATGGTGTTTGTGTATAGCTCTGTGCCTGGTATAAAACTAGTGAAAGTCCTTTGGTTACTGATGAAGATTTTTTGACACCAGAGCTGTTAGTCTTCATAACTTGTCCGAGGAACAGCCATTTTGAGAAAGAAGGCCTTTCAAAATAGGTATCTTAGAGCAGGAAAGCTTTTCCTGAGAGCTCCAGGGCACATCTGAGGCTTCTTGTGTAGTTTCAGACTTATGGAAGCAAGTGTTCATATTGATGACAGATCCTTCAGGCAGGACCGGCAGGTCCTGTCCCCATACCTTTGGCCTCTACCATGCTTGAATTTGAACATGCTTTTAATTTTTCCAGTACTTTTTTAATAAACAGGACCAGTTAACTGAGACTTGTTTCACTCTAGTGTCAGTCTAAGTACCCGAGGATGAATCTGCAGTTTGCCAAGTTTGTTGGAGATAATGCCAGACTTAAATTTGATGCTTTTACGTCTTCCTGCCATGAACAAGATAAATTATCTAGGTAGCTTAAAAAAGGGGAGGGAAGGGGATTGGGAATTGCTGTCCATCTAGGGCTCCGTTTCAGATGCATCTGATCTTGGGTAATCCAGATCTTGTGTAATTCCCCGCTCCATTATGATGGAAAAGGTCCTTTACTTATAGCTCTAATTGCTAATTAATGGATTCTTTAATCTGTTAGAAAAAGCTTTTTAGGCTGAGCAGTGTTAAGAGTGGAACATTTTTTTCCCCAGTCTTGCTCCTTAAAATGATCTTGCTGTCAAGAGCAGATTTAAGTTTTCTGTGCTGAAACATAACTGATAACTACATTCCAAACTGGAGTTGTACAGGTCATAAAGTTTGTCAAGAAGTGGCCTTGTGGGTTTTTTCTAACCACAGCAGATTATTTTCTTGACCTAGTTATTTTTCCAAGACAGATGACTGTTTTTCTTACCTTGAATATTGTTGCCTGAAGGGGTTAGTCTGATGGTTTGACACAGGATTTGGAGAACCTCTAGTCTCTGCCTCTGATACTGTTGAATTTGGATGCTATTCTTCCCAGCTGTGTTCTGGACAGAAAAAAAAAGTAAGATTCTTGAACTTGAAAAGCTCCTTCAGTAACAGGCCTTGAAAAAAGGAAACCTTTGTCTGCACATCAGCCTTTTTCCTCTAGGATGAATCTTAAATGGTACAAACCTAAAGTATGGAACTATTCTACTGGGAGTCAACATTTTTGTCAGATGGGATTTAAGCATCTTTACAAAATGCCAAGTTTAAAAAACACACAAAAATCCCAGTTTACTGGGAACTGGCAACCCAGCATGATGTCTGCTGGCTAATTTCACATGGTCTAAAAACTTTTTTCCTTGTAAGTCTTGCCAGCTTCTCTCCCCGTTACTGTGTCTGTGTGTTCCTGCATGTGCTTATGTTTTATAAGGATGTTATGGACTATTACTTGCTGCTGTAAGCTCTCTTTCTTTTGAAGGGAGGACAGCAGAACTGAATGTTGGAAGCAGGAGTGATTCTTTCTCTTTCACTGAGAACAGGACATGTGCAGAATTAAGTAGTTTACACAGCTTGCCACTCCTCAGGTTGTGCTTCATGTATATTGCTGCTCTGCAAGTCCCTTTGGCTTTGCTCTGGGTTGTCTTTGCAGCTCTGCTCTGCTGCTTTCTGTGTAGGGATTTTTCAGGTTCTTTGGTCTGGTGTCAAAATCCTGTTTAGATTCCGTTGTAGAGGATAACTGTCCAGAAAACCAGCTGTCCTTCCTGGTGCTGAGTATCACTAAGTCCTGCTCCATTTTCATTATGGCAGTAAGGAATATTCTATGACTTCTACCGGAAAGATCCAGTAGAACTGAGTTCTCTGATCCTCTTGTGTGGTGGCATGAGCCACAGTCAGTACTACATAAAGACACTGAGCTATTCTTGGGCTGCTGTAGAAGCTGCCTTATACAAAACATTCCCGGACTAGGTAGGATTGGGATCTAGTGACCCTGACATTTGCTGGATGTTGTAGCCAGGGCATATCTGAGAGCCAGGGCTGAGAGTATCCAGCATCAGTGAAGCCACATGAACTCACTCAAACATCTCTGTGTCCACTCTCAGCTCCCAGACACACAAGATCATCCTTCTGCCATCCAAACTAGCTCAAATGTGATCAACTCTTTATGGCTTGTACTTGTATTTTTTTAGTGAATCTGTTTCTGCAATCAGTGACTGTCATTTTGAATCTTTAACATTATCGTATTAAATTGAAATCCACTTAGCATAGTTCTGGCTTTTTCTGTCTTAATACATATCCTGAAAAATATGAAGACCTCTGGGGAACCATGAGACAAGTCTCACGAGTAGCGTGTATGGCAGTCAGCAGCTAGAGGATGGTGACAAACGGGTGAAAACTGCCCAAAAGGTCTTTCCCCAAGCAGAATTTGGGGATATCTTTTTTTTTTTTCTTTGCCACTGTCAGCAGTTTGATAGTCTGGAAGTTAGTGCCTTAAAGCTATGGTTAAAAAAAGCATGCTAGCGTACTTCAGGAGTACGCAGAGTTTGGGGGGGAAGGAAGGAATGTCCTCTGCAACCTTTTTAGTGTATGCTCTAGGTCTATGAATAGTTCTCAATGCCTGTCTCTTCCAATTATTAATCCTCTGAGCAGCACTATTTGTAAAGCTGATGTTCTTGAGACGGCCTTTGGTTTTGAAAGTCTGTTTAAGCATAAATGCTATTTTTTTCTTCAGGTATGAGTCTATTGATATGTGCTGGATCTTCTACTTTGGGAGTTCCTCATGCACCTGTGAAATAACTTCAGTTAAGATTCTTGTTTGCCTGACTAGTGATGAAACCAACTGCCAGTTACACAAAGCAAAAATCAATATACTGCCATGTTTGCTGCAAGTAATAGTGGCAATATGAGGTGTTTCTCTGTCCTACAGAAACTTGTGGGAGTGGCAGGAACTGTGACCTAAATAGGAAGGAGATTCAAACTATTGCTACAACATATTGTCTGCAGAGTGTAACAAGTGACAGGTTTGGGACACTTTGAGTTTCTCCTATCTTTATCTGAAAACAAAACAAAACAACCTTTTTTGCTTTGATATCTTACAGGAGATGTTGCAAGCAGTACTGCTTGGCTGCTTTGGCTGCTGTCACACTAGGGTGGTTTTTTTCTTCTGTTGTGGTGAAGTCCTTCCCTTGCTGTGAAACAGATTTCATCATGCCTTCCATGGGGGATCATTTGATCTATATTCATTCAGACTGAGGGTCAAGTCCAGTTTTGTAATGATAATGTGGTTTGTAATGTATATTAGTGGTTTTACCTTTGGGTTACAGCAGAAATAACTTGGTCCTTGAAGTTCATGTTTGGAAACTGTAAACCAAAGGATTACAGAGAGGAAATGAAGGAGGGGCAGGATGTTGAAATGCATTTTTAGCGAACAGTCGTATTTGTAATAACCTCTAATCTGTAAGAACAAACCTCAGTAGAACTGTTAGTGAACTATGAGTGCTGCTGTTAACTGCCTCTGCTTTAAAGCTCCTTCCCCTTCTACACGTCAATTCCAGAGCAGTCATATTTAAATTCTTTAATGTGACTCATACCTACTTTGAGGTTTTTTTTCTGGAAAGGTTTTGTGTACACAGAGTAAGGCTACTTTCACCCTTCATTGGCCAGCTTGTGGTCAAAATATTTTTCTGTGATCTATTTAAATATGTCCTGAGATTTATGATAAATTTGTTCTTGTGTAACACTCCCCACCCTGCTAGTTTCTCTTCCTTAACCTTCTTGGTTAGGCTTTCATACTGTAGAAACATCAATTTCCAAGAAGTACTAACTGTCAGATGTATAGCCAAGCTGAAGTCTCTTGTTGAAAGAGATTACACGGGTTCCTGGGCTTCAACATACTGTAAAAAGCAAGTGAATATAGCAGAGGTTGTTGTGGTTTGTTTTGTTTTACTTTTAGGATTAGCACATGAGCACCATCTAACATGGATTTTAATTGGAACTGGATTTTAATTGGAACTGGATTTTAATTGGAACTGGATTTTATTGTTCATTCCTGACATGGTTTGTGTTAGAAAACTGCCATGAAGAAAAAAGTTGAGTGGTTTCTTAAACTTACTCATGGCTGATCATATCACATGTCCTTATCAAGTGTGTGTTCCCTGGAGTTGGTTCTTTAGCTCTTCCTTTCAGCTGATCCTTGTGCAGTGTGCCTGCTTAGAGGTTATTGCTGATTGTCCCTTTTTCTGTGCTAAGTAAACCAGGCTCTGCTGAAGCAGACTGTGAACCATCCCTACCTCTGACTACTATTTTTTCTGTTTGCTTTTAATCTCTCTCCTTTTACGGCTGTTTTGTGTTGGTGACTGCAGTCACTTGTTTTTCTTGTCCTGCTCTGACCCTTCCAACTGATTAATTCCTCGTGATGCAGTTTGATAGTGCGACCTTGTGCTTTTCTATAAATGTGCCCATGATATAATTTCAATCAAGTTCATGAATATTCCAACCTTCCCTTATGTGGCTGATGTCACTCAGCTTTAACTCCTAAAGTCTGTTAGTATAATGTACTCTTTTTGGCGTATTTTTCCCATTTTTAAGCAGCGTTCAGATGCAGTGTCACAAAGATGTATTGCCACCTCCGTCTTCGTCCAGTTGTTTTGCGTGTTGATTAGGTTTCTGTTCTATATGATGGTCTCAGTATTGCTGCACTGTGTGCAGAACTCACAAATGATGGCTTAGCTGATCATGAAGGTAGATACAACATGAGTTGGGAGCAGGTTTGTGTGCCACACTTGAAGTAGACATACCAGTGCTCTTAAGTACATGAAGCTAGTACAGATACAGTTCTTAGAAAACTGTCTGATCACGATGAAAAAGAAAGAATTATTCTCTTCTGGACTTGTCTTTCTACATACGTCCCTGGAGTAAGCAACTGAGGGTCAATGCTTAGTTTATTTTTTTTGTAGGCAGTGCAAGTTTTGCTATTAAGGCTTTTAATACAGACTATAGCTTGACTTTTTATTCCAAGTGCTGTGTCATAGCATGGTTTTGAATAACTCACCCCTTTCCTTTTGGGATAAGGCATAACTTCCAAGACTAGTTGTGTCATGCTGCTGTTCTGGGCTCCCTTGGAGTGAAGTCAGGTCACTCGGCTCCCTTGCCTGTCTTACGGAAAAGTCTTTTAACCTGCTTTGATTACGTCAGTAAGGGTAAGTAGAATATGACATGAATTGCTGTGCTGAGTGGGGTGTGTGGTTTCCTCAGCTCTAAGGGGATGAAGATGTGCCAGGGCTGAGGTTTTTCTCTGGAACTATGTTCTGGTTTAGGTCTGTTTGGATGGTAGAAAGTGGTCATGTGCAATAAAACCAAACTAGTAATTCAGAGACAGTTCAGGCGCTTTTGAAAACTTTTTCTGAAGTCTCCACCCCAGAAACGTCCTGTGAGATCAGTGCACACAAGAAGAAGATAAGAAAGTACTAGGTTTAAACTGGATTAGTGGAGAAGACTCATCTTCTGTGGGATTTTTGATGTTCAGAAAGACTTTTTAAATTCAGTGTGGTGTATAAACATTAGAGAAAATAACTTGCTTCAAACTTGTATCTGTAAGACTACTTGAGTGTAATGAGTGCTAGAGATTTTGGGTGAAGGAAGAAAATTGGCTTACAACAAATTCAGCAGCAATCCTGATGTGAAATGAGCTTTTGTTGCGAAAATTACAAGGTTGAGGACTTGTACGTGTAGGGGTGAATTTCCATTTTGAGAATTTGTGAATTTCCATTCCATAAGAATGGTTTAAGTTTGTAAAAAGCAAGAGGAATCTTCTCTGTTTTAGAAGAATTAACCAGGAATAGACAGTGCCAAGAAGCCTCTAAAATCTGGGGACTTTTTTGGTATGGTTGAAGGGAGAGAGCAACAGGAAGGTCACTTGGTGCTGGTGGGCAGTCCTCTGGTGTGGATTTTGAGTGTTTCTGGAATCTGTGGGAATTTATCAGGATTCAAGTGGTCAGATGAATGAGGTTTTTATTGTGCATTTTGAAGCAAAGGATGAAAGAATTTTTGTTAAATGAAAAAAATGATTCATGGCAGAAGTTAGTACTTTCAGGTGAGTCTATTTAAAGAAAATCAGGACTAAATGAGACTAAACTTCTTTCAAATCTTGCTGGTTTCTTCATATCCAGATGTTTGAGTTGTCCAACTTTCTGTGCAAACAGAGATGAAAAAATGAATTATTTTAACGTGTTTTTCTTTAGGTCCTGGGCTCTTTGATTTTCTTAGTTTTTTGAATAATTCTCTTAATTGATTCATTTTTATTTATATAAATTATTCATTTATGTGTAGCAGAAGGAACTGGTTTCAGATTTGCTCTTGAGATCAAGATCGAAAGTGTCAGTTTGAAGTGAAAAACACTGCTTGTATTTGGGCAACACAGGATGAAGTTAGGACTCGTGTTGTTTTGATACCAGGAGGTGTTGCAGTCTTTTTTTCTAGGTGAGTTGCTGTTGTCATGGTTATAGTTTCTCTGCACTATTCCCAGTGTTGGAGATCACACCACAGATTTTAAGGTTGCTTTGCCACGTGAACACATCTGCTATGTTGTGTGTCTTTCAGGAAAATACTTTGATCAGGCATCACCTGTCTGGTTTAAAAATGCAGTTAAATAGTTCAAGTAAATATTTGCATTAGCTGGGAAATAAGGTGGTACCTTGGAGATTAGGTCTGTTGTAATAATGAAGTGATAGAGAACAAAATGCAGCTCCTGAACAGGAGTTCTTAGCTCTGAAGTGCAGTAGAAAGTAATCAGGGATTAAACAAAATTTCTAGTGCAAGTCATCAACAGGATAAGTAGTAGATAGGTCCTTTTGTGTTAAGCTTAATTTTGCTATGTCAAAAGATGTATCTTGCTGACAGTGTTTTTTTGATAAACCTGTAGTGGCTGAAATGGTGCTCTGACTTTAACAATAAAATGGCAGAAATGTGGAGAGCTTGTCTTAGGCCAAGCCTTTTGGAGTGTGAGCTGCAGTACCCTGTGTGAAATAGAAGCCTGGGTAGTTTTCCATTAGTTGTTCTTGTTGCAATACTGGTGTGACACACTTCATCTGCCCAACAGCCTTTTTTAAGAATCTTGAACTTGCAGTAGTTAAAAAATAACTTGGTTCATTCAGTGCTCTGTGAAATGACTGTTCCATTGATCCGGATGTTTGCTTAACAGCATTTCCATTTTAACTGTCTTCCTATGCTTTTGAGAAAATAGCAAATACATCCTCAGTTCTTAAATGCAACTGTTTCTGCTTGCTCTCAGTACTGTTGAGCAGCCAACAGTGTGCTGATAACTCAGTTATTAATGTGGCAACCTTGTAAACTTCAGCCGAGTGACTAAGTACTCAAGTACTCAAATTAGATATAGAAACTGATAAACTGATGTAAACTAAAACAATTTCAACAACTGCTCTGTCAGGTGTAACTGAAACATTTTCGAGCTAATCTTGGCAGTTAATTTTTTTTTGGTTCAAAAGAATATCTGTTCTTCTAGGCATTATAAAGAAGTATGATAGGGGAAGCAAAAATGCAGAGTACTTTGGAAACTGGGAAGGGAGAGAGGATCAACTCATTGAACTTTTTTGCAGATGTTGGAACAAATTTGTCTTTCTCTGACCAAGGAGCATTGCTTCAAGCTGCATGAAATACCGTGTACTCATCTGAACTGTACTTGTGTTTAATTGAACTGTGCTTAATTAATGCAAGGTATACAGGATGCTTTGACAAGGGTTATCAGTCTGTCAAACAAGTTTCTCCTGTAGTAGGGAAACACCCTCTGGTTTTAATTTGAAAATTGCACTTACATTTTTTCATGTGAGTTATTTTGCAGTATAACCAAAGGAAGCCTGGACTTTAATTTTTTTTTGTGATCATACCACCACTTTGACAACTCGTTATTTTGGGGGGACGAGTTGTAGCAAGGCCCCACGTATGAGTGAGCTGAGGCTTGCCTATGTAGCTCAGTTATCAAGTGAGAAGGGTGTGAAGTTTGAATGACAATGACTCTTGTAGAATAGCTGAATGCAGACACTCTTCTCTTAGTGTAGTGCCTCTTCCCAGTTCTTTGTAAGTGCAAATCCTTAATAATTTGTTTTCCTCTAAAAGTGGAGGAGGGGCGTATCTTGGTATTTTGTGGGTTGCAAAAATGAGCCCTCCTCCTCAGCCAGTAGAATGTTTTGAACATGAAGTATCTTCAGCACAAAAGTGTTTTCGTGATGTGTTTCAGTGGGATAAAATACTGAGTTATGTTTTGGAGGCCTGTTGAAAATTTTTAACGTTCGCTGTTTGCAGTACCCTAGTGTTCCAGGTACCATTACATAGTCTGCCTTGATCAGAAATATCAAAGTGTTGAAATTCTACTTGCGGATTTTTTTGTACGTAACTATATCTTTTTCAAAAGGGCACGATGTTCTAGTGCAATAGGAGAACAACATCCTGTGCCTGTCAGTGTAAGGGGAAGGAGAAGTGGTAGAGCTCGCTCTTGGGTAGATACTTGGGTCTGCATTAGAAGCAAGGCCTGGCTCAGTGTGTCCCTTCTGGGGTCGCTGGTGCCTGCTGTAGGTCGAGAGTCTCTCGTCCTTCCACCCTGCCCTCACCCGGGAAGGATACACATAGGAGGCTGCAATACCACACTTACTAACATTTCTAGCTTCTTGCTGAGGAAACTGCCTTCTCTCAGCCAAGCATGAGTAGTAAAACTAGAAGGCACATAGCCTGTGTGGTCCTTTTTCTCGTGCAAGAGGTAGACTAGTTTGTCACAACTCAAAAATTCTGTATATGATTGCATTTGTAAAACCTTTAGTGGCTCAAACAGAGTTTAAAAGAGCCTTTAAGACCAGAGGTTGAGCAATTTAAGCTCTGCAAAGGTACTGTCCTTCTGGGAGAGGGTTTTGCATATTCCCAGTGTACTTCAGGTGTGGCTTTTGATACTGTATGAGACTTTTTTCCTTTGCCTAGTTATAATTTAACTATCTCAGTTTTCAGTTCTGTTTTATGTTGATCAGTGTGTGCTTTGCTTGTCTTCTAGACTAATTCACATTACCAGTAAAGAGCAGGAGAACTTTGTGGTCTTGGCAGTACTGGAACAAGAATACTGTGGTATAAATTGCTTAGCAGGACTGAAAGTTTTCTGAACTTCAGCTAATGTGTTAAAAATTGTCCCTTTTAAAAGATACATGTTATAAGGGTATTTAGATCTGAAGTAGTAGGTTAAAATAAGTGATATGAAGTAGTGGTATGATGTACAAATACTATGAAAGATCTTAAATGAGATCTTAAAATGCATATGACAGGTGCTTGTGGCTTAACTGTCATGTCCTATTTTGTAGAGCTTCAAGGTTACTTGTAACTGCTGTAGTGTGTGCTGAGTGGCAGAAATCAGATGTGCTTGAAGCACAGTCAAACATAGAGCCTCACTGAAATTCTTCATTAGTGCACAAAACCGAAATTGATCCAGAGACTGAGATTCTTGATATGCTGCAAACCCCTAAAATATAAACTTAGTGTGGGTTTTTTTTCCTTCTCTCCTTTCAGCATTTAATTACTTTTGTATAATAGCTTGCCTAGCAGGTTGGCTTTTTTTTTTGAGAATGTTATTCATCCTACTTGTTTTAAGGATACTTTCCTGAATCAAAATACAGACTTGAAGGTTCCAGAGTGATTGTATGGTCCTGAAGTGCTCAATGGACAGGCCACTGAGTTAAGCATTTAATATTATTTTGGTTGTGTAACTCTTGTAACTTGAGTCTGTGTTACTATAGAACCAAAAATTGTTTCAACTTGAATTTCCAAGGCTTGTTAAAATTGCATGTCCCAGAGCAATAAACTTGCTTTTTTCAATTTTGCAAAGCTCACATAGTTGGCATGGTAAGGTGAGTTTTCAGGGCATGCAAGTTTGCAGTTGGGTTGGTAAATGGCCCTTAATCTTGTTAAATACAGTACTTTGTCAGGTGAGTAGGAATGTAATAGTGGGGTTTAATATGAACAGAAATACTTAACTTTGCAGTGAAGTGTGTTTAACTTCCAGACTCAGCTCAGACTTATAACTGAAGAATATATAAGTTCCATGTTAAAAAATACTATTTTCTGGTATTCATATTTTAAGAGAACTGAATTCTTTCTGCTGTTCCCTCTCCTAGAGAGAGGATACCTCCTGGAGAGTTTAAATAAACATACTAGGGAATAAGAATTTCTGTCCTTTCTGTTACTGAGCCTAAGATCCTTTAACAGCAGAAAGCACACACCCTGAGTAGTTAGGTAGTAATTAATAATCTTGAATGGCTTCAGTATACTGGAAAGAACTTATTTGATCCTCATCTTTTGAGGCACTAATAAATTCTTCATTGAGATCCAAACTGTCTGGTTGTTTCCATATCCCTTGGAAAAAACCCTGGTTTAAATTCAGTTTATCTTACCTCTGTTCTGTGGTGGTTGAGCTCTGCAGGAGGTGTCCTCTCCCTGGAAGAGTGGGCAGCAGAAGGAATTCAGTTTTAAGAGAAATGGGTCCTCAAGTCAATGGGGCGCCTGCATGTCAACTGTAGTGTTTTTGTTGCATCTCGTAGTGATACAGTCTGATTCAAAAACAATTAGATTAAACTTTAGGGTGTGGTTAATCTGGTAAATACCTTATTCTCTATTTGATGGGGGTAGGAGGAATCCTTTGTAATGCATACTTGCAATACCTGAAGCATGTATCCACTTCTTAAATCTTAACTAAAGAGTTGGATTCCCACCTTGTTGCTTGAGTAAAGTATAATTCAAACTCATTCAGATGGCCTTCAGACATCTGTAGTAGAGGTAAGACAGCGTTTGCTTGTGTAAATACAGCAATTGTAGAAAATGGTGAAGTGTTGGAAATGTTCAAGGAATTGTGTGTACATGTCACGATAAAATGTTTCTAGTAGGAACAAGGGTGATACCACTCCAAACCAGGAGTTGACACTGAATAAGTTAATGTTAGTGACCTTGTAGGCTAGTATTGGTATGTTTGTTCTAACTAGTGTCAGGAGACAAAGATTTGTTTGTGGCTGTTTACAGAGCACATACACAGTTTAATTATATATTTATATATTAAAAGGCCTTTCTGTACCTATTTCACAGTACTCTGCCATTGGAGGCCTTGACATGGAAACATGTTGCTGAATAATGATCATCATGACGACTGAAGTAATACTGTTCAAAATGCTAAGCAGTGATAACAAACTTACTGAGGTTAAAAAAATACATTTCTTGTATGACCTTTTTTTAAAAAAGTCATTTTGTTCAAACTACTTCAGTGCTTTTGGAGCATTATTTTTAAAATTGGAGGTTCAAGATAGATAAGCTCAGACTTAGCTTATAGATTATTAGCTACTTAAGTAGGATAAAATACAAGTCTCCTAATGGTTCCTGGTTTTTGCCAATACATAATTTGATAGTTAGAACCAGCTGTAGATCAGTTTAACATAGGGTTGTGACGTAAGAATATTGACAGAGAGAGGGTTTCAGTGTTGGAGTTCTGAATCACAATTGCTCAGATACCTTACAGTCATTGGGGTGGAGGGGAGAGATCTGTGAATGAATTAGGATATAAATGGAGTTTGCACAGATTCTTCTGACTTACCACAGTTCCTTTCACTGGCACCCAGCCACCTCTCAAATGGGTATGGACTTGGGAGTTAATCACAAAGTCCTTTCTTTGTGATCGCTGATTTTTAAGAACAGATAACTGTTGTCTTTCCATGGCCATCTGGTGTGTAAGGGAAGGGTGAATGGGCAGATCCTAGCAAGCCTGGTCCTGGATATTTTTGCCATCATCTTCTCCAGTTGCTTTCTGAGACTGTGATTCATGTGTCCCTATAGTGCTGTCTGAATGCACAATCATTCTAAACATGTGTGTGTAGTAGCTAATAAAGTATCAGCTTTGTAGAAGGAATCAGGTAGGTTACACTTTCCAAATCTTCACAAAAGTGTATATTTATGTGCAAACAAGCGAGCATCCTTGCCCCCATGAAAGTTGGATGCTTTGCTATAAGGCTTGCAACAAGCTGCATTTTTGAAAATTTCCAGATGGTCTGGGTATATTCCTGGTTAATCACCAGTATTAGTTTGCTCTCATGTTGTAATATATTTGCAGGTTATGCAACAGCCTTAGGGAATTGAACTACAAGTTGTAATCTTAATTTTTGCTCTTAAACATACTTGGCAATAAATCTTAAATTTATTGCGACAGTTACTGTATGTGCTGGCTCTTGTCCATGTGCTTTGTGTGGCCACTCAAAGTACTGCAGACTGATTCTGTCCTTTGAATGGCTTTTATTGAGCTCTCTTAGTTGAAGCAGACTGTCCTTTGAGAGGTGTCCTCTCCAAGCAGCACAGATTTGGAGCTTTTTCCCCTTTGGAGGGACAGACCACTTGTCACATCATTTGGGAGCTTTGGCAGATGGGACACAGTGGTTGCTGCTGGGGCGTGTGGAGTTGCTTCTCCCCAGGAGCAGACTTCCCCATCCTGGCTCTGATCCTGGGAATGGGCTGTCCATGTGTTGTGCTGCCAAGGAGCCTTTCCATGTACCTGGCAGTTTGTTGTGCTTGCTGTTAGAAGTGCTGTGCCCTGTTTCCTGCACTGAAAAAAAACCAAAACGGTGAAGTGGAAGGAGACATCCCAGGGACTGCTGGGTGGGCAGCACTGTTATATTTCCTTCACACTGAAATTGTTGCGTAGTGCCAGTGCCAAATGAATGTTATATTAATAATACTGATTGCTTGAAAATTTCAAAGCCCTCAAGACTTTGTTGGAACCCAGTATAGTGGCTGTGTGTTTCTGTTGTCCATTTGTAGAATTTAATTTTGACCTATGTACTACATGTGGGAAATTATTTTGGTTTTCTGCTGCATGCAGTCTGCTTCCCAGGAATGCTTGACCTGTGCTGCAAGGCCTAGGAAAGCAGCTTACAACCCTTATTGCTGCTGCTCTTTGTAACGAGTAAGAACTCCATGAGCTCATATTTTATATGAGTTTTCTGCCTTGCTCTCCAGTAAAATTTCTTAATCTGACACAGTTAACTGTGAAATTTTTGAATATTTGTGCTATTTGGGTAAAAACAAAACTTTTGTGAGCCAGGAGGGTAAGATGAATATATTGCTGCTATCAAGTGCATTTCTGAGAACTTAATCAGCGTGAAGTACCCAAAGCCTTGCTTCTCTGGAGTTCAAGGAACCAGCAATCCCTTCACTCTGTCCCTTGTCATGCTGCAGAGGCCACCAGTGTTGTGTCACATACTAAAAGCAGAATATCAATGTAAACTTGAAGAGGTAATTTGAGGTTTGGGGAAGCTTTTGAGTGGGTAGCAGCTGCAGCTTGAAACTCATCTCTGAAACAAGGTGCTTGCAGCAGCTGCTTATGATTTGTCTTCCCCTCTAACAGCAGCCTGGCCTGGCAGAATGTACTTGTGACAAAAAAAAAAAATCTATGTGTTTAATGAGGGTGAAACTTGGCAAGTGTGGCCCAGAAATGGCCCAGAAAAGCACTGCCAGGAGTTGTGAACCACTTTTCAGATGGCTTAATGCAGTTAGTGACTGGTTGTTTCTTTTCAGATAGTAACCTCCTTTGTGTGAAACACATTGCCCCTTACATTAAAAAAATCTGCTCAGTTCTGTCAAGACAACATACAGTGTTACATCAGCCCAACACTGTCCTTAGTCAGCAGGTTTGATTTCCAGAACATGATTAGGAGGATTGCTGCACAATAAATATTCCAAGTGATTGTAAACTTGTGCTTTGGTTTAGACTCTAGATTCTTTTAAATGGGCAAGGAAGAGGGAGGTGGATAAAAGTATGCTCTTGCCTAAGCAAGGGAACAAACTAGAAAAACAGATGGTGCTAAAAATAGTTTACTACCAAGGTCTAAATATGGCTGTGATTCCCCCCCCCTTATAAATAATGCAGCTATAAATCCTGCTCGGTATCAATAAGTATTGAATTAAGTCCAAACTGCTGAGTATTACAGAACCTTTTGGAAGCTTTCCAAGCTTGGTGTTGCCCTTCATTCACAGGATCAACATTTAATTCCTTAACAGGGGAAACCTGAAGAATTCATCCTCTTTGAATGGAAACATAGAGGCAGGGAGCTTGAATGAGTAGCTCCAGGCTCAGGCATCCCATTGCAATGGAAGGGGAGCTGTGCTTGATGAGTTCCTGCTAGGTCGCAGCCAGGATGAATCTCCTCCTTTCTTTTCTGAAACGCATGAACAATCAAAGGCTCCTTTTTTATCTATTGTTGTCATGGAGGGCGTCCATTTAAAGTTCAAATTCCAGCAGGCTTGGGAAGAAGGAAAGGAGATAGGAGTAGGCTGGGCTGGGAGATGATAGGCAAGCATCAAAAGTGAGCTGAAGACAAGCCAGCACTTTGTCCTGTGACAGGACAGACCAGGCTGGGGGTACTTGGTTTTGAATGGATGCCTGGAAGTTTTTTGGAGCAGTGAATGAAATGCTGCTGAGGTAGCAGGCACAGAGAGCATCTGGCGTTTTGCTTTCTTTGCCTCGGCAGAGCGGGTCACAATGTGAAATTAGGCCTGAAATGGCATTTAATGAAGTGAGCCCTTGTGCTGGAGGTTCCCTGTGCTCTGACAGTGAGGGAATATAAGCCCTGAGGAGAGTGAAGAAAAGGAAATCTCATTAAGGATGGAGGTTTTCTCCCTCTTTTGTGAATGGATTCTGTAACATGTCTCGCAGATACCCGGAGCTGCTCAGCACTGTGTTGCTTTGCCATAACTGCAGTCAGCTTTCCGTGTATGTTTATGGTACTCTTCTGTAAGCAACATGCTAAGAAGAAGAGGAGGCAGCTTAATATCTGCTGCAGAGTTGCTTTTCCTTTCTGGCAAGTTCCTGTATGTACAATAAGTATTCCTTGCTGAAAGAGCTAATGAGTACCAGACCAGCTGCATTTGACATGATGAGAAAGGAAAGGGGCCATCTATTGACTCACATGCCAGGTTTCAGCCAGCTGTGGATGTTTCTTTTTTAATTATTACTTATCCCATGAGAAAATTGGATTATGCTAAAATTATTGGTGATGTTGTTTCAAAAACAATACAATACTGAGTTTAGAGCTATGGTTCGGTGTTAAATATAGGGTGCTTATAGTTAATGTGCCAAAGCTGCACCAGAGTGTTTAAAGAGAGGTGAGAGCACTTTTCTCAGGTTTTACCATCTGGGTTTTGGCAGGTGGCAGGGGATTAAGTTATTTTTTTTTCCCCTTGCTCTAAATTGCAAAAGATGATGGCTAGCAGAAGTGTTGAGTAGTGTTTCATCACTGATATGGGAACTTCCTCCAGATTTTTTGGCAAAAAATAAAATCCCAGTGTAATCTTCTAAAATTTATTAGGAAAACAAGTTGTACATCTTTGACTTTAACTCAGGGTAATTTGGGGAGAGGGTTCTTTAAATATTCAGTATTTTTGTAATAATGTCTTAATCAAATTAATAGACTAATACATTTTTATGGTACCTGAATGCAAGGACTTAACTCTGAAACTAGACTTTGTTCTTCCATACTCTGTTATCTGTTGTGAAACTTTCTTGCTTTTTGACAGTCACTTTCTGACTTGATGCATCATCATCTAAAAGAGACCTTAAACCAGGTTGATTCACCTGAGGCTTTTCTCTGCAGAGAGGTTTTATAAAATCACTTGGATAAGTAGAAAGTTTAACTATTACTTTGTCTTTTTTCAGTCTTGCATTGCGTAGATCAGTTCCTGCTGCATGTGTACTGGTGCATAGGTGTGATAAAGCAGAACAGATATCTCAGGCCTGTGAAAATGAACTGATTGGAATTTCTCTACATCACTTAGTGATGTCAGTTCTCCCATTAGGATGGGAAATACTGACTTGTTTACTTTTTACTTTTGCTTTTTCAAGTACATACAAATTGAAGGCAAGTTTGTCCTGTTCTTAAGTTTCTGTTAGATGCAACTTTTAGTGGAATATAGTTAATAAGGAGATGTTTACTGCCTAAGTGATCTGTGAGGTGATAGTTTAGTGTTAAGGTGAGCTGCAGATAATCAAATAGCTCATCTGTTCCTATATTTGGAAGTACTCATTTATTTTTTATGCTGATGATGACATGTGCTTTGCAATAAAACTTAAGTATTAGCAGAAAAGGAATTTTAAATAAATGAGACTTCTGATGAGTTTCCTGATTTCAGTTTTCTTTATAGTAACTACCATGTGAGTAAAACTCAAAAGGCCTTCATGGTATGCTAGGAAGTTTGCAAGCTGGGGTAGCATGAACAAATCCTCATATTCAAAATAAAGCACGTGTAATAATTTAATATACAGTTTTTTGAATGTTTCAGTTTTTTCATGCAAATTCTGGGTTTACTATACAATAGATGAAAACTGAGGCCATACAGTGAGAGATTGAGCTCAGTTTTAGTGTTACTTCCATGTTTTAGGAATCTGAGTGTTGACTCTGCCTTACACAAGTTGTGGATACTTTGCTTCTCCTCTGACTTGGCTTGATATATTTTAAAACATATATTGCACTGAAGGATAAAGGACCACATGTATGGTTTCCTGACTTTTAAAAAAAAAACATACTGAGCATCAACTGCTGACACGTTGTCAGCTTTGGTATTTGAACCAATAAACAAACTTGTCTGAAATGTATTTATCAAACTGAAGTTTTAGTACAAGTTGACTTAGTATTAAAAATATATGGCAGTCCTGTCACTTAATGTCAGGAACGCTTCCTGAACGACATTATTTCAAAAATGTTCAAATAGTCCAAAATCAGATACCAAACTAGAAAAATGCAATCCGTGCACCATTCGCCTTCAGTCTCTGGTATTAATTCTGTTCTTCTTAAACACATGCATTGTGCTCAACTTAACTTGTCCCTGGAAATAATTAGTGGTAAAGGTCCACCTACAGTTTGAATTAATGCTCCTGGAAGAATTTACTGTTAAATTGTGGGTTTTGCATTGAGCTGAGCAAAAGATTCATAGCAGCACTTGTGCTTTGTCTGCGTGTCTGTGCCCATGTGTGCCTCTGTGCACTTGCATAGCAAGATCTTAAGGCTTTGTTTTGGACAAGTATTTCTGTAGTGGAAAATTGGTCTGAAGAAGGGGAACTGTTCCCAAGCTGATGAGTTAGTTTTCCCTTTTTTTCCCATCCCCCTTCCCTGGCAGAAGTGAACTTTATGGCCCAATTATAGAATCCCTTAAAATGCTAGTTATGATGGAGTTCCAGCATAACCCAATAATATAGGTGAGTCTGACATCTGTCAGTAACTAATGAGGGCAGCATTGGAAGCAGGATTTGGGGTTTACTTCTCTAATTTCTCTTAAGTTTGACCCATCATATCAACTTAATACTGGACTTGAGGATAAAAAAAAAGAGAACATGCAGGAATTTTAAGAGAAGTAAGTATGTGGATGTACTCTGCAGCAATCGGTGCATATGTGATTCAGTTGTTAAAGTAATTGTTTACAGCTCATAGCAAAGTCATGAAGGAAAAAGACCTTGGCTAAACTGCTCAGGAATAGAACTTCTCTATAAAAATAGATGACACATAAATGGCAGGAAATTAAGCCAGTATGGTCGTGTTTTGAAGCCACAAGGGTCAAATCCTGTCCTGTGTTACTCCGGTGCATAATCAGTCAACTTAAACCTTGTTACTTGAGAGCAGAGTTTGGCATGGCAAAGCAAACTTTGAAATGTCACAGATTATTTGGACTTTTGTGGCAGCACAGCTACGGCTTTTTCTCTTCTTGTCTAAATGTATCTAGTTAGAAACTGAGAAACTTACTAAAACTCCTGGGGTTGGAGTTAACTTTTTTGTTTATGTTATATCAGAGCTGATTGTAGTCTGTTAATTCCTCTGTCAGAGGAATAATACATCAGAAGGCTTTGACTACCCAGGGTGGTCTTTGTTTTTGGATCCTGAATGCTGAACACTGAGAGATGGTACTGCAAGCAATCATAGTCTTGTTAAGCAGTTTTCTTGTGCTGCTCCTTTTGTGCCTGTGTTTCTGTTCAGGGATGTGTGTGTAGCTCATGTTAATGATGTGCCTTCTTATTTCCCAGTCTAAAATGTGGAAAAATAGATGCATCTTTCATCTGTATTAATTAGATATGATTTAAATTAAATCTTCATAAAATTATTTTGTCATATTACTAATGAAGATGGTAATATGCAGTTTAAGTTGCTTCTTGCTCCTGCAGCCTGTTTCTTTTCTGAAAGGAAAGGTAATAGTTCTTGAATAGGAAAAGAGGGAACAACTCTGGCAAAGCATGAATCGCTTCTGCTGGGAGAGAGCATGTGCTTACATTGTTTCCCTCTGTGTCCTTCTACCACAAAACCAGATGTGTTTATCATCCCTGTATGCACACAAGTGGTGCAGCTGTTTGTTCGTCACACTACTGCTCATTAGTGCTGTTGGCTGATTGGATTTGCCAGACCGAAGCCCCTTGAGCTTATGCAGCTCAAGCACAGTAGAGGCCCAACTCCACCTTGTCCAGCTCTTCAGTCTATCCATGAGGTGAATAAATTCACTATCCATAATAGAGATGTGCTTAGGGTCAAGCAGCAAGTAGGGAGATAATCTGGATGAAGGTGTGCAAAGACAGTGGTTTACCTTAAGGCAGAAAAGTTTCTGTGGTACTGCAGAGACCCCTGACTGCAGCTGTTGCTGAAGCAAGACCAGAGCAAGAACCCATCATCCAGGCCCTCTCCCTGCTCTTTCAGTGCCTCTTTGGATAATTTTTTCTGTGATGCTTCTTTGCCTTTGAAGAAACCTCTGTTTTAATGCATCAGCGCATTTCAGATGAACACTGCTGCTGTATCTAGTAATTGTCCTGTTTGGCTTAATCCTCCTTCTCCCTGGCCCAAGCCTTGGACTGTATTGTGCAGCTGAGCAGCGCAATGTCACTGTGTTCCACTTTGGCACTGTATTGATTATTAGTCACTGCAGAAGAGTTAAATCCACTATGTGAGCCCCCTCTGTTGTAGCTAATGGCATAATTCATAGCATCTGGAGGTGCTTTCTGGACTGGTCCTAAGAATAGCTCAAACTTTCTCTGCTTAATTACATGCAGGTGAAATAGGTAGGCCTGACGTTTGTTGAGTGTAATTCTACATTCTTACAATAAAAGCTTGCATGATTTATACTTACTCGGACAGAGAACGTGAAAGATTGCAGTTCACAAATGCACTGAATTAGAAAATCTAAGAGGCTAACATCTTGATTAAAATTCCATACTGTAAACTTTTAAAAATGTGGTTTAATGTTGGTCTGGGCTTTATAAAATGGGAAAATTGCTATGTATGTTCACTTTCTTCATGTTAGCACTAGTGTCGAATCATATTCTTGACTGTATTACATTAAGTACTGCGTTAACTTGCTTAGCTTTCAATTTGTCTTTAAAAGCAAAGTTAAGCCCTGAGATGAATGGTCCTGAACTTGTAGAAGTTGCTAAACCCCAGCTCTGAGTTTCCTGCACTAAATTGCCCCCTATCCAACCAAAATTTCATTTTTAAAGGAATAACTACAAAATGACAGTAGTGATTTGGCTGCTTAAATTTAGTTTAAACACTTTTAGACTGACAAACTTTTCTTTAATCTGCTGAAATTCCTTAATTTATTGCATTACTTAATGTTGGAACTTCACTGAGTGCATGTGCTCTGTAAGCATGCGAGGGGAGAGCTGATAGCTCTGAGGGGGGCTGGGGATGCTCTTAGTTGTTCTGATGGTCTTTTCGAAACACTAAAAGGAAAAGATACTTTGTTTGAGAGGATATTTAGTTTGAGTGTGCAATTTAATATCATACATGCAGTGCCCATGATGAGTGATTTTTATGCCTGCATTTGGGGCAAGGGGAAGCAGGCTTTTAGGTTGAACTCAATCCATGGTGTTTGTAATCCCTGATGTATTTGGGATCTGCCATGCCTCTAACTTCGCTGTTTGGATGGTGGTGTGATAGCAGTGATGTTAATTGGGTCCTGCAGGTTTCCTGGGTAGGTGAGTAGGCTGCTTTACAGCTCTGAAAGCTGCAGTGCCTGAGTTCTGAAATCCCCTTGCCAGTGCTGGGGACCCTGTGTGGGTGCAGTGATGCTCAGTCAGGGAACTGGACCCCAATTTCCCCTCCTGTCTCCCAGTCTTTGTGCCTTTTATTTTTCTTGCTTGAAGACTTACTTCACACAATGAGCCTAGTATTCTGGCGTATCTGAGTGTAATTAGATAAATTCAGCATTTTGCTTAAATATATCTTTAAGTAATTATTTTTTTCAACTAATAGCACTAAATAAAAAGTCAAATTAAATCACAGGTTCTTGCAGCTTATAAACAAAACTTACAAGGATACTGTGGCACAATTTAGAATATGAGCATAAATATCTAGGCCAATAAATAGATCAACTTTCATGGTAGACTACACCAGAAAACTTCACGCTTAAATCTAGAACAGTCTGGCTAGTGGGAGATGAAAGCCTGTTACATCATGATGCTGTTTAGCATCTGATGTGAAATGAGTTGATGGCAGTTTCCCTCCCTTCCTGGGCACCTACATCTGAAAAATTGAAATAATCTTTGAAGATACAGCAGAGACAAAGCACTGAACAATTGTCATTTCAAGTCGTAGCCATATTGCTGTGTATTGCTGTCAGCTTGTATTGATTTTTGACTGGGTCTTTGGCATTGCAAGCAAGAGTTTTACCTTATTTGACTACAAGAATTGCAGCAGTAATTCTTTCTCTGCTGGAAGGAATGGTTATTATAGTTCAGTGTCTAATTACATGGCAGAATGTTAGAGGCTGTTTGCTTGTTCTCATTCATATCCAATATTCCTAGATATAGATGATGACATAAACATTGCCTTTTTAACATATAAAAGTACATGTCAGATTTCCAGGAAAATGAGCGATACCTGCAGAGCTACAAAACAGAGAACAGCATCTTTGATTCTGAAATCAGTTTGATCAGAGATTTGATTTTGCGCATGAAGGTGTCAGGAATTTTCTTGGGATTTGATTGTTTCCACATAATACATAAATAGAAATGTTTTTGTTCATTACTTGTTTTTTAACCTGGTGCAAGAGCAGTAATGACATCTCTTTTGATTTACCTCAAATGCGTAACTTAAAACTCTGCAGTGGTTTTGGACCTGAAGTATTTTCCTAGACACTTGAATTATAAAATTTAATGTATTTCGACACCTTTTAATTTCTTGTTTGAACAGGGAGAAATTCTTTCCCACTTAACTTTGGGTTTTAACTCTTAGTGCATTAGCAAGCCTCAGGCACATAACATCATGGAGAATACTATATTGTTTTCCTCCTGTCTGTCAGCACCACTTTGTACCAGTGAAGCAGCATTTCTACTCGGCTGCAAGGTTCTTGAAAGCAAAGGTTATCTGCAAAGACTGGAGTGTTTATGAAATGCTCAGTGCAATTCAAGACAGGAAAGTCAGAGTCAAATGTCAAGAAGATTTACTCTACAGAAAGATTAATAGTTTGTTACATAAACACAGCATTTTTTCTTACTATTTTTCACTTTATGCGTAGTAGAAGATGCAGGGATTAGGACTGTGATGGGGTATTTTTTAATCTATACAACCAGTTGACATTTCTAATCATTTACAGTAGATGCTGTACATATCTCCAGTTTGAATTGTCAGAGGTGAAGGTAGTAATGTAAGTAATTAGGTGCATGAAGTGAAAATTCAGTTTACAGGGAGGGACACCCTTCACATCTGTGTGTGGTTGGATGTGATGTCAGCCAGGTGATGGTTTGTTCTCAGTGTGATTGTGAGCTGCTCAGCACCAGGCTTTTGTGTCAGTTCCTATAAAGTCCTTCCTTTAAGCCTCCCTTCTAGCTTTACTGAATGGAGTCTCTTCAAATAATGAATTTGTACCATGGTTGGAATTTGTTGTTGCTGAGACTCAACTGTGACCTCTTTGGAGACAGGTTGGTGTCCAAGACATGAACACATCATGCTGTTTGTGGTGCTTCTGATCTGAAGCTTAACTATGAGTTACCATCAGTAAAGTCATTTGTTTTTCAGCCAGTCCCACTAATCTCCAGGAAACAGAAGGAAGTGAAGTAAGGATGCATGAAGCTCTCATGGGAGAAGTGCAGCCCGTCTAACTTGCCCAGTCTCCATCAACTGGCTAGATACAGGGAAGGAACAAAAAAGCCGTATGTTGCTCCATGCTTGGATTCTGGTACTTCAGTGTTTTACTCCTGGATTAGATGCTGATACTCCAGGAAATTCCAGAATCTCCTCGTGAGGACCACTGTACCAGCCACATGTTTCATATTCCTGGTAGAGGGACCTTAACTGTGTGCCAGTCTTATCTTAAAGCAGCATCTCTTGTGCCATCATAAGCAAAAGTCTCAGGATGGGACAGGAAGCAAGCCAGATAACCAGTCTGATTAGTCTGATGAATTCCCTCTCTTCCTAAGCCTGTGAGTTCAGGGAGCAGCCCATCCTGCGGTGGTAACTGGTGCTGAGAAAGCAGTAGGATGGGCTCAGAGCTCCTGGTGGTTTCGGGCTTCCTCTGCTCCTCACTGCGTGCCAGCTGCTGCAGCTGCACCTCTTCAGAGCAGCTGGATCTTCACCCCCACTCAAAGCCAAGGGGTGGACTTGGAGGATGATGGGGGCTTGGGGGAGAAGCATGAGAACTGCTGCTCCCATTATACACTAGGTTTTCATGCACATAAATGTCTTACTTTTTGCCTTGACTACTGTAGCAAATGCTCTAGTTTTGTTAGTAAAACAAAAACAACCTTTTTATTGCTTCTTATATTTGGAAAGTGATGTATTACGGGTTTCTGAACTGAAGGTTTAGTAAAGAGTACAGACATTAGCTTCTTTTCAAGCTGCTCTGGGCCTTTCTTGTTTGCTTTGTATGGCAAGGGTCTAGAGAGATTTCTTTTATTTCCTTCTCCACCATTGTTTTTGGTACAAAGTTAGGTTTTTTTCTTAATATTCAGACGTTTTATCGCTTCACTTCTTTTAAAACTCTGAGGTTCTTTTTCTTTTCTTTTTTTCCATCACACAAAAGAATACTTTTAGCTGATTGAGTTCTATCCATTGCCAACTGTGGACTCTTTTGTCTTGCTAGTCCAGCATCCTTTATAAAATGAGGACCATTGAGCAAGTACTCGCAGGCTCCCCACTGAGCACAATTGTGCTTGAAAGGTGTGGTACTGTACCAGTGTAACATGGAAAGCTGCAGTTCAGAGGGCCTGAATGCATTGCAATTTCTACCTTTTGCTTTGTGAAAGGAGCGGGATTGTGCTGCGAGATAATAAATCCACCTATTTTTAGTTTGGTGAGGTTGTGACAAGTCGGTGAACAAAGAACCAGTTGAATGCACTTGCTGTTGTGTTGAAACCGGCTAAAAGTTCCCATTCAAGTGGTTTCAGCACAGTACAGCTAACAGGCAATTTTCCATTTATGTACACAAACCTTCTAGAAAGACAGCTGTGTGGTTGGATTAATTTCTAGCAGTAAATTGAATAAAAGATATTTTGAAGGGGGACTCGGGAATTCCTTTCTAAAACACTGAATGCAGAACTTTCAAAGCTTCTCTTTATTTGGTCCCTTTCCTTCCCAGTACCTACTGTAAGTTTAAAGAACTGAAAATATTGTCCCCTATATGGAGATAGAACACATCTTGTTGCGTTTTTCAAAGCAATGAGATAGACTTAGGATTAAAATATACTTTAACATTTTTTACTTTAAAAGTATCCTGGTTTGCCCTTAAGTTAACATGAGAGAAATTTGTACCTGTTAATCATAGAAAGAAACTCAAATGTTCTCACATGTTACTACTTGATTAAGCTGTAAGTGAGCTGTACAGAAGGATTTTGAAAACAGGAGTGTATATTATACCAAAGCTGGTTTCACAGGGGAGTGAATTTGAAAACAGAAATCTTTTTGATCGTGCAAGGTTATCTTGTTGGTGTTAGTCATATGCAAAATTGGATATGGGCTTTAACCATGGCTCACAAAGACTTTGAATTCCTCCTGACAGAACTATGACCAACAGTAATTTTTTTTCTGAGAGCTGATCTTTGAATGCAGGCCTTGGAGTTACATAAATCAGCTTCTCAATGAGGTCTTGTTTGTCTGTTCAAACAAACTAGATTATCCCTTATAGATCTTTCTGGCCAGAAATGTATGACTTGTTAACTAATCATCTAATGTGTGTTGTAAGATATGAAAGCTGTTTGAGCAGGGGAAGAGCAAAACAAACCTCTGATCAGTAGAGAAATGTGTTACATTGATGTGTTAAATGTGGTGCAGGCTCAGGGAATGCTGCTGCAGTGCCTTCCCTGTGGAGGGGTACCAGTGATGGGGACCGTCATCCCATCCCCATGCTGCTGATCACCCTCAGCCTGCCTGTGCTGTGACTGAGCTCCAAACCTCGGGTGCTCTGCTTTTTACCTTTGTCTGAGCTTTCCCTCCAGTGAGCTTTGTGTAGATTTGATGTAGGTGTGGTCAAGGAACTGTATGACCTTGCAGCATGGCAGTGGGCTTGTCTGCAAGGTGTTCCATATCTAACATCAACCTAAGGGATCAGGCAAATCCCCTCCCCCAACTGAGCTTTCCTCTTTTAACCAGCTGTATACAGACAAGCCTACTTAAAATTTCTTCTGAATTTATGAAGTTCTGTTTAAAAAATATCCAAAGATACTGGTAAGCCCCCTTATGTGGGTGCTGATGTGCATTGGTGAAGGAGGAACATTACCCTGTGCTCTGGGAGAGCATCTGGAATACAGCATAGTAGGAATGTTGCAATGTTCCCATTTCAAATAAACAAATATAAAATACTTAAGAAATGACAAATTGGGGGAGGAAGCTGGAAATGGGTGTGAAAGTTGGTGTTGTTCCCTGTGGATCTCCTTGTAATACAATGATTGCTGTGTGTGAGACTGGAGTCACTTAACCAGTGAGAGACTGAAAATGAGTATGACATTATTCTGTCTTGCACCACCTCTGAGAGGAGCCCTGGCTATTCCACCTTCCCCTCATTGGGTGCTTCTATGAGGCACAATTTGGAAGTTTCTCACTTGTTAAAAATCTTAGTTCTGCTCTTATATATATATTTTTTTTTTCTTAAATGCTGTCTCTGGATTCTAGCCAAGGATCCCTTACAGCTCCATGAGGAGCTTAGGCATTTTTCCTTCATCTGTGGGACAGAGGTAGCACATTTACTGAGTGTTTCTTTTCTTTTGCCTTTGTATAAATAAAGATGAGTGCCCCTCTAGTTTTAATATCCTTTGAATTTAAACAGAATTGCTCTTGAGCTCTTGTTCAGACAGTACCCAACGGAAAGACAAACTAAGCTGACTGGAGCAAGATGCTCCCAGTAGAGGCTTAGGTTTCTTCTGTTTGAGATTACCAAAATGTGCCAGTTATCCTGGCAGTCTCACTGAGGTGATGCCTGAGGGCTCATTGTCTGCAGGGGAAATTAATTGTTGACCAGGCTGCAATGCAGCTGTCTGACCTAAATGCTGGTGTTACCAAATGCTCTGCTCTGGATTTGCCAGAAGCCCAGTAGAGCAAACGGGGTGGGTGTCTCTACTTCCTCATGTAGTTGACCAAAGGTAGGTTTTTGGAACTCCCTGCATAAAAAAGGGGACTGTTTTTCTCGCAAATGGGAATCAACATAGGCAAAATATCTGTGCAAAACCTGACTGTGTAGTAATTAAATACCGTTCTTCCTCTTTCTTCATGCCTCTCATTTCCAGGATTGCTTTAAATACGTGGCACTCTTGAGTACATACACTCAAACTGTTCAAGAATGTAAGGAATTTATTCTGTTGCTCCTGTCCAGTCATGGTTAATATAGTCTTTTTTTTTTATTGCAGACTTTAAAAAATTCCAAAAGTCTTTGCTCCCTTGACTATGAAGATGATGATGATGACACACAAATGAAGACAATTGTGTCATCCCCATGTGACTCAAATGATCTTATGAACATCATCACCCCTGGCTCCAGCCCGATGAAAGAGCAGCTGGATGAAGGGAGGCACCATGGGTCATGCCAACGTAGCTTCAAAACAAGGGATTATAAGAAAGCAGACGCAGTGTGTGAAAGCGACGAGGACACGAGTGATTGTGAGAGCACTGAAGAAGGAATCTTCCCTCTGGACTGTGGGGACTTGGACCTGGAGCAGATCGAAAACAACTGAGACTCCAAGTTGTGTGCTAGAATCAGAATTGTTCTAAATTAAAGTGATAGAGGATTACCTTTGCCATGCATAATCCATGTCCCTGAATCTCTGTATTGCCTATCTTTGGGCATGTGTTAGAAGAAATGTTTCAGGTGGGGGAAAAACGTGAACCATTGTTACCTGTTTAGTCTGTTGGTCAATACGTGGATGACAACAACAACAACAACAAAAAAAGTAGGAGGTTAAATGTTATTTTGAACATTAAGGAATAATTTTGATTAAAAATTTCCTAACAAATATTTTGCATTTTTATGGCTTTTACAGTTCTGGAGAAAAAGCATCTCTATTTTGAAATGAATTTTCAGAAGGGCATTCTATAAAACTAAATCTGTCTACAGTGATTCTGGTGCGGATCTATGTTGCTTTTGTTAAAGAGCTTAATGTGAAAAGTGAATTGCATAATAAAATTGGTGATAAACCTTCAGATGGAACTCTTAAATATCTGGTTGACAACTGGTCCAAAATACTTAACTGCCATCTTTGACAGTGTCTGGTTAAAAAACAACTTCATGACATGTACAAATGTTCTTTTCATACATTCAGGACTTTTTGATCAAAATATGGTAGTGACCTTAAAGGTTAACATTTTTCATTATTTTACTACTTGAATTGTTTTCTAGCCTGAAGCAATGCTAATTTAGGTGGGCTAAAACTGCAAGTAGCTGCCCACCTACTTGGTCATTATGTTTTCTGTGGTTCAAAAGAATGTACAACAAGAGCACTTGAACTTTTAGACAGGGACTTTGTAATGATCAATTCCCCAGGAGGTGATCCCTTCAGCAATACTAGAAGGAAAATAGTCCTTGAATTAAATAAAATGACATTTTGCTTTGCACTTGTGTCTGTTTATGGATTTTACTGGTGAAAAATGTGCAGTCTGTGGCAGATTCTGTAATGTGGTACTTATGTATGGAATTGGGTGGAGGGGAAGGGCAGATTTCTGGTCATCTGAAACAAAAGTGACATCAGGTTTGTCTGGAGGGCTGCGGAGTAACTCATGCTGGATCCCAGAAGTGTCTCAATGATTACATACACTGGAATCATCTCAAATGTCATATTGCACTTGTTGCAGACTATTGCAACACATACTTATTTTTTTAGTTCAGCTACCATAAGGAATTTCTTCAGCACAGGGGAAACTGATCTCAAAATGGTGTTGAAGGGGACAGGAAATGGGAAACGTAGATTATGGCATTTGAGTGCATCATGTTAGTGTGCTTAAATGAGCCACCTCCTACTGGAACTTGTGCCATAAAATCGACATACAGCAACCTCTTTTAAGCCAGCTAATGGAATTTGGTTAAAATATGAAAAAAGTACCTTTAGAGATGTGCCAAAGGCTGTGGCAAAGCATGATCCAGGATCCAGGTGTGTGGTTAGCATCAGCCTTTGATCATAAAGGGAATTGGCCCTTAATTACTGAACAAGTGCACATAACTCAGAATCTAAACAAAATTTTAAAAGTCAGGGTATTCAGTAAGATGCTCTAAGATGCTCTTTTATGGCTCCTACTGCAAGTGGCAATGATCTGTGCTATTGATACTGGGGTGTGTGTGTGTGTAGTAAGGTGCAAGGACACTGCAGAGTCTTGCTGGGTTCTTGATGTGTTACTGCACGTTGTGTGGAAGAAGTGAAGCTGCTCACTGTTGATGAAAATCATTACAAAATTCCGGATGAGTAAATAAAGGAGTTGCTGTTGGAGCAAAGACTTGAGTTCCTTCAGAAGCTCCTGCTGGGAATGTCTCACTCCACAGATGCTTGCTGTGGGGCAGCACAGAGCATACAGATGCTGGCACATACAGCCATTTGGAATAATCTCATGTGATGGAGAACCTTGGTGCTTCCTCATGAAATAGTGAGTGAGGTACAGCCAGTTCCCCTCACGGGTAGATGTGACAAGTGCTACAGTGTGGTGATGAGACCCTGTGGGTAATGGAACAACCCAGCTCGCTCCTGGACTGCAGTTGCTGACTGCAGAACTGCATTTCCCCTCTGTGTATTCTTAATTGAGCAATAGAGGTAAGTAAAAGTGAATCAGCTTTAATGCAGCATTGTAGCTAAGTCCAATGGTACAGCTGGGATCATTTAAAAGCTAATTTACCTATTTGAAAGCACTAGTTAAAAGTGTAACGGCACGGAATGAGAAAGCTAATGTGGCAATCCATTTAGCTCTTCCTCCCCCAAGGAAGACAATCTCCTGGAAGAAGTAAAAGAAGAAAATGCCTCAGAGGTTAAGATGTGCATTGTCAATGAAAAAATAACAAGAGCTGAAGCTATTAATAAGACGGTGATAAAGCAAAGGCAAGGGTAGACAACCAGGTATTTGTTCTAGCTCTGAAATATGGCCTGCCTGTGGTGTTAATGAATTGCTTTTGTAGGTGTGCTGTTTTCAGTCAACACAAAGCCACATTCCTACCCCGATCCTTAGGGTAGGAAGGGGTTTCCCAAGGGAAGTTAGATACATTTGCTCATGGTAACATAGCACTCAGTCTCCTGCTAAGCCAGCTGTTAAAACTCTAAATAGCCCTTTCATGGAAACAAACAGAAAAGAGTGGGTTTGGATGCTGAAGAATGAATTTCATGGCAGTAGGAAGTAGTAATTATCTAGTTTAGGCTTGTGTTAGTCGGTGACAGGAAAATAAGCAGTTGAACAGCTGTGCAGTGACACAAATGAAGAAATCTGCTGGAAGGAATCTGTGCACTTTGTCTGCAGATTCCAGTGTAATCCCCCGTGAGAACCAACAGCAGAAGGAATTGTTGGTTAAAACTTCCTTCAGATGAGGCAGGCTTGGACTTTGCATCTGCCCCACAGTATCTGAAGTCCTGCTCTAAAAACCACAGACGATGAACATGGCACCTTTGCACTTGCTTATAGGATGCTCTAGTGGCTGTTGGGCAAACAGAGGATGGTTTGCAAGAAGGGAAAGTGTGGTTTCAGAGACTGAATTGTGCTTGGAAGCAGCTGAGTGGGCTGTAAGCAACTCTGCTCTGGGAGTGGTTTCCTTCCATCTTGCACCCAGTGTCAGAACGGAAGGCCATGTTACATGGGGCTGAGGGAGTTGCTCTAGGTCACTTATCTTTCATTTTTATTACAACCTGGATAACAAAGTAGTGTGCACATTAAATCTACAGTCAACAGGAAGCTGGACAGATGTGAAAGATAAGATAGCATTAGAATTCAAAATAGTCTTGGCGACTTGTAGAAATGGTTGCAGCAGGGAGGAGATGGTGCGGAAAGACAAGATCCTTTTTGAGCAAGGCACTAAATTTAGGTAGGGTAAAACAACTGCACAAATTCAGAGTTATGCCAGCTAGTGAGCACTGTTTCAGAGAAAAGATCTGGCAGCTTGTCCTGCTGGTGGTAGAAAAGCTTCAGGCTGGGGTGCATTTGGTGAGATTCAAGGTAATCCTCTGGTTTAGAGGTGCAACTTGAGACACTGCACATAGGGCAGGAAAGTGCAGCGGAGAGTGGCGTGACTGATATCTTGAAAATGTGGGAAAAGGCACTTGTGAGGATGCACTGGAAGAACTGAGCTTGAAATCATATGGTAGATGGGGCTTAAATTGTGGCTAGGATGAGTGGTAGTTTCTTCTAAGGCCAAATATTAAAAAAAAAGGGTAGGGAGTCACTGAACAGATGTGTAGGGAGCCGGTAGTAGCTGTTCCACAAATGGAGATCTTTTAAGGGCAAGCATCTGTCAGGAGCGATAGCTGTGTTTCAGCTTGCTTTGGGCAGGGGACATGGCTGGCTGACTTTCCACAGTCCTTTCCTGTCCCATTTTCCTCTGGATCTGTGCAGCTTTCATCTCCAAGCAAGCCTGGAGGTTTCAAGGTAAATAACTGCTGGAGGAAGAGAAGCTGAGAATAAGGTGGCAAGGAGAGCACTCTGGAGTAGAAAGGAAGGAGCTCCCATGCATGGTTCACCTGGGATCTGTGGATCCTGCTCAGAGCTGACATTGTTAGAATATAGGCCCCTGTGGTGTAACTTTGGTAAATCATCTCTCAGAAAAACATAAATATGTATCTGTGTGTATGGAGGTCCATCCTGAGGGGTGGTGCCTAGTGAATTTACCTTTGCTTTCAAATCACAGATGAAGTTGCTGCTTACCTGTCCGTGTAAAGATGGCCTCTGCAGTTCCTCTGAAAACACACAGGTTTGTTGGAGATCCTTCAGTGGAGGTCGCCAGATGCCAGAATAATTTTTCTCAATCTGTTCACTGTGTTTATTTTGCAAACGAGGAATTGTTTGTTGTTTAAAGTACCCGAGTCTAGATCTGTGTGCTTGCACAGTGCGCTCTCACAGCGGGGCTCATCCTTTCATTAGGAATTATCCAGTGCTGCTCAGCAAATCACCTGGGATATTTTCTTTGGGGTCTTGTCATTAGAAGAGGTGACACAGCTGTGGTGGTGGCACGTGTTGCACATACTCACCTTACAAAGGACCTGGTCCGGGAGCTGCAGGCTGACACTTCCACCACATCTCTGCACCTTTTCATCACCATTATAAAGGGACGAGCATCAAATAGTCAGGATCTGGGGCCCTGCTTGCTGTGGCTGCTCACCCTTGGACCCGTTGGTGGAGCTTGTTAGTTGTTTAAAGGACACAAAATGCAGTTTCAGTGGAGCGTTGCTGCCATATGCTGAGCAGCCCATTCTGGTGTGTTTGCAAAGTGAGTTTGGGCATCAGTTGTTTTGGAGTTTGTGTGTAGTTAACATCATCCAACTTACTGCTCCCACCACCATCTGGTCATCACAATAGTCACTGGCATGCTGAAATGCTGGGTATTTACTAGGGGAAAATGAGGCTGCTTTCACTATCTGCAGCTTCTTGGACCCATCAGCAGTACTGCTTTTATGGTTTTTTGCTGTTGTAAACTGCCTTTGAGATCTGTGCTATGAGTGCTTTGAGCCAGAGAAGTATGGCATGAACTCCATGGAAACAAGTTTAAAACTTCCTTAGAGTAGCATTTAATTTCTTAAACTCTTTAAAACCCAAACTGTAAGTTTAAATGTTTCATGATGCCTCAGTTTGAGCGAAGAGCTGTGGTCTCCTGATTCAGGTAAGCTTGTGTGATGTGAGTGGTGATGTGAACGGGAAGTGAGGGCTATTCTGTAGAGTACTCAAAACTTGTGTCCCACTTTCCCAAACAGACTTGGCTGAACTCCTCCCTGCAGCAGCGTGGAGTGAGGATGTACTCCCAGAGCACTCAGGTATGGGCTGGGACGATGTTCAGCTGCCCAAGCACCATATTTTTTTTCTTTGTTCTTCCTTGCTTCATCTTACAGCTACTCTGCGTCAGGTGAGGGTTTGGGACACTCAAGCAAACAGGTTTCTGAAGTGTCAGGCTCACGACCAGGTGAGTACAGCAAGGGTCAGTGCTGTAGCCCTTGCTCGTGATTTTGCTGCATGGCTCTGCTTTATCCTCTCAAAGCTCTTTCCATGCACTGAGATGTGTTCCCGTGGAAAATGGAGCATTTTGTTACATGAATGGACAATCTTGCATAATGCAGAAAGGTGCATGAGAGCAAACTGTGGGTCTGCAGGCAACCTTGCCTCTGCTGTTTGCTACTTCTGAGGGACTTTTCGATATCCATCTACCTCTAGCGCAGTTTTGAAAACATTATGTAGTATAAATCCTCTACTGAAACAAGACAGGAAAATATGCTAATTGTCCAGATTTGGTCATCAGCATTGTCATGACCTTTGTAAGTCCTATGAGGAGCAGCTGAGGGAGCTGGAAAGAAAAAGCCTGGAGAAAAAGAGGCTGAAGAGAGACCTTGTCACTCTACAACTCCCTGAAAGGAGGTTGGAGCCAGGTGGGGACTACCCTCTTCTCCCAGACAACCAGTGACAGGATGGGAGGACAGAACCTCAAGCTGCTCCAGGGGAGTTTGAGTTTGGGCATCAGGAAGAATTTCTTCATAAAAAGAGTTGTTAAGCCTTGAAACAGGCTGCCCAGGGAGGTGGTGGAGTCACTGTCCCTGGAGGTGTCCAAGAAATGACTGAACATGGCACTCAGTGCCATGGTCCAGTTGACAAGGTGGTGGTTGGTCAGAAGGTTGGACTCAATGACCTCGGAGGTTTTTTCCAGGCCCAGTGACTCTGTGCCATTCTGCGTGGCCCACATCAGCCAGTCTTACGCAAGCAAACAGCCTATGATTACTTCGTTTATAGTCTGATAGAATGGATCCACCAAAGAGGAAATAAGATACATGTTTTGCAGATGTCTTCATAGCTTTTTACTTGCCAAGAAAGCAATGTCCATGCCTAGGGAGCATAGGATTTACTCTGGAATTTAGTCTGGCTATTACAAGATGATCTAGTTCTGGTTTTCCCCTCTGACTCATAAGCATCCCTAATGTCTCCCCATCCCCATCATTCTGTTCTGTTCTTCAGACTGCTCAGTTACATCCATTATCCTCTCTCAAAATTATGTCCAGAAAATTATGTCCAGAAAATTATGTCCAGAGCTGGTTTGCTGGAAGGATTTGGGTGGTGTGTGGGCTACCCAGGCAGTGAGAGAGAGCTAGGACAGCAGGTGTGTTCTCATCCCGTGTGAAATGTTTAGAGAGCTGAGATGCTGAGATTTCCAGTCTCAAATAAGAGTTTACAAACTGGTGTGTTTTTCTGTATCTTAAAGCAAGGTCAAAATTGGATGAAACTTTACAGGAATCATGAATGCTGATTTGTGACACTAGTTTTGTGACGATCACAGGAAAGTGAGTCCCTGTAGATGCTAAGGCTTACCTAGATGGTTGGTTGGTTGGTTTGGTTTTGGTGTTGAACAAGTTTAGCTTTTTTTTAACAAATAGAAGGAACCGACCCAAAGCAAATACCTGTCATGGAAGAATTTCAGTCTGAACACCTTTAAGTCGTTGGAAACAAGTTTAAAATCAGGACCTTGTAATGAAAAATCTTGGGTGACTTGATCTTGGAGCTCTTCTCCATCATGTAGGGCAAGGTGAGTGTGTCTGACTTGCCTGTCTGATGTGGATGTTCTGCTTTCAAATGTCATTATATTGTAGTCTGTCTAGGCAAATGAGAAAATGGTGGCAGAAACAAAGAGGGAAAACACACAGAACTCAACAGAAATAGCAAAATCTGAATAGGAAAAAAAGTCCAATATAGGCAACCATAATTTAAACCAAGAGGGTTGTGGCACAATGTTTGAATTGTAGCAAATGCAAGTTGTTCTACTCAGTATATTTTTGGTCTGAAACACACATTCATTCCAAAGGAAGGAATTTCTTTAAGTCAGCCTTACTCAGGGCTAGTGGGAATGGCTGGGATAGTCTTTAGGCACCAATCTCTTTGAGTTCTTGCCAAGAGAAGTTTCCTAAAGCCATTGCCCTTGAGGAAAAGAATGTGAATTTAGCCCATAGGCAGGAAAACACTGGGACTGTTCATCTTATTTATGCATGCACAAAGCTGTCTAGACCTTGAACTCCTGAAGACACGTGTATCTTGCACAGCAAGAGCTGTTCGGAGTGGTAGCAGTGACCCTGAGACAGGAAAAGAGTGACTTCAAAATGTAATTTTTTTTTCTAATTTGTGTAGTGCTGCATTTTCACAGACTCCAGTATTCAGAGTTACACCTGTTCCTAAATCCACTTGCAAATGGTAACATCCAACCTCATTTCCACGCTCCCAGCTTCCCTCACAGTGAGGGCTCTGTCCCAGTGGATGTTTCCATTCTCCTCACCGGGATATTTGTACACCCGAACAAACTGAATTGCTGGCGAGGGGCTGGGCTGGGAGCACCTCGAGTTCCCTGCACAGGAGATGCCCGGGTGGGGGGAAAAGCTTGAATATGCAAACAGAGTGAGCCAGGCACTGGGACAAAAGGGTGATATAATCCATTTTGCCAGTGGCCAGCTGTTCGGCTGCGGGGCTGCCCCGCTCCTCCCATGGATAGTTATGCAAATGGAGGGGGGCACAGGAAGGCAGCTGGACCACGGCTGAAGCTGGAAGCTGGGCTTTGTATCATGAGCTTGCTCCTTAGCCAGGCCGTTGTGTGTGCCTGCGGTGCTTCGGGATAAGCTTTGCCATTTGCCTGCTGAAACTTTGCCTTCGGCCTCATGGCATACCCAAAAACTCCAGTTGTTTGGGGGAGGAATGCTGGTTTCCCAAGGTCAGTGCACTGGCTTTTGTAAAGCAGGATGGGTGGCTCCCCTGCCCGTGGCCCTGCTCCTCCCTCCCACCCTCATCTCTTCCATGCAGTGAGGAAAGTTTTGTCTGAAACTGGCCACAGAGATATGAAAAATTGTGATGTTTCAACAAACATCCAGGCTCTGCCAGAGCAAGTTGGATCATTCTGTGTTGTTACCCCTGTTTTAATCCCTCTGACCGTGTGCTGGGGTTCTTGGGGTGGTGTGCCCACCTCTCCTCATTGCCCTGCTGTCAGATTTGTTCTGCAGTGTGGTGGGGGAAAGCTCCAGGACTGAGAGACAGCTGGGTGGGTCGTGCCATCTGGGCTCAGCTCCCGTGGGGTACGTGGGGGTTCCGGCATGGGGGCAGCTGCATCCCCCTGCTGAGCTATGAAATGGGGTCTCAGGCTTGGTGATCCATGTTGGGGAGCAAGGGCTGGGTGACCCCAACCAGGGAGTGAGGCAGCCCCAGGCACGGGGCTGGATGGGACAGGACGTCAGCCTGCATAACTGTCCTGGCTCCGCAGCATCTCTGGTGAGGAGCTGTGGTCTGGCACCCTGCAGCATCATTAGGACAGGGACTGATGGCCTTGGGCTGGGCTGAAACAGGGTCAGGATGCCTCACAGACCTTTTACAAGGGGCTGGGCCCCTTCCCTCCTCCCTACCTTTTGGGTCCCTGTCAGTCTTTGTGTTTCTCATCCCTTGGCAAACACACCTCAGTGCCTGGGAGCTCTCCCCACTGAAGCCGAAAAGCAAAATCTCTCCAGAGCTGCCTACTGTGGGTGGATGAGCTGCACCAGCATCTCTCCCCTTGTGCATTGCACGTGAGTGGTTGCAAAACACACACTCCTGCAGAATTGTTCCTGGAAAGCCCTCCCTGTGTTCACGCTGACGTCAAAACCCCCATCACTGTGTGGTGGGTGGCCCAAGGGCAGGATGCAGGGATGCTCTGCCCTCGGTGCAGCCAGGACACCGGACACATGGATGCAGGGAATTCAGCACCCTCCTTTTGGGCAGAGGTGGGAGAAAGGCTGGGAAAATAGGATCGGCAATTCATCTGGCTGAAGGCCGAGCACCGTTTCAGGTGTTGGAATCCACTCCTGCAAACTTTGAACTGCAATTAGGCATGTAAATTGTTGGGCTCTTGATGAATTGCATTGCTTGGAGGGGGGGAGTCAGGAGGGTCAGACAGGCAGTAGGGGCTCATGGGGGGCTGGGGCAAAGCTGCTCATCGTGGTGACGTGTCTGTGGGAAAAGAAGGTTGTCTTGGATGGGCAGGTCAGTATATGGGTTTCCAAAGCCAAAGGAAAAGAGCGAATCATAGACAGAAAGAATGGAAGAGCTCCACCTTTAAAGACATTGAGCCAGGTTTGAGCAGTGCAACTCACAGAGAAGTTTGCTGGACTTGGCAGCAACATCAGCTGCGTGTATCAACACTTTCAGATGTGTAGTGAACCTTGTTGTCCCACAGTCTTCCTCTCCTAAATATTAACTCGATGCGTCTTTCAGATCCTCGCTATGCTGTGCTGGGGAGCAACCCAGTGAGGCGGTGGAAAGCATGATGAAAAATCTCACCATCATCTGCAGAGAGGTGGTGCTTTCCCCAGAAAGACCCTTTTTGCCTTGTCAAAACCTTGTTTGAAACCTGACTCATTCTCCATGTCTCACTCTCTCACCAGAAAGTTGGTGCTTCTACCAATGATAATCCTTTCAAATAGCTTTTACAGTCTAATTTTAATGCATTTTGTGAGTAGTCCATCTGAAAACACAACAGATTGCTATGGAGATAGTCCAGACTACCGGGAAAATAATGTGTCTCTACTGCCTGGTAGAATGTTGAAAGTTTTTAGTAAAACATCTTTTAGAATCACAGCTAGTTCCCCTTTTTAGCCTCTCCTTTGTAAGTGAAATGGAAGGTCTGATTAGTGGAGAAATCTGTCATTTCCCTAAAGAGGTTAAGTGATTAGATGAAGGAAATTCATGACCACAGTATGTCCTGGCCTAGAAGCTCCATGCAGCAGTCTGTGCTTTCCAGACTGGGAGCGATCCACCCTCCTGGCCATCATTTGGTTTTTTGCAGCAGGGATAGAAATATGTTTATTTTACTGACCACAGGACTGTCAGGATGATTCTTGGCTGTGGCCACCAAGGGAAGACCTCCTCCAAGAGGCTGTGCATTCCTGGTTACACCTGCTTAGACACTGCAGAGCCAATGCACACAATTTTCAATACTTTCTTATTTTCAATACTTTCTTGTACACTCTGGGGACTGTGATCAAGTCCTGTGCTTGATCTAATTGTTGGGGCTATACCTTAAAACTGCCGAGAGAGCCTGCAGCAGAGCTGGGAGCAGACTCGAGGGTGCTTTTTCTCCTCTGTGCTGCCCCATCGCTGAGCTGTGCTAGAGAGCTGGTCCTCAGGACTTCTAACATCTGACATTTTCTCTCCCTGATTTTCCAGCAGGACCCATGTGCTACAGCACCCTTGGCATCCTGGCTGCAGCTACTTCCCCTAACTGTAACTCAAGGCTTCCCCAATGGATTTTCTGCATGGTTTTGTAGCCTGTTTTTTTTTTTTAAATTTTCCCTCTCTGACTAGAGGCTGACAAGGTCTGTCTCCTTTCTGCCCGCTCAGCCTCAGCGGATTTCAGTTGGAGCAGTTTAACGAACGTCAGCCGTGGCCTCATTGTGCTGCATTGTTTTTGTGGGTGTCTGCACCTTTCAAACCAGCCCCAATTAGAAGAGCGGGGGAGAAGAGGGGGGAAAAGAAAGGAAGTAAATAGAGGCAAAATGATTCAGCTTTCAGCAAATGTGCAGCCTGTTTGTCAGACAGATGGAGCCACGTAGTGGATGGCTTTGCTGCAGCCTGGCCCCCGAGCAGGTGGGTATTTTGGAAACGAGGAGCGGTTTGTCCCACTAATTCGCGGCCACGCAGCTCACACAGGACATATGTTGATTACAACTTGCCTCGGCTCCTGCTGTTGCGGGAATCAGAACGTGTCCACCCCTCCCCACCAGGCTTTAAAGAGAAATTGCTGGAATAAAAACAAAGAGAAAAAGTTACAGACACTTGTTGCATTAGAGTGGGAAGGACAAATGAGGGTTCAGAGCCACCCAGGCACGATTTCACTGAAGTACTAATTGCCAAGTGCCTTTCATTAAGAGACCATCGTGGTTGTCCCAGCAGCATTTTGAACATATATGCAGATGGGCAGATGGCCCTTTGCTGTAGTACAGGCAGACGCATCTAGTGTTACAGATGGATTATTATGTTGATTCATCACTAAAAGAAAAACTTATCTCACAATAGGGCACTCGTTGGAGCACAGTTCCTTCTTGAGCTTATGTTTCTTCTCAGTATTGCCAGCTTTTTCTTCTTGAAACACAGTTTTCAATCAGCAAGGGTAGTGTTTTCCCTTCTGTGCTGCATAAAAGAAAAAGAAAAAAGTTTAAGGGCCTGTCTAAGAGTAAAATGGTCCTTTGGGAAACCTAGAAGGTGTTGTATAACTTTAACTGCTGCTGGGCAGGGAAGGCACCTTCCCTAAGTGGTACCAACTCTTCATCTTTCTAACTTGTGCTGAACTGTGGTCATTCCTAGGTCATTATCATCAGGAAAAGAAACATCATGTTATCCTCATGGAAGAGAAATAATTTTAAAGCTGAAGGTAACTTGCCCAGAACATGATGTTTTAGCCTCAAGCACCAGCATAGCTATTGGATTGGTAGATACAGGTCCAAATGCGTGATCCACCACTATGGTGGGATGAAAATGGAACTTCCACAACGAATACTGAGAAGATGCAAAGGCTGCATGGTGTCTTGCCTAGTTATTTTGAAAGATAACACCTTGTGCATTGCGGGAGCAGAGGTGACGTGAGGCCTGCTTGTCCCAGGTTCAAGGGGAACGAGACAATGAAGGAGGTGAACTGTTGAATTATGTCAGACCATGTCTTTCCTTCGGAAATCAGTCTTCTGGCTGCTCCCATGGTGATCATCTTGGGCTGCATATTTTGTCAGAGTCTTGTCTAAGGTAGTTCTTTTCCTGTGGACATTCTCCGTGGGACGCTAGAGAGTCAAGTACAGCCTCTCATGTCTCTTGTCACCAACTACATTGCAGTTGTGACAAGAATATCACTCTTGTTTCACCCTGTTTAAAAAAAAAAATTAAAAAATGGAGGGGGAAAAATCTAATTTTCTGCTTGACCTTGATATCTGGATGCTGAATTTTGTATCCATTAGAGAAACTCATTTCCTGCCCCTTATCTACCCAGCTTTTGTAACTTGGTGCTGTCACCCTGAGCAGAGCTCTACCAGAAGTTTGGCCAACAAGAGAAAAGCAAACAAAAGATGAACTCAGAGATATGAAATCTGGAGCTGCACCTGCTGCAAACAAGGTTATTCTGAAGCTGGCTGTCATTGCACACTTCAATAATGAAGCAGCAGCAGAAGGTCCCGATAATACAAGCAGAAATTGCCCCACAACTGAGATATGCATCCCTACGGTTGTGTCATTCTGCAGCAGCTGTCTGTCCTGAGATCACACCTTTTCCCTTTATGAGGTGTGGTTTGACACACCCATCACCCTAGGGAGGTCTGGGGAGTTGAAAATCCTCTGATCACAGTGGCATTTCTCCAATAAAAGGGGGAAATTTTTGTGCCAAATCCTGAAAATTAGCCTCCAGAGACAGCTTAAATTTGCCGGTTGTTACTTGGGCAGATGTGCCTCCCACCCAGGCTTGACGCAGGAGTTCAGATTTCCAGATGTGTCTAGACAGTCATTAGATATATATGAGCGTCTGGTTTGCAGCCTGCCTCAGTCATACCTGCTCAAGGTTTGGGTCCAGACAATTCCCCTGAGTACCTGCACATGGGGCTTGGTGCTGCTCTGTAGGGCTGGGAGCTGCTGGGGACTCCCAACATATGATGAAAGACTGCAGATAAGGGATATCTCTGACAAATAAGCAGGACACTTATCTGTGGTTGCAGAACAGACAATCATGGAAGGCAGCAGAATTTAGGATAAACACACATGTAAAATACCAGGAAAAAATGGTTATATAACATGAAGAAATATTGCACAATGCAGGGAAAGTAATAGAGTCCTTAAAACAGAAAATTACCTTTTGGTTTTAGTTTCTGAATGACATCAGGTGAGATTATGCAATGGTCGACCTGTCTGTAAAACAGGGTGGTTGATATTTACCTGCATCCCCACCACACGAGTCGACAATTAATGTTTGCAAGGCAGTTGGAGGACTTTGGATGAGTGACTTTGCAAGTACAAAGACACACATTAGAGCCTCCTCGCCGAGGAGCAGCAGCCAGTGCCTTTACGTGTCTGTGCTCAACCACACACACCCACCAACAGCTTTCCCAAAGGAATGTTGTGGGTTCAAACGTGCACAAAACACAGTTCATTGTTAATTAGTTAACCTCACCCTACAATGTGTTCTGCCTGGAGACTCTGAGGCCACCCTACAGATGTGTTTGTCATATTCAGAGAAGGAAATGGTTTTTGTACTGGGCATACAAATCCAGGCTAGACACCTGCTGTGGATCTTCCTGGCCTTGGTTTCATCCTATCAGAGCATGAAAATATATCTGCTGAAATGTGTCACCTATACCTAACAACATTAACTTCACTAGTTCCTACCTCCTACAGCTATCTGATGCTGCCAGTGTGACACTATTTCCCAAGCTCCATGGGAGGCTGAAAAGTGAAGTGACTGTCAGCACTGGAAGCTGTTTAGGGCAAGGTTTGGTAGAAGGTCTCTGCCTTCAGCAGCTCCTGCTGTCAGTTTCGTGACCTGATTTTTCAAAGAGCCTCTCGGATCTGGGGAAATATCCAGGCCGTTTATTCACCATGCCTACCTGGGACATGAAATACCCTTTGAAAATCTGGCCTGAAATTTTTTTCTGTAACTAAAAAGAGGAAAAATTCTATTTCTTAGAGTTATAACTGTCAAGGAAATGCTGGTGTCTTTGTTATCTGAGGCAGAGCCCTTGAGACTTCTCATGTCTATATTTTGCTGAGAGGCACTATCTTCCCATATGGCTCAGTAAAACAAGGTAGTCAAAGCAAAGACTGAGGGAATCGTAGGATAGCAGTGATAACATCTTCTGTGGAGCTTATAGTGACCTCATTGCTTTGAGCTGCGATTTAGTTGACTGTTTTGAAAAAGATAGAGTGAATAAACCAGGGGGAAACAAGCAGTTCATCAGTCTGAGGAAAAAGGCAAGAAAACCAACTCTTGTTAGGAGCTTGTTTCTGTAGGAAGGAGAACCCCCAGCTCTCTGCAAAGGATGGGCTTGAGCTGGCAAGACGGGACATCCTTTTGAAGGTGGTAGACAGCATGAACATTGGGGTTCTGCTGCCTTTGAAGCCACCTCTGGGCCAGCAAGAACTGAAGCTCCTCTGCAAAAAAAAAAGGTAGGGTGGTGTTTCACAGAGAGAGCAGATAAGAGCAAGTGGTTTGCAGCTAAACGAGGAGATAAACAGGTGTCTTAAAATGCCTTCTATGTATTCAGGCCAGGATGAGAAAAGGGCAGCTCTTTTCTCTGCTGCGCGTGAGATCAGGAAGCAACATCTGCAAAGCAGAGGTTATGTTAATGTCTGGTAGGGTCCCATCCACTCTGACGGACGTCTCTTTTTCTCTGGGTGATTCACATCATCTACAGCCTCCATTCTCCTCTCCTGCTTGCAGAATTCCAGTTTCCAGGCTGTCGGCCCTGCTGCATAAAGGAAGACGCTGGCTCAGTTTGTTAAGACCATGCCAAACGTTTATAGTGTAAAACGAAAAAGTAAAGGTGAAATGTGCAGCCCAGGGCTCCCAGTTCTTTCTTGTGTGCTCCTGGGAATGGAATTTTTGTCCCTTGGACTTGAGCTGCTTTAAAAAGCACAGAACAAAAGCTGATCTTAAAAGTGATCCGCAAAGGAATAAATGGCAGGCTCACTCTTTGTTATTCATGTATGGTGCTCAAAGAGCACTTGAAATGGTTGGGATTTCTGCTGAACGTTTTCTTTTTTTAATTCTGCTTGGGTTTTGTGGGGTTTGGTTATTTGTTTTAGCAGTGCTTCAAGCATATGTCCCTCCTGAAAAACATTATGGCTGGCTGGGAAACCCATACATTAAGAACATGAGGGGACACATGAGAGTGAAATGGGCAGAAATGGGAAAAGCTGGGTGGTTGAAGGGGTGATATTCTCCAAGAGGCAGCCTGTCTTTTGTCTCTTACTTAATTTTATTCCTGCCTGCCCTGTGCTCTGTGCCACACGATTTATTCACTGAATCATGCTCAGCAGCCGTATTCACAATCTGGCATAAATTTATTTTCGTCTGCTGGCCAATTACACCAACTGCCTCAACTGTTGTTTATTTTCTTCTGTTGCATCCTCTTGAGTTACTGTTAACAGTGTCCCTTTTGAGTAGAGATGGGCTTTTTGGCACAGGGGCCTGTCGGCCTGCCAAACTAATGGACCATATCTGTTATCTAACTAGTTGTAAGGGCTCCAGTTTCAGGACAGCTTGCAGTTGCTGTGGCCACCTGTAGCACACTGGCAGGGGTGGTGGCCACTGCCCATGTGGGACATGTCACCCCAGCTCAAGAGTGTCCCTTGGCACTGACCCGCCCTCAGGGGGACACCTGTGGGCTTTGCCTTGGGGAACAACTCCCCTTCTGTGGCTGAGTGTCACCTCCCTGGGGCTGGGTGGCACAAGCTGGGCTGTGCCAGGGGAGCCTCGCTGCCCGTGAGGCCCCCAGCTCACAGCTGCTCTGGAGGCAGCTCCTCTGGCCAGAGAGGGACCTGACCATGGAGATACTGTGGGAGGGAAGAGCCCCGCAAGGCAACAGCCCCTGAATGCCCAGGGCTGGGGAAGAGGTTCTATTAAAGGAGGAATCAGTCAGCCTGAAAAGCTGATTAGGGTAAGGACATCTTTCACGCAGTGCAGCTGTAGCTCTGTCCCATTTTGAGACGCATCTCTGCGTACCAGTGAGACCAGCAAGGATGAGAACCTACCTTTGCAGGATACTTTGGGCACACAGCACTTGCACCCTGTGGGATCTCCTCTGATTCTTTCTCTTAGCTCTGTAGGATATGCTGAATTTTGGACAAAAAAGGCTGTTTGCGCCTTGCCTATGTGAAAACCTGGGGTCAACGCCACTTAAATCGTCCCTGGCTTGCAAAATACTCCAGCCGTCTGAAAATGGCTCAGTTGCTTTGTTGTCTCTCTGGTCCCATTTGTTCTGTTTGCTGTGGGTCGTTTACTGCCTGCCTTGGAGACTCATCTGGGAATTGGAAAGCTGAGCCATCTCCTTTGTTTCCCAGCAGCCAGGGTACCCCTGTGCCAGCAGATGTAACGGGGTGCTAGGGGACTGAGACACAGCTACAGCCCAAGGGGCACTGCACAGGGTCCATGTGCTGATGCTGAACCTGGAAGGGGGGTTCAGACCACAGCCGGCATTTTCAGGGCTGCAGGCAGGAGGAAAACATTGCCCTGCTGTTGGACAGAGTGCCTTTGAGCTGTGCTTGCTCACCCATGCACTCCTCGTTGTGTCACGGGGGTGGTTCATGTGTTCACCTTTTACATGTGAGGCCTCAGAAGGGCTTTCCCTGGGAATGGCAACGGGCATATTTCAGCTGGTCATTTGGAACAGAAGGGTTGTGGGCAGAGTAAGGGTCCCTCAGCTTCACCCAGGGAAAAGCCTTTGCTACAGTTGTGGTCAGTGGTTGTTGCTGAATCTTTGGGAGTGGTCTCAACTCTCCAGGGTCATGCAGCAAAAGCTTTGCTGGAAGCAGGGAGATGAGATCTGTGCCATGGCCCATTTCTGTTTCCTTTGGGTAAAATGTATTTTTAAACTTTTTTCTCCCCACCCAAGCTATTTGGCCTTTTGTTCATCACCCTGAGGTCCCTGTTGAGAGCACTGGTGCACAGGTGCAAGGTGTCTGCACATCATTCTTTCCGGCATCACTGGTGGATAAAAGCCAGACCTGCACCTGTAGAGAAGGCATGAGCATGAGGAGACAGCACTGGTGAGTGATTAGGTTAACACGTGGACGTCCTTGTAGAGCCACCAGGTTCCTTTGCATGTTCCAAAGTCTGCACTTGTGCTGGTAAGGTAGACCTCACAACCGCATTTGCCTGTTTCAAGGGAAAAGCGGCTCTTGTGTTTGCAAACTGAGGTTTGGCTCCTATTTAGAAAAAAATCATCTTAAACCAGAGCCCTACAAGCATTGCTGCAGGAACAAGGGCTCTGCAAGTGCCGCAGCAAATGCTGCCTCCTTGCCAATGCAATCTGGACAGGACAATGTCTTCCCATAACTATTTGGCCACATGCCTGAGGTTTGTAGGCTAACAGTGTTCACAGGTGAGCATGACAAGCAAACTCAGCAGCCTCGAGGGGTGAGATCTTCATTCCCTTTGAGTCACTTTCATGAGAAACCCTGTGTGATCTCGTGGCAGAATGGCCTCATTTCTAGACGCACTGTTGACAGCCACGACTCTGGCAGACACGGGGTGCCTGCATCCTTTTAAGAGCCACAGTTTCAGTGTGTGTTTGCCTTTGCTTGGAGGCCTGTGGCAAAAAGCTGTGCTCTGAAAGCCTCCTCTGAGGCATTTGGCTTTCTGCTCCCCAGAGAGTGGCAGGACACTCCAGGAAAGATGGGCCTCGTGCTGCCAAGTTTGGAGTAATTTCCTTCTCCCAAGTGCTCGAGGCTGTCTGGAGAAGAGGTTGCACTGGAGGCTCATCCGTAGCCCGCAGCAAACTTTCCAATAAACAGGAAAGAGCCTCAGGGAGGCCGACAAGACAGAAATCAGTCCCGCTCTGACCTTTTGTTCTTCCCCTCCCCTTTTGTCTAAAAACTAACAAGGCGTCGCTTGATTTGTTGCTCCAAGAGCTGCCAGATGGAAGTGGAACTCCTTCCCTCGGTGCGCGTGGTGGGGCTCAGCGAGGCCTGAGGCGAGCAGGGAGGCTTGAGGGGCTCAGCTCACCACACGGCAGTGGCTGGACCCCATTTCCAGCTGGGGACGTGCCACCTGCCAGCCCACGCCCTGGCTGCAGTGACAGACTTGGAAGAGGACAGTCAGTACCCCCACAGCCACTGCCTGCAAGGGGGTTTTGGAGTACAGGGGTGCAGGGCATTATCAGCCCACTGTCACTTTTTGTTTTGTTTCCTTCCGTGATGTTGCTGATGTGAAAGGGAGGGAAGCCTTTTGTTCATGAAATGTTCTTTCCAGCCTTTCACTGCAATCTCCCCGAGTGCCAGAAGGCGGTCGGGAAATCTTCCCCTGCGCTAATGAGCCTTGTCCTGCTCTGAGGGGACAAAGAACCATGGCAGGAAGCAGCTCTCTCAAAGCAGATCTCTTCAAAATTGAGCAAAAAGGGCTGATCCTCTTCTGTGCGATCTATTCCCAGCCCTTCCAGATTTAACTGGCCTCTGAAAATATGAATGGATGAGAAAATTCTGTGATACAGAATTTGTCCTGGAGACTGGAGGCATAGTATAGTGATAAGGATACCCAACTTAAGTTGTGTATCTTTAAGTTGTGAACAAGAAGTGTGGGTGAGGACTGCTGCATGCCTGAATTCCCAAGTCTCATTTCTCTCCACCGGGCCCCTTTCTAGCCCCACAAGTCTTTCCTGTGAGGGTACATGCCCTGAACCCTGTATTTGAGACACCCTCCAAGCACCATGGGGCTTTGAGTCTTTTCCAGGTGGAAGAGGAGCTCTTTTCTCATGCCCTAGGTAAGCTCCTGTCAGCAAGTAGTGTCACACAATGCAGCTTCCAGCAGCTGTTTTCAGGTTCTGTAATGCTTCAGCTGACTTTCTGTAACTCACCTTCAGCACTTGGCTCTGCACCCCCAGAGAATCCTGACTCCTCTTTTGTCAGCTGGAGTCCCATTGAAACCGTGATGCGAGTTTCCTTCCAAGACCCCTTCTTTTCCTCCTGCCCAAGACCCCAAGAGAGTGTGTGAGGATTTGGGTCCATTACACATGTGCAAGGCACTTGGCTGCAGGGAGCCACATCATGAGGTTGTTATACTCCGTGTGCCTCGGTGGGAGTGAGGTGGTTAATGACTAACTTGTAAAACTGCTCAGTGCATGGGTGAACTGAGTAGGTGTTTTCAGAAACAGCTGAGCCAGTTTCCCCTGTCAGGATGGGCTTGGGTGCTGGCCAACTTTCCTGTCACACTCTCTGCTTGCAAAACTTTGTGGGGTTGAGTTTTGGTTTCTGAAACCTGTCAGGCACAACTAAAATGCAGAAGTGGCATTGCTTGGTTTTGCAGGCCTCCATAACAACATTCTTTAAGAAGCAGAACAATATCCAGTAAGAAGTCAAAACACTACTGTCAAAAATACTACTGCATGCATGACTTACACATTGGTTATACTAGGAGTAGAAGCCCAAATCCATCTGGATGATGGTTATCGTATCAAGAGCTCAAGGGTTTGTACGTCATGTCTGGAAAACTGGGTTTGAGAATGGGCGGGAGGTCTAAGCCTAACCATTTTGACATCCTAGCTCTTGATAACCTACATTGTAAATCTTCCAGTATATTTAAGCACTTTGTAGGAAAATCTTTCTAGAAAGGATTGCCCACCAGACACACATTTGTTCAGCTGTCACGAAAACACTTGGCAGTTCAGGCCCTGCCTGTTATGGCAACATGTGGCGCAGAGATGGAGAAAGCTCTTCTTGATCTGAGAGGCAGACAGCTTTTCTTTCACTGGACTCATTACCTGGGAACAGTTACAGTCAAATTTTGTGCACCAGCCTCAATTTGGCCCATGCAATATAGTGTCCTGTTCTCTGCTCTTGGTGCCTAGACCTTGTCCTCCAGGCTGTTGAACCTGCCACAGCCCCTGACACTGATTTTTCTGCGGAGAGCAGAGACTTCTAGAGCAATTAGTTCTCTTACAAAACTGGAAATAGGAGTTTCCACCCACTGATACTATTTATAAGTAAACAGTAGTGGCCTTAAGCTGGAATCCCTGCTGTTCCTGATGCCACTTGAAGAATACATGGTTGTTACTGTCCCATCATGGGGCCTGTGGGTGCAAAAGATGCATCTTATGTTGAGCCATTTCTCTTTTATTCTTATCACGCTTGAGCACCTGTGAGTCAGAGGTCTGTCTCTTGCTTTCTTCTCTTCTCCCACTCTCCCTCTGCAGACTGAAAGTGGGGGTTTCTGGTGGACCTTGTCACGTATATGACCTTTGGCCATTGCAGAATGAAATATTTAAATGGTGTCAGGCTGCTAATTGTCCTGTCCTCTGCACACGTTATGGGTGGCAGCTGGATGCACAGGTATGAACTGTGCCTAGTTACGCTTTTTTTGCAAGGAACCTATGCCAGGGTCAGGAGAAAGTCAACCTAGAGAGGTAGCAGCCTGTTTCTGGTGTCATTGCACGTGGGGACACACCCCACCATCAGCTCTTCGCAAACTGCAGGGTTCATGCAGTCAAGTGCCACTCCGGGTCTCTGATCAGTGTTTCCCTAGCAAAAATTTGAGAGCGTGCAATGGACTTTCAATTTTGTTCTCTGCCCTCTTCTGATAAATCGTATCACTCTCTTTCTCAAAGCCTCTGGCCTGGAATTTTCAGACAATTATTTACAATTATGTCAGTCCTTTTTCTATGTGTGGCTAGGATGATTTCTTCCACATAAATTAGTCTGTTTATTGATATTGACTTTTAACTGTGGCTACATTGCCTGGCTACTCACTGTCATCTTTCCACAATTACTCACATTCAGGCTTAGATCAGAAAATCTTGGATAACTTTCAATACTTGATCATTGGTCATTTCATCCATCACTCATCCTCTTTCCAGATGACGATGATCGCACTGAACACCTGAAATTCCAGCACAAGTTACAAGGTGTTGAGGAACTTTCCAGAAACTCTTCTTCTGTTACCTATGTCAGAATGTACATATATATGCAAAAATATGGACCCATATGTGTGTGCATGCATTCATACCATCCTTTATTCTTCTTTTAACTTCCTACGTTTTAATCTGGTGTGAGTTTATGATAGAACATGACAATAAATTATTTGGAGATTTTACCAATTATCAGTGTTTTTCAAAACCTGGGTGCAGTGAATCAAGCCAGCTGCTCTGTCCCTCATGGCTGGCAATCCTTCCAAAATATCTGATAGATTTTGAGGTACAACTTACCTTTACAAAAACTACGTTGGCTTCCGCTGATTGACTGATCCATTGAACAGTCTATTGACACAATCACAAACACACTGCTTATCTGAAGATCTCTAGTCCAACCTCTATTCAAAGCAGGCCATAAGAGGTGAGGCCAGCACAGCCTTTGTGTCACCTACTCTGGAAAACCTCCGAGGGTGTTTCTACCCCATCTCTAGTTACAGATCACAAAGCTGCCAGTCTGAGCTTCTGAGCTGCAACTGGGAACGTCCTCTGCTCCCCTTTATTACTGCCTCTTGCTCTACCCTCTACCACTGGCAAGAAGAGTTTGTTTCTATTACTTATGGCTCTTCTTTCAGTAGTTTCAGTTTGGGAACTCTCCATCCTTGAAGATACTTAAAAGTGGAGCAGACAGCTCTGAAGTTGACCCTGTTTCAAGCAAGGGTTGGCATAGGGGTCTCCAGAGGTACCTTCCATCCTAAATTACTGTATGATTTTGCAATTAGGCTGAACTCTAATAGGCTCCTCCGCAAAAGACATCAGTCCAAGGTGACATATTAGGAGGTGTCATCTACTAAAGCACAATTCTGGCATCTTAGGTAATTGTTGGAAGTTTTCCAGGCAGGTAGGCTTAAGAATCCTTGGTATGCTGGAGCAGTGTGAACAAGCATTTTGTCCGTGTGTTCTGTTAGTGTTTCTGGGATGTGCCTGTCTCAAGCAAGAGGCTGTAAATTGATATTCTGCCACTCTCTTATCTTGGGTTGTCAGTCTGTTACTGGATCTGGTACTTTCTATAATAAAATGGTGTCTGGAAGACAAAGCTCGTGTCAGCCCTTACCAGCAGGGCATTCTCCTGAAGATAAAGAGCTGGAAAGCAGCATGGTAGGAGCATAGAATCTTGTCAGAGACAGCAGCAAAACACTTAAATGCTGCAATAATTCAGCATCTGCTTGGAGAAAGAACTATTCATATGAAACACACTGATCTGTCATAGACTTTAAGGCTGGAAGGGACTGTGATGTTCTTTCAGTCTGACCTCCCACATGGTCCAACCATATGACATCATCTTGTATCAAGCTCGGAGTTCCCAAATGAGCTTGTATTAAAACTCTTGAATGAAGGACTGAAGAACCCCATTTTTGGGAGCTCATGGTAAGGTTATCCTCACAGCTGGGAAAAATACTCTCTATTTCAGTGCTTTAATTGAGCTTCCATTCTCTGGGATTTGTGTTGGTGGTTTGTTTTGGTGTGCTCGCTTTTGTTTTGGTTTTTTTTCTGGATTATGTCTTCTTCTACTGCCAGGGGAAGCTTGGTTTCCAAGGAATATTTTTACCAACTTTCTTACCTTTTTAACACCATCCATAGAACCCAGAAGAACTATTTCTGGCTGGGCTGTAGACATTGCAGATAACCTTGACCTTTGCTTGTTTCTGCTAACAGCAATCCTCTGTAAAACAGAGATAATACCACTTCTCTCCCTCTCACAGGTGTTGGCTGTTCAAAAAAAGAGACCATTAACATTTCTCAAAGGCTACAGTGGGAAGCAAATATTAAGGCAGTCAGAGATCAGAGGCTGGATATTGCATTCCCAAGCACGGTTTGGTGCAGCAATCTTATCTACTGGAAACTGAGTCCTCTGATATCGTTGGAAGATATGAGCTGTATTTTCATATATGGATATTGTTGTTCTGAATGAAATGGCATCATCTAAAAACAGTTGTGTACATAAATAACTGGATACACTTGAAAGAGAGAATGTATTTGGTGAGAGTAGGGGTTAATTGTTTCGCTTGTAAGGGACCTTGGTATAAGGCATTGCAGACCTTGTTAAGAGTACTTCTCATAGGAAAAGGCTTTTGAAAATGTAAAAACAGAAGCTGGTCTATTTGAGTCAGTTCATCTGTTTACTCTAGATGGGGCTTTTATTCGTAATGGAGCCAGTCGTCTCAGCTATCAGCCACACCATTTACAGTCAAAGGCTAGACCAAAATAGCTCCTAGGTCCTTCTGATTTTCTATTTTTGTCAATGATCTACTTAAATGCTGACTATATCCCACTTAGGATGCTCGGATCAATCTAATTGGCTAAGCATCACTGAGCTGCATGGTGGCGGGGGAGTGGATCACCTCTCTCTATTTAAAATTAATGTATACGTGGTATCCTTGTGGTGAGTGGCTGTGGGCACGCCTGGCACCACCAAGTCATGGCTGGGGACTGGGGAAGATGCTCCACTTCAGAACAAGGCTGGTGTCTCCCACACTGTTCTTCTGTGGTGCAAAGTGCTACACAGGGATGAGTCAAGAAAGTGGATGCTCTCCCTCTGCTGCCTCCCATGCTGGGGTCACCTCGTCCTGAGAAGTCACCAGGGATGGATTCAGCTTTCCTGGTGGTAGGGAATGACTCAGTGGTGTGCGAGTGCTCTCAGCCGTGTGTCAGGAAGCAGTCTCTGCTGTCAGTTCAGCTGTGGCCCACTCCTGAAGGCCTGAGGAAGTGGTCCCTGTTGTCCACCATTTTTGGTTATTCATAAGTGGTGCAGGTGACTTTATTTATCTGGTGCTCCAAACACAGTGCAGAGCTGGTATTTGGGCTTGAGCAGCAGCCCAGAAATCCATCCACATTTCCATACACAGGGACTGAAAGACTAATGCCCTTGCCTTTCTGCTCCCCTGTTGACAAGTTATCATTAGCAGAGCTGTCTTCAAGTCTGTATTGCAGAAATCATTTATCCTCTGTGGCAAAAACAGATATTGAATCAGAAATATGAGCCTTCTTCCAGATTATTCTGGGGTGAAGGCTTTGGTCATGTGCCTACTGTAGCTCCTGTAGATCATTTGTAGGTTACAGAGTGGTTCAGCACTAACCAGCATTAATTAGCAATTATTTAGCTGATTAGTTTCAGCTAAGCAGAAATGCAGAAGTGGTTGGGTCCAGCTATCAGAGTGATTCTCTGCACACTTGCCTGTGTAGTGCCAAAGAGTCTCACTTCTGATTTTCAAAGCAGGATGAGATTTTTTTAAATCCTGCCAGAGCCCACCATTGTTGTTTATGAGGCTACATAGACTCTAAAGGAAAGTTATGAAAAAGGAAATATCCTCTTTATTTTTAAATGTCACCAGCTAAAAGAGATGAGTTCTGCGATGACATCATCCTTGGGGAAGGGATTGGGCCAGATGTGAGTTTGGGAGCTGTTGGGCACATCAGAGGGATTGTGCTCAGTGGCACTGGTGCTCACAGCCTTGGCTTTGTTTGGAGAGCTTGTGCAGACTGTGAAGAGCCACTTAATACAAACCAAATCCCAGCACGACAGGACCAGACACAGGAAAGTCCTGGTAGTTTGGTCACAGGTCCCATGTCAGATTGTAACTGACCATGACAAAACCAACAAGTTCTTTAATGTTGTTCTGTATGACTTTAATTAATTAAACACTAGGAAACCCAACTCATAGGCCAGGTCTCTCCTGGGTTAGTAATTACAAAAACTGCTTTGGCAGGATCATATGTAGCTAGAATTTTCTGTTGTCCTTCCCTTCCCTTCCCTTCCCTTCCCTTCCCTTCCCTTCCCTTCCCTTCC
>VZTD01003970.1:486679-650019 GCA_013397725.1 Rhagologus leucostigma | reverse complement strand
TCCTTTTCTTATATTTTTTTTACCAGTAAGAAAGGTTTTGTAAAATATTATTTCCTTTCAGAAATTTTTGAAGAAAAAATTAAAGGGTCTGGCATTTTCCCACCCGTCCATCTTGGATTTCATTCAAAAGTGCTGTGTTCAGGACAATATTTTATCTTTGCCAAATGGGAAAATTTTGGATACCATTGTGGAATATAGGTGTGTTTTGTCTCTTCCTTCTGCTGAGGACATGCCCTATGTTTTTGTAAGTGGTGTTCTTCCTGTTTTGGGCCTTTCTGGTATCCTATTAACAGTAGACCACACAATATTTTAACTGGCAGTGTTAGTTACAGGCGGTATACAAACAGATTTTTTCTCGAAAGCTCTGCTCCTGATACATGACAAAAGAAATGTATTAAATGGGTAATAACCCCCAGCCCATGCAATATGCAAACTAAGCTCCAGGTGCTTACTTTGCTGTGGTAACTTTCCTGGTGTTATCCTACATGTCATTCCAGTGGCATTAGTGCAGGATGGAAAAGGAATGGAAATTTTGGTTTTATTTGATTACATGATACGGGGAAAACTCGTGTGGCATTGCTGGTTTGAATTTAATAGCACAGGCTCAGCTGATGGGGTGTTTCATTGCTCTTCACTGACCAGCTGAGGACGCAGGATCTCTGAGCAGACATTTTCTCTGTCTCTCCTCTCTCAAAGATCTGGACTCAGAAAAAATAACATTTGTGAGCTTATCCTCTCTTTGGGAACAGCTTTTGTTCGAGTGTTAGCCTTACTTTTAGTGGAAAAGGTACCCTTATGGTTGCCCAAGCTACCTGAGAGCTGGACAACCTGCAAGTCCTTAACAATTCCTGGAGACTGTGAGTGCACCTCATCAGCAAATTTACTGCATTTTTCTGTCCTTTCCCATGCAGTGGTGGCTGGGTGGCCCTGGTACAAGGTCTGCTCTGGAGGTCATGGGATGTTCTGGAGGGATGGGTGGTCACCAGGTGAACAGGTTGAAAATAAATAAATGAATGCCTGGGGGCTGTATCAGGTTCAGGTCGCCTTGAGTGTGACGGGGAAGAGCACGGCAGGCAGAACAGACGGGAACAGATTTTGTTTAAATTTAGCAGCAGTGTTGTGGTTGGAAAAGGCTGATGAGAACTTGGCACTTAACTCCTCACCTCATACTGCTCCCCCCAGTAGGGTTGTCAGCCTCCAAACACAGCATAGCTGGTGCAGAGCCTGGGCAAACACCCTTTAAATAACCTTTTCCCTCCTGCAGACTGTTTTGCTGAGCCGTTCTGGTTTCTTAGCATCCACAATAGTGGCCAACATTTTAGCATTTGGAGGGGTGTAAGTCCCACACCAGAAGCAGGTGGATCATGAACTGCTGTGAACCTCCCTGTCAGGCAATCACCATCTGCAATGTTGGGTATGTGCCATGACTCCCCTCCCACCCCGTGGTCCAGGTAGGAGATACATCTGGACAGGATGATCTCCCATCTCTTGAAGACAATTGCTCCCTGAGGCCACTCTGGAATGCACAGGAGCTGGTCTCACCTTCCTGTTCTCCCTGCTCTCTCCCAGCCCTCTCACTGCACAGACCAGGTGGGATCTGGGCTTGTTGTTGACAGCTGTTTATCTCCTCAGCTCCACTTCCCATGCCAAGCTCTTCCGTTTGTCTTCTGGGATATGATGCCTCCAAGTATCCCCAGTGCAACCTTACGTCAGGAAAAGCTGGCACAAGATTTTGGCATCTGACTTCTCCAATGTCCCCCTCTGTGCAGGTCTGTGAACTTTCTTAACTCAGAACAAGTAAGGGAGGCCACTGGAAACTGTGCTGCCATCAGCTTCCTGTCTGCAGGGAAAGTGTGGATTCCCCCAAACCGGTATTTTGCCAGAAAGTTGCAGGGGAAACATTACCTTCCCCAAAACTAGAAGAACGCCAAGCTCATCTGCAGATCCTGCTAGGTATCAGGCAAGCAAGCAAAGAGAAAAACCTTATTCCCTATCCATCCTCCCCACCCCAAAGGAAATAGTCCTCTGAGTTTTCCTATGCTGGCACATCATAAACACCAGGAATGTAATTTTTTTCTAGTTACATCCTGAGCCTCTGACTTTCCAGGATGAAAATGGCAGTGCTGCCCCTGTCACCATCTGCAAACCTGCTGAACATGGCTGTTGTCCCCACTCATGAGATGGGGACAGGGCTGTCTATTTTGTGTAGTGTTACAGAAAGCACATCGGCTCCAGTGGAAACAAGCAATGGATTTCACTGGAGAGGAGTGCTGCAGACTCTGTCAGCTCATCATGGCTGTTTTCCATGCTGCTATATTTGCTTTATTTTGGGTGACAGAATTAATGACCCCTCAAATGAGTATTTAAAGCTTTCTTTTTCAGCTTAATTGGAAAAACAAGCCTTTTCAAAAAGTTGTTTGCCCCTGTTTTGTGAAATAACAACCTGTTTTTCCCCCAGTCCCTCCAGATTACATCCACCAGTCCCAATGTTTGTTTTCTGCCCATGGGATTCAATTGCAGAGTGTGTCAAGCACCCTGAAGGAAGAACACTCACTGAGTATCTGTGCTGCTCAGCTCAGGTCATCAGGGTTTGTGATAGAGATGGACCTTGAAATGGACCTTGGATGTGTTGCAGGTATCTTTAGACCTTCTTCCAGGAAAGGAAGGAGAAACCTTGGTCTCTTCTTTCTGTGCCAAGATGACATCAAAATGGTGAACTGAAAAATCAGTAATTGCTTCCGGTGTGAAGTTTTTGGAAGCCTAATGCTGAAAATATGAAGGTTTAGGACAGTGTTTTTCTGCAAACTGTAATGGCCAGGAATTTTGTCCTCACTCAGGCTGCAGGATTGAACGCCAGTAAACTGTGCATTGTAGGGGATGGGGGGAACTGGGGGTGTTGCTGCACTCCCATTTTAAGTCCCTTTTCCTTCTCTTCCTCCCTGCACAAGAGACGAGCCCAGCTGCCTGCCTGGGGAGAAGACCTCTGTCAAAGCACGCTTGCTGACAAATGAAAGCCCCCTGCGCTGAGATTATGAGGAACTTTCTGGTCGTGGGAACCTTCAGACAAGGATATATGAGCTCCCCCTCCTGCCCCGGCAGTGACCCCGGCTCCAATCCCAGTCCTGCAGCGCAACCACAACTGGGGCAGCTCGTGACTGCTCTTGGCCACAGACCCCGGGGACCCCAAAGGAGAAATGTGAGGACAGAGCTCCAGACGTAACCTCACCTGATGGACATAAAGTGGGAAAAGCTGCTGGAACATCCTCATACCATGGCCTTTGAAGATCAACATCACAGAGAAATGCCATGGCATGGTGGGGAATGGCATTGAGAGCTGCTGGCCATCAGGAAGGAGTGTAAGGAAAGGCGACCACCTTTCAAAAACCAAGCATGTTGCAGCTGCCTGTGGCACTGCCTTGAAAAGTGATGGGTTATGTGTGTGAGAGAAAAAACTATTGAAAATAATAGCATAATTGGTTGTCTGGCAGGCTAAAACTTCAGCAGAAGCTGTGATTATACTTGTCACTATCTGTTAACCTTCAAAACAGGTGTTGTGCATTTGAGGTGCCAAAACGGTGCTCAGGCTGCAATCTGTGTGTGTGACAGGAGCATGGGCTGGAGGAAGGGCTGGGGGCCCTGCCAAATGGGCACAGGGGCAGAAAGGGGATGGTCCTGGGCAGGCAGAGCGTGTGACACAAATGGATTTGGCTGGCTTTGAAAGGGGAGCATGTCCTGGCAGTGCTGGGACCCAGCAGGACATGTCCGCAGCTGATGGCAGACAGTGCTTCAGTGGGGACCCCAGCGAAGGGGTTCTCTTTTGTAGGCTGATTTAACAGCTGAAGAGTTTGGGCCAGGTTTATTAAAGTTCGCAGATTACTGAAATCTGTAATAATCAGCTGGAGGAACCTTGACTCCTGCCATGATCCTGAATTTTTACTCAGTTTTAGGAATTAAGACTATAATGCTTTGTTGTACTCTTGGTCCAGCTCAGTGTCTTGCTTTAATATGTTTGTTCTTGTAAGAGCCATAAAAACTGTTAACATTTTGTGTTTAATATTTTTAATAAACAAATTAAAATGCAGTATTTCAGCAAAAAGAAAGAAAAAAGAAAAAGAAGTATTTCCTTTTTTTTCCATGGAGTATTTTCATTATATACCTTGTGATGACAAGTGTGTTGGGGTCTTGCAAGGCTGTATTGCTAAGTAAGTCAACAAGCGTTGTAATGCTTGGCACATGTGGAAGGTGAGTGAACAGCATTAAAATGGGAAGATTAGGTAGGGCTCTGTAGAATACCTAAAGAATCTGAAATACAAGGCTTCGAAGAAAAATGTTAGGGATGAAGATCAGGAGATTGTAAGGTGCTAATCACTGGCATTTGGCATGGCATGCAAAGCAAAAAGACTGTCAGCACACTTAAAAATCTCCTCATCTTGTCTGACTTAATGTAATTAACTTTAAAATTCAAACTCAATCAGGGATGAAAATATGCTGATACCACATGGATGAACAAGATAACCTTGTGTCTAAGTTCCACCATGAAAGTCCTTTTAAAACAATCCATGTCAGGTTATCTGAGTGCTTTTAAAATTAGTATACACCTGTATCATGCCCTTGTCCCAAATAAGAACAACTCAGAAACATTCTCATGTGAATGTGCGTGACAGCCATCAAGCAGAAATAGCTGACTGTTGACATAATAACAAGTTTACTCTAATTGTTGATGAAACTCTGGAGTTGGTATTTTTTATTCCTGCTACTGTTTATTAAACAGACGTGGGTTTGGGTATGAAGTCAGCAGGTGTGGAAAATCTGTTTCTACCATCAGAGTTGGTGCTGCAGGGCATTGTCTCAGTTTGGGGTCTTTTTTTATGCTGTATTTTGGAATATTGCAAATCATAATGCGATAACCGAGTACCCATAAACAGTCTCCTGGCAGCATATCTTGATGATCAGAGACGTGGTGCAAATGCGCCTCCTTCCCTCGGGTGTTCTCATGCCGTGCACCTCCCACACTGTTCCTGAAAGTGGGGGAGTTCACACCGAAGGTTACGGCTCAGGGTGACCTGAGCAAAAACAGCTTGTCATTTCCAAGCTCTCTGCTGCAGGACAGAGGTGGCTGTGGTTTGTCTGTCTGAGGAGGACAGTCTTGGTACAAAGGATTTGCAAACCCTGCAAGCCTGGCTCCAGTGCTGTTATTTCCCAGGTGGAGGTGGAATGGCACACAGCATTTGGGAGAAGGCTGTCCTTTCCCTTCCTTCAAGAGAGCCAACAGGCACATCTAGAAGTAAGGAGGAATAAATTATTGTAGAGAGCCAAAAGCAGACTGATATCAATGCAAAGCTTTGGTTTTACTAATTCTTGAATGGCACTTGCAAAAAATCTGGGTGTAGCTGCACCCATCAGACATCAGGATTTGAGAGGACAGATCTGTGAAGCAGAGGAGTTTATAAAAGCTGAGGAGCTATGCAGTCTTTAAAAGAACATTTTCTTTAAAATAGTAAGCAATGCCTTCTCTATGGCCCTACGGAGAAATTTTATTAGACAGAAACATAGATTGAAGTATTTCCTTGGAAAAGAGGGCTCTATTTTCGTGCTGCAAAACATTGGATCAGTTTCTCTGAAAAAAATTGATGTTAGAGGGACTTGTGTGGAATTTAACCTGCTGATAAGAGTGAGTGCTTTCTACAGGAAAATGGCTCTCCAGATCTCTCAGACCACGTTGATTCCATTTCCACTGACCACAGCAGGAATTTGGGCACTTTGCTGTGCTCCTATGTCCTAATCTTGGATCTCAATCCCACCCCTCCAGTCACAGACAGTTTTAAAGCAGGTGTGATGGTTCAGAGATTGAAAGTGAGTTTCATCTCCATATGGTGAAAGGGCTGTTGGGAAATGCAGAAATCACGGCACAAAGCGATTGGCAGCATGAGCCACAGTCATTCCCTGAACTCGGTAACCTGCCATTGCACGCTCCATCTGGGAGTGGGGATTATTTCAGAAAGTTCGGGACAAAAAGGGAATTTATCTCTTCACCTCAATGAATTGATATGCCTTATTTCAGCAAAGAAATGACAGATTAAAAAAAAAAAAAGAGAAGAAGGAGTGTTTCAGTTATTTATGGAGACCATGCTTCATGCCTGTTTCTGACTTGGGTGGAAATTAGACGGAATTGACTGTTTCTCTTCCACTTCTTTCACAAATTCTTTATTTTTTTCTATCAGAGGTTAATTACTGAAGCCTATGTAAAAATAGAGAGGACAAGAGTATTTTGCATCAGCTGTGGGTGTCTGCAGGTGTTTTGGTTTGAACTGCCTCGAAGCTTTATACCATTCTTAAAATATAATACTGACAAAAAATTATTACTTCATCACCACAACTAAATAAAAATTTTACAGATTACAGCTGGTAATTTAAAATTAAAAATTAGGTCAAATTGTACCAACCTTAATTAGGACCTCCTTCATCCTTCTAAATTTGATAACAAATGTTTTTTCAAAGAAAGTAAGTCTGAATTTTGTGTCACATTTTTCTAAACCCCAAATATTCTTACTTGGGGAATACAGGGAGTATTTCCCATCTTTTCTGGAGACAAGAACAAGTGAAAGCAACAGGTCTTATCTGTCTCTGTCTTTGGCAGTGATTATATCAGCAACTTTTAGAAGATCTGTTTTCCATAAATTGCAAAATATTTAGAGTACCTCCTTGAATTCTTTAGTAGTTAAATCTTGTAAAAATTTTCTGTTATTGCAACCCTTAGTGAGTTCCAGGATGACAGATTTATACTTATTTGATCATTTCCTTTACCATGTCCAAACATTGCAATAGTATTTGCTTTCTCTCATTTATGCCACTGCTGAGCCTGAGTTACTAAAAGCAGCATCCAGAGGAACTTCCTAACCTGCACTTTTAATAGTCCTGGTGCCATGTGTCCGGTTGTTGAAAAGTTACTTTAGTAGTGACTGTTTTACTTCCATTTTGATTATGGCTTGAGTAGAAAATATTCATTCTTTCCTTATGATATGAACATGTCCTGGTTTACTCCTGGGCAAGGAAGAGATGCATTTGTTAAACCTTTTTGATTTCCTGCCTTATTACTGACTATTCTGGTGCTCTTACTGTTCATTGGCTTTTAGTATTTAGTAGGGTTATTCTTGGTCCCAATGGACTCAAACATCTGCTCCTTACTGTCTTTTTTTTTTTTTTTTTGTCCATATGTATTTCCTTGGATCCCTTTGCTTCCTTATTAATTTTGTATAGCTCCAGGATGTATTTTCAGTGTTTACAACATCTGTCTTCTAAACATCCATCCATTATTATTGCATATTTTGCATCCTTTTCTATTCTAGATTTTTGGAACCGTGCTTGCTTCCTTACTTACAGTTTTAGTCTGATTTTGCTGTTGTTATTTGGTTCTTTTTACTTCTAGCTAAATAATTTTAAACTACTCATTGTAGGCATCACATTTAGTCTTCAGTCCTTTCTTACAACTGGCTTGTACTTGCTTCAGCTTTGTGAACCTGGCTGTCTTGAAATACCATGTGTTTTTAACTGACTCAGACAGGGATCCAACATAATCATTTCCACCTTAGTCACCGTTAGCTTTTATTTCTTGGTTAGAAAACTGTCATCCATGATTTGTAGAAATTCCAGAGCAGTTACTACTGCCAGCAGGAGATTTTGATATATATCATCCTGAGTCAATTTTCCCATGACAGTCCTGCACCCATGGTAGATAAAGGGCTTTGGAGCCACCCCACCTAATTTTGAGCGTGGTTTAGCATTGAGGCAGGCAGCTATTAAAACCTCATTTTGTGCTTTACCCATCTGGACGTGATCAACAAGCAGTCAAAATCATTTGCTCCTGAGCTATCACTGCTACAGAAGAAATTAATGCCAGTGTTGGTCTCTTTTGCACACCTGATGTTTCTCTGGAAGGTTGCAGTCACTGCTTCCACCTCACTTAAAAAAGATAATTACCCTGGGTTTCATTGGCATGAATTAAAAATAACAGTTTGACAAAGAATTTTGAGAAATATTTCACAAAGGTCCATAAGCATTTTAAATTGTTCTTCCAAGGTTATACTTTTGAACATAAAACCTGTGTTTCCCCACCCTCTCACTAACTTTGGTTGTAACACCTATAAAATGCTTTATCTCTTAATTAAAATTTTCCTTGAAAAGTTGTGAATGTATGAGATATAAGTCAATTGCTTTCACAAGGCTAATTTCTGAGCTGTGCTCTCAAAACATGGTAAGGACGGAAGCAGTGATAAGAACTTCAGAGGCTGAGTTCTAGTTGGTGTCACAATTGTGGTCATCAGCAAAGGCAAGAAGAAACTCTAATCAGAAAAAAACTGAAGAAATTAAAGTTAGATCCAGAACACAATCCTTTTGCATTCTGCTTTTGCTTATATGCAAGCCCAGGCTCTCACCACCTTTTTTGGGTTCAGCAGAGCTCACATGGAAGAGTTCACAGCATTTAGTGTCAATTTTCATCATTTGAAACTGCTGGTCCAGAAGGGGATACACAGGAGAGGGGTGACATCCTTGGGAGCAGGAGGCCCCGTGGAGACACTGCTGTCCTCATGGTGGTGACTCTCAAGCCCCATGCCCAGGGGCTAAATGTTACTGAAAGGCAAATATTGACTTCTGACAGAGTTTGGAGAAATTCATGCGGGTATTTCCAAGAGTTTATGAGTTAACCAGAAATGGAGATAAGTCCTAGGCTATCTATTTCATCAGCTAAGAAACTGTTGACTGAAGCCTAGCGCGAGCCAAGTACCTACATGCACTGTATTCCAAAGAATTAATCATATCTTCAGATGTGGAGCTTGCTAGTTAGTTTACTTACTGTCTTTTTTTTTTTTCTTTCAGTAGCTAAATGGATCCAATGACAATTCAATTTTTTTTAATAGATGAAAGAGAAGCAGGCTTCAAAACAGATAATGAATTTCTTCTAATTCGTCTGGAGACTGAAGAGCCATAATTCTGATTGATCAGATATGGTCTGCTTCAGAGAGGCACCAGATGTGGTCCAGATTTTAAATAGATGCTGCTACTGTCAAAATGCATTCGCTCCCTCCTGGTGTAACAAAGTGAAGTCCATCTGTCTGGAGTCGTGCACTTTTTTTAGTGGTAATAACAGTTAACGTCAACAATAAGCTTTGTCTCATTAGTATCACATAATCCCTACTACCAAGTCCCCAGTTTCTGGTCCCCATATTATCTGCCATGGAAAAAATAAAGACCACAGCAGGAGCTAAGAAGGTCAGTGCATTCTCAGGGTAATCAGCTGTAGTAAATTCAATTCTGACAAGACAAGGCTTGCTAATGTCTGGGGAATTAAGGGATCATCTACAATTTCATATGTTGAGTGGGAAAGTGTCCTTCCAAACATTTATTAATTACGGATGAGGGTGCGTATGGTGATCATCCTTGGAGAAATTTCTTCTGAAGCAAAGCAAGAAAAATAGATTTAACTGTTTGCCGCTATTTCTAAAGAAAAACTACTGGTCTTCTCACTTGGCCTTGCAATGGTTTCAGCCAGTATTCTTTCTCTTCCAGTGTTTATTGCTCTGTCTTAGCAACAGATGCCTGTTACCCCTTATGAAACCTTTTGCATAAAGGGTCCCCACTGTAATCAATGGAGGAACTTGCCTTGGCTTTAGTCTGGCTCAGTGCCCTCTCTCCAGGGTTTGCACTGCTTAAGAAGTAAAGAACAACAGACAAAAGAGCTTCACATTTAGAACTGAACTTTTCACTTGAAGATCTTGGAGCACTTTGGAAAACTTAATTACTCCCCTTTGAGGTCTGTGTTGTTCTTTCTGTTTTACAGATGAGGAAATTAAAGCACAGGGAGGTCAGAAGCTAACATTTTCCAACTTGGGCAACTGAAGGTAAGTGCTTACATCCACACCTTCCTTCCTTGAGAGGAAGTCCTCAACACTTTCGCACTCTTTTTACATCTGCTTTTTGAAAGTGTGGGCTGTATCTTAGCCAAGAGCTCTCCAAAAGTCACCAGAATTGCTGAAAAGGCCATTAAATTGTCTTAAAAATAAGAGATATAAATTGTGTAGCTCATTTCCCTTAGTGCAACCAAGACTGAGGAGGAGCAATGAAAAAAAATCCATTGGGGACTAAATATCCAAGGAGGAAAAGAACTATTTAAGTAAAAGATTAAACTTGCCATGAGAACAGATTGATCTCAGTTAAACACAAATAAGTATGGATAGGAAATTAGGAGAAGTTTTGCAATAATCAGAGGAGTGAGGTCTGGGGACAAATGGGGAGCTTTGAGGAGAATAATATCACTCCGGTTGAGATGAAGTTGGATCAGAACCTAAGAGAGATGAAGGGATGCTGTACCAGCACTTCCAAGGGACTGGACTGGATGATCCAGCATGTGGTTCCATGTTGTGTTCACAGTATTGCAAGCCAGTTTCTTAACCCACACATAAACTCCAGGACAAACCAGTCTTCCTCCTTGCAAGGGCCCCTGGGTGCTTCTTCTGTAGGATTTAGGTCATTTGGTTAGGAAAATACTATTGGTGCCACAGGAAGAAAATGAATACCTGGTGACATCAAATACTGCTCTCCCTTTAGACCTGCAGGGCCTCGTATGCCAGATTGCAGCTATTGTATGAAGAATTTTCAGTTCCTTTTTGTGCCTGGCGGCTGATTGAAAGTTCATATTATTTATGGCAGAAAACAGCAGTGTACTTTGGAGCCTGAGGAAGCTGGGAAAGTGAAGTGGGTGTCAATCAATTAAGCTATTCAACTTATTTATGAAACAGGACAAAACAATGTCTAGGATATGAATTCCCATCTCAATGGGATCCCCCCTGATATAAAATGTCAGAGCTGAAAAGGGTCAGCTCATGACCCTTGAATATTCTTTTAAACTATTTGCAAATCAATACCTCTTCTCTGGGTTTGTTCAGGGACCATCGTTCCCTTTTATTATAAGTCACGGGGCATAGACTGCTTATCAGGGAGTGTGGAGACAGATCACTGCACTAAAGCAGCAGCTGGCTTTGGAGACTGGGCCTGACTCTCATGTCTGGGGGGGCTTACTTCACTCTACTCTGGTAGAGCAAAGGATTTTAAAGTGAACATAATTATGGTTTTTGCTTGCTCTTGGGCTCCTTAGTATCTGCTGAAAGAGCAAAGAAGTCCTTTGCCATGCGTGCAGTTGGGATTGTCTCCCTCTTACTAGTGCTTATACCAGCCAGGAACGTCATCTGCCGTTTTCTCTTCCAAATTTTTTGTGTCAGAAGGGTGCTGTGTCCCTGGGTTTTGAGGCTGCAGTCCCAAATTGTCTCCCTCTCTCTCTTAGCAGTAACCTGCTATACAGGTAGGGCTTGAACAGACAGATGGCCTGATCCTCAGCTGAGCATCTGGCCTATTAAGCTCTCTAAAAAGGCATCATCTTTACAAATCCCAGTCTTAATCTCATTGCCCACTGTGTGACCCATGGGGGTTTCAGATCAGTGCCAAAGAGGGGAAGAGGAGGAGAAGGAGGGCAGCTGGAAGATCTGTGGACTCAGGGGAAGGGAGGTGCCTGCAGGGCAAGTCTCCGAGCTGAGTGCCGGGGATGTGACCATTTCTCACCATGAGGAGTTGGAGAAGGACAACAGTCCTGGCTACCTCAAGCTCTCCTGCAAGGAGGACGTGCACAAAATGAATCCTTGAAATGCTAGTCCAGGCCTCTGGGTAGGTTTGTCTAAGGAACCTCCCACTGCATCTTCTCACGACGTCTTCTTTCTCCATGCAAAAACGTGGCATCATCCCAATGCCTTTCAGCAGCACTTGGGCAAGCTCAAGTCCAGACAGGTGAACTGAGGATAAAACAACAGAGGAAATGCCCAGTTGCCTGCTGAGATTTATCAGTGAGGGTTTTTTGCCAAAGGGAGATGAGGAAGGCAGCAGTTTTCAAAGAAGTGAGCTGTTCATGCCAATGATCCCATCTCCTAACAGCATGACATTCCTCATGGGAAATCAGTGTACACAGCTTTTGTCTAGGAGGCCAGCAGTGTGGTATATCCTGTGAAAAAGGGACTCTTCCTCTCACTTTGCCTGAGATAGAACAAACCTTGAGGCAAAAATTTGATAGTGTTAATAGCATGTGAAAAAGGGAAGAATTTCCAAGAAGTTGAGTGACCTGAAAATGGTCAGCTATGGATGGGTTTTGAGGTAGATCAGGTCCAAATATAAAATAATTTAAAAAATAATTTATAAAATAATTTAAAAGTCATTTTTAAAATAATTTAAAAAATAATTTAAAAAATAATTTGGATCGAATTCTTTTAGAATTAAAGACATTAAATTGATCATTTGAGTTCCCTGAGATTTTTCCCCAGCAAAATTCAAACGAATTCCTTAAAAAATGAATAACCACAGATGCATTAAGTGCTTTATGGTAACTACGCATAGAGATGATCCACTTCTGTTTTTAAATCCGAAATATTTTAAAGTATTTTTGAAAGATCGAGGTAGTAATCTTTTTTAAATTCAACCCATTTTAATACCTGAAAAAGTGAGTAATTCTGATATTTTGAGTTTGTGCTGCTGGAAAAAATGTATCAGTGAAAGTCTCCCCTCTGTCTGTAAATGAAAACTTGAATGCTACTTCATCTGCATGTTTGTTTGCACTCAGTAATTCTGGTGCAGGCCTGTGATGATGGATGGTAGGAAACATGAAACAAAAGCTGCCAAAGAATCTGAATCTCTTGTTGTTTGGATTTTTTTAAACAGGATTTTCCTTTAATTAGTGAAACTTGTAGAAATCGCTGATCACTTGGATCTAAGATGTTCAGTGAGATCCTACATCAACCCAAAAGGGCCGAAAGGAAAATGAACCTCTAGGCATGAGCAGGAATGTAATATGAGTTTTTTCCATTTGTTGTAGACAGCCACTCTTCAACTTTAGGCCAATCATTCAAAATCCTTGTTTCAGGGTTCCATCTAGAAAAGTTGTTTTGGGACATTCCTAATTTTAAATTCATATAGAGTTCTGTAAAATACCATTCAAAAGAACTATTCACAGTTACAGCTTAACTCTGATATGCCTAGGAAGGTGCTACAAGCATATTTCCCCAAAACAATCAATCGAAATTGTTCATGATCAAAATAAGAAACAAGCAGTTCATTAGCTATCAATTCACAATTAAAGTAAAGAAAGCAAGTCCAAGAAAAAGAAACGAATATCTAAGTTCTATTTACAGGCATGTAAGCAGTATCTTTAATATGACATTCAGTGGGAAACTTTCTAGATAGTTCTGTCACTGAAAAGTGGAAAAAATTGGGTGAAAACATCTCAAAAAACTGGAATATGAATACACAAAAGGAAATTTCCAGTCAGGCCAAGGTTTGTTATTAATAGACACTTGCCACACAATACTTCTTCAAAATAGATTAGGAGTTGAAAGTTCACCATGATGTAGCTATTAAAAAAAAAAAAGAAAAAGCTGATGAATCGCAGTTGTTTCCATCTAAATAAAGAGTAACTAACCAAGGAACCATCTGTCGGTGTATGATTACCAACTTTCTTTTTGTCTTTCAAAGCAGCCTGAGAAATCAAGGGCACTGGGAGTAGAGGGGAGAGCACACACACGCTGCAGGCTTGCCAGCAGCCAGCCCCAGAGGGTCTGATCTGATCCTTGCCTTTTTCTCTTGGTGCACTGATTTCACACTGCTGGTTTTCATCTGGTGTGCCTCTATATTTCAAATACATGCTATACACTGACAGAGCTATTCTGCAGTAAATGTGGCTAATTTTCATATAGTTGAGAGGTGAAAAGTAAAACTTTTCTAAGAGAGAAAAACCCTCAAGTCCTCTCTCTCAGTTTGTGAAACCAACAGAATAATATTAATTCATTTTTTCCCCGTTATTGAATAGCAAAGAGCCTCAGATACCCTGAGAAAGCATATCCTTAATGGTTTTCTTAAGGCTGAATGCCCTACTAGCAGTAAGAAAGACAAAGCAATAAGATCTAAGGCCTTTTAGTCTCTAAAAACTGCATAGGTTTTTATGCTGGAAAAATGAGGGATTTATTCCTTTCTTCGGTCACATGAGTTCAGGGTCAATGTACAATTTCTCTTTTTGTTTCTATTCCAATGACCACCTATTTTGGGGTGCTTTATTCCCCCAAACCCCATCTGACTCTGATCAAACTCACCGCATCTGGCTCTTTGTTGCCGAAGGCGCTTTGCGGTGTCTGCAGCCGCGTACCCACAGCCCGCACAAAACCCAGCACCCACAAGCCACCCCTCCTTTGTGAAGGAAGAGCGATGGACACTGAGAGATTTGCCAGTGAAGCCCACTTCCATCCTAGCCAAAATTAAATTTTTTTATGTTATATTTTTACAAATCCCCTGCTCCTGCCCATGGCTCCGTCTCTTGCCCTCCCTCAACTTCTCCAGCCGTTCTCACGCCCCAAGTACCCTTGCCTCAGGCTCAGCCCTCCCAGCTTCTCTCCCTGCTCCATTTCCCCTTGTCCCCAGCCCTTAATCCATGCTTCCCATCCCTGACCCAGTGTCCGGGAGCAGGTGCAAAGGCAGGTGATTGTATAAATATTTATGTCAGGAAGTCTGGGCTTGGAAATGTTTCCTGGTGGAGCTGTCACACTCAGAAAAAACGATTAAAAAAAAATCCAATCCCAGAACACATGTACAAATCCACAAAGAGGCATATATCCTTTGCATGACCACCAAAACAAAGAGTCCCTCTGAATAGTCAATAGTAAACCCCAGGAGCATGAAATTCAACAGATCTGAAGTTGCCAGGATCAGCTACTTGGTAAATTTCTACAATAGGAAACCAGACAGCAATTACTTTCCTACAACTACATGAGCAAAGCAACTATTTACATGTACATCTTGTCAGTTCAATATGTTGGTTTCTGACTCTCGTCAAGTGTAAATGGGAACAGTCCTACTGAAATTTCTGTTTCTTTTACATAATATACAGATTTACACGTTAGTGTTGCACCAGCCAGTCCAACATCTAGGTGCCAGTGAATATCCTATGGCCACAGATTTAAGCAAGTAAAACAATTTGCAAGCAGCTCTAATAAGCACCATCCCAGTACATGCCTGGAAATTCTTTCAGATTCATTAAGCAGTCAGCAAATAAGACACATTTGTCTCCCATTAAAGAGTAAATTTGAAATACTGAAAGGAAACCTGTGCATGGCTGTGATTTGTTAGAGAGCATATTAGCAGGAGCAGCCACAGTATGTTTAGCAGTTGGGTATGAGTTAAAGCTGGAATTGGAGTGAGAGGAACTATTTTAAATCGTGTCTATTAATAATCTGAAAGTACATTTTAAACCATCAGCAGTCACAGCCATCTTTGACTCTTCCAGGAGGAAGTTGCCATTTGTTGCAGTGCTGCTGTTGCTTTTATTTGACACTCAATATGTGTTTTCCCCACAGTATTAGATATCTTGGGCTCTGTCCAGGACACATTTGGAAAGGAACTGATCCCTGTAGTTCCTATGCAACGATGAGATTTACTACTTAGGTCGATGTATATCTGCGGTGAGTCAAATAAGTATAAGGAGCATTCATTAGGGCTGCTTGCTGAATTTAGATTGCATTCACACAGCCTGATATGGTAGCTGGTGGGGCCAGGCTGGTTCACCCAAGGTCTCACTGGGTGAGATAGGCAGCAACCAGGGCCTGGATCAGCTGTGGGCTGAAAAATAACCAGCTCTGTTGATCTCCCCCCAGGCTCAAGGCTGACTTTGGGAAACGCCTTGGAGTTTATCTGAATTTAAAGAGTTAAGGTATAAAACCCCAACCTTTTCTGGATAAAGAGAGGTTTGAGATCATTTAGGGACATGTCAGCAGGAGAGTGGTGCTGTGATATTAAAACTGATGCTTCAACACACCGCAGTACTCAGACATACATGTGATAAGTGAGTGTTATAAAAACTCATCTTTAAAATATTTTAGAATCAGGTTTTCATCTAGGAAGGCTGGAAGAGGGGTCCATGAGTGTTGTTGATTTCTGTTGTCGGCCCTGCATTAACTGTGGTCTCTAATGACAGAGACAGGGCTCTCTGGAGCTATTTGCCTTCAGGTGCCCTGAAATAGAACACCCTGTTTCAGAAATCACAGCAGCTTTCCCTTCCCTCAGCTTCTAAGTCCTGAGTCCTTGCAATCTCAGAGAGGACAAGTTTTGAGGAGGCACTTGGATTGAGGTACTTCCCAAAAAACACTCATGGCCAGTACAGCCAGCATGCATCAATGCAATTACAAGCACTTTGCAAATTATTTAACACCTTGTATTGCAGAGGAAAGCTACCTGTAGAGACCTAGTCAAGTCTTAGCAGAATCACTGTAGTTGTCACCAAACCCAAACTGGACAGCGAAAGTCTTTGGTGTCCTACCTCGAGGGCTGCAATCAGCTTTCTTTCTTGTCCTGCTTGTACTGGGGCTGTGATCAGCTCTTCATCTGCCTTTTTTTTTTTTTTTTAATTATTCCCCTACCAGTGTTTCCAAGGGCCACCCCCACTGAGGTTACATGAAAGGGGCCTAAGGCATTTAAGCTGCTTCTGGGCACAGCAGAACACTGCAGGGACTTCAGTGTGGGAGCTGCTGAGCATTGAGGAGGGAACAGGTAAGGCTACAACCCCCTCATGCCTTCAGCAGGTCAAATATGGGTGAGACTCTCTTGCTCTGACATCCCCCTTCTGCAGCACGCACAGACTGAACATATACAAAGCTCCTGGTACTGTTTGAGTTATCCCTACCACGGGGCTTCCTATGTCAGATGATTTTGCCAGAGGAGATACTTGTTTTAAAGTTTTAAACATAATTTTTCACAGCCTCGCTTCTGCCAGTGTAGTGTTAACTCCCTGCAGACTTTACAGAGGTGGCTTTGGGAAGTGTTGGTTCCCATGTGAGTGGGAAGGAGGAGCAGAGCAAAGTAGACCTGCATCCTTTTAACTTTGCTGCAGAGGGTCTACACAGGCAGATGCTCATCTCTGCTGCAGAAGAAAACCAACTAAGTATCTAGCTGACACTAAGGTATCCATCAGACTTGAAAACTGCAGGGCAAATTACTGTGGCTTTTCCTCACTGATGCGGGCAGAGACCTTTCTGTAGTGCCCTGTTCCCTCTCTCCAGATACTCCCTTGCCCTTTGCTGGTGGGAATGGATATGGGATTGAGGCCCACCACTTCCCATCCTATACTGTCACAGCATGCCAGCAACATGGGATACAGATAAAAGGATTTCATCTGGCATATCCCTGATATAGAATCATAGAAACATTAAGGTTGGAAAAGACCACAAGTTCATCAAGTCCAGCTGTTAACCCAACATCACCGTGTCCATCACTAAACCATGTCCCCAGGTGCCACATCCACATACCTTTTGAACACTTCCAGGGATGGTGATTTCACCACTGCCCTAGGAAGTCTATTCCAATGTGCCACCCTTGCAGTGAAGAAACTTTTGCTAATATTGAATCTAAATTTCCCCTGGTGCAACCTGAAGACATTTGCTTTTGTCCTGTCACTTGTTACATGGGAGAAGAGCCTGAGACCCATCTCATCACAGCCTCATTTCAGGGAGTTGTAGAGAGTGGTAAGTTCTTCCTAAGCCTCCTTTTCTCCAGGCTAAACACCTCCAGTTCCCTTAACCACTTCTCGTAAAATGTGTGCTCCAGACCCTTCTGCAGCTCCATTTCCCTTCGCTGGACTTGCTCCAGCACCTCAATATCTTTTTGTTGTGAGGGGCTTAAAACTGATTCCAGGATTCAAGGTGTGACCTCACCAGTACTGAGTGCAGGGGACAGTCATTGCCCTCGTCCTCTGTATGTGGCATATCCTCTTTCTGTGGGTGCTGGAAATATTTGGAACAACTTCAGTGCTGTGTGCTGGATGAAGCCTTGCTGTTTGAACGAGATCTCACATCTTGACAAGGTTTTCTCACCAGGGCCAGGGCCGAGGAGCTGCCCTCATGGGCAGCAAGCATCTGAGCCAGGGGACATTGCTCATAGTAGAAGATCCACCTCTACCCACTGTGGATAGCCAGAGGGAAGGGTAAGGATAGGAGAGTCCCAGAAGAATCATTTTACAAAAGGAGAATGAGGTCACATTACTGAGGATGAGATCAAGGAATAAAATAAGCATGTAGGGCAGAAAGGTTTCCATGCTAAATGAATTACAATCAGTGTGGAGTGTTAGGAAACAAGGAGAAAGGTGCTATAAATACAGTAAAGTAAGAGAAAGACAGCAGCAGGCATAAGCCCATTACCTAATGAGCAGGAGAGGTACAGATGACCTAGAGAAGGCAAACATATTTAATGCCTTTTGCTTCACTTTTCTCCAACAAAAAAAACCCCAAACGCTTCACAGTGATAAAAGCTGACAAGACATGAGACAGAAGAGAAAAAGAACAGACAAGGGACATTGTGATTAAAATGAATATATTCACCAGAGGGTACAAAAGAAAGAGACCAGCTGAGGGAGGGGATTCTGCTCCTCTTCTCTGGTGGAACTCCAACTGCAGAGCTGCATCCAGCTCTGGGATCCGCAGCATAAGAAGGACGTGGACCTGCTGAAGTGAGTCCAGCAGAGGCCACAAGAATGCTTGGAGGGCTGTAGCACCTCTCCAGTGAAAACAGGCTGAAGAAGTTGGAGTTGTTCAGCCTGCAGAAGAGAAGAGAAAGCTCCAGGGAGACCTTAGAGCAGCCTGTCAGTACCTAAAGGGTTACAAGAGAATTAAAGAGGGACTTTACAAGGGCATGTGTTGATAGGACAAGGGGGAATAGCTTTAAACTGAAAGATGGTAGATACAGATTTAGTTTAGCTGTTAGGAAGAAATTCCTTACTGTGAGGGTGGTGAGGCACAGGCACAGGCTGCCCAGAGAAGCTGTGGATGCTCCATCCCTGGAGGTGTTCAGGGCCAGGCTAGGTGGGGCTTTGAACAACCGAGTGTAGTGAAAGGTGTTCCTGCCCATGGCAGGGAGGTTGGAGCTGGATAATATTTAATGTCTCTTCCATCCCAAAAAAAGTGGAATAGTTTCCGTCCCGTATTACATGGGCAAGCAATGAGATTTTGTCTGCTCTGACAGTAAACTGTTTGGGTCTGCAAACAGGACCATCATGGGATATTTAAATGCCCCCAAGTGCAATTAATAGGAGTGGGAGTCCCCACATGCAAGCTGCTGGATGCACTGACAGGAAGGATGTTGTGGGATGCTTCCAGTCTGATACTGTGAGCTGTATGGGGAAGGAGAGGAGGATGAGCCAATTAGATTTACCTTGGTAGGTGTTTCAAAACACCCCAAAAGTAAAAGAAGGCTGGAAGTCATGGATGACTTGGTGGGAGGGATTTTGCTGGTCAGTTTGGGTGAGATAAAAGCAGGGAGAGGGACGCCTGTCAAAGCTTTTGAAGACAAAGGATAAGGAGATGTTTTTCAGGATTCCCACTTGCTAGTACTTCTTCCATCAGTACCTACTAATCCTACCACCAGCCTTCAATTTGCAGGTTAAAAAAAGTTCAAAACATTCTCAGATTTTCCTTCCAAGGGCAGAGTGTTGTTCGGGGATTATGCAACGGGAGATGCACACCACAGAAAGACAAGAATCTGCCCATTCAGTCCTGTGCAGGATTAACGTGTACGTGACACCCTGTGCACGTGACAGCAAATATGAGTTTCATGTGTTGCAAAAGCTTTGGTGTATGATCAGAACCTGATGTATTCTGCTTATGGGCTGGTGTTACTCTTCTATTTATGTGGTCTAAGAAAAGGAAAAGAGAGAGGCAAGCCTTCAGGGGCAGTGACCCTTTCTTTATTCAAACCTGAACAGAAGGAGGGTTTTTACTTCCAAGAACTCATTTTTTCTTTCTTCTTGCCACACAATGAGGACTCTGAAAGAATAGGTCCTTGGAGCTAACAAGGTTGATCATCAAGGAAACTTCAGTGCTTTCTGAATGCTACAGTTGTGGAAAAGATTTAGTGCTTTACTGAACCAACCTTTGGAAGCAGAAGTTATGAAAGCTCAATTTAAACGCTGATTTTAAAACTGACTATGCACAGACATTTTCTTCTCTTCCCCTAAACAACGCAGCATGGACCTCTGTATGCCTCCATCTCCTGAAGAGCCAAATAATGCCCAGTATTTCTCATATGATTGCAGCAGATGCCTTCTGCAGTCAATAGTGGGCCCAAGGTTAATGTTTAACATTGAGGGGAGGGTAGAAATATAATGGCAGTAAATTATGGTCATTATGATGGTAGGTTAAAAGCAGTGTTGCTGCAGAGAGGTCCTGCTGGGAATGCTCTGCTGGGGGGGTGTTAAGTAGAACAGCCTGCCGGAAAGGACAGCATGAAGAAATATAAATAACTGCACACAGGAGGATGGGGTGTGCTGCAGAGGAAAGAGTAGTGAGAGGGTAGAGCTGGGCTTTGAATGATGTTAATGTGAAGGTTTTATGCCTGCTTGTATTTTACACACGTAACATGGTGGTGAGAGCAAGGAAAAAAGCTGTTTGGAGATCTGCAGGTCCCTGCTTTCCCGTCTCTGTGTGAGGTCTGCTGGTCCCTGCTTTCCCATCTCCGGGTAAGGTGGCTCCGCTGTGTCAGTGATGTACTTCGTCCTGTCTTGAAAACATAGACAATAGTGCTAAAAAACAGATAAAAATACTTGTGTGACATTGTATTCTAGTCATCAAATTCAGCTCTTCCTAAGTTTCTTTACAGAATAGCTGCCTTCGTGACACCCTTGACCAAAAAAGGTGAACCCAGAATGCCAGAGTCATCTGCTTGGACATCAGTGGAAAAGCTGCCAGGAGCCAAAAGAAACTAGTTTAGGAAGAGTGCATTTGAGAACAGCTTTAGATAAGTTTTTTTTATTCCAATGTTTCTGTTCCCAGCCTCATTTCTTGCTGTCCAGGAGTACCACTGCTGTGTGAGTCACATAGCTGGGCTCTTGGTGCACCTGAAAACAGCAGCCTGATCATCTACCACCTTGTGCTCAGCTACAGGAGTGCAAATGAGCGGCATCTTGTCTGGAGCAACGGTGCTGTCAAATGATGAAACAGTGAGTGCAAAATGCTTGATGTAGTGGCAGTTGCTGTTGCAGATGCAGGAGAAAAGTCACTGATGTCCCTGGAGAGTCAATAGCATAAAACTGGTGTGAGAAGAAAATAAGTTCTGTCAGCCTTGCTGGTCGTATTTGCTAGTTTTAATGTCTAAAGTGTGGCCTGTGCTAAGATCCTGACTCCAGGTGATCCTGCTGGAAGAAACAAGGTGAACTGGGTTAACATCAGGCTGTTGCAGCACCCTCACTGCAGCACACAATACCCCACCACCACTACACTGCCAAGTGCAGTGCCAAGCTGTACTCAGACAAGGCAGCACATTGGTACACCAGCGACACACCCAGGACACCAGGCAGTGTCTGGTGTGAGCCATGCTTTGTGGTGACCCCCTGCCCCAGGGTTGGTGTACCCCAGATATTCTCTTCCTCTTCTCCTGGGCCATATTTCACAGGTTCCTCTTCCCCCTTACATGCAGTGTCTCTGTCCAGTGGAGAGAAAGGATGACCTTAGATAGGAGCCATCTCCCCACTGATGACCTGTGACCACTGACCCCAGCTGAGTTTCCCATACTTTTGGGCCTTCTGAACAGCACAGCTCCTCCCACAGCTGCTCACATAGCAACGCAGCAAAGCAGAGGATCTGCAGGGGCCGTCAGTGCTGTGTGGAGATAGATACTAATGACTTTGGATGGACGCCGAGCAGCAGATTTGGGGGTCTGCAGTGACACACACACCTCCTCCAAAAGGTCAGTGGTACACGGGGCTTGACCCCACATTCCTGGTGCATCCCTGACCCCCGCTGCAGTCAGTCAGACCCATTCTGTGGCACCATTAACTTAGAAGATTTATGTGCTTCGGGCAGTGGGAGGAGAACTTGATTTCATTTCCAGCACAGTTTTTGCTTTCCTACCCACATTCACGTTAATGATAACAGACGTGAATTCAGCTCAAGTAGCCAGGGAAACAGCTCAAGCCTGACTCTGCTCCCAAGAAGATGTGAACCACTGGCTTATTATTTAACGAAGTAGTCGACAACTAATAGTCAAATTGGGGGGATGGGGGGTGGGCAATTGATTTGGATAACATTTTAAAACTGCAGACTCAGCTCAACAATTTATAGCCCCGTTGGTGGTTTATTGCTTTGGCAGAGTTAAGTGGATTGAGTGGCCATAAACTTCCACTGGTTCCTTGTTACCATGATCCATGTTTAATGCTGTTACTGATCTTGATCTATCATTTTCTGAAAACAAAAGTTCTATTAAAAAAAAAAAAAAAAGCCCCTGCAGCACTGGATGTGATAAAGAAAGGTGTTCCATTGCATGAACATGCAGTTTAGCTTCAGGGAATTCTCATTCTCTTCACACCTGGCCTATTTTTGGGTAATGCTGAGTTGTTACACAGCTTATTGAGCTCAGCATGTTATGCAGTTTATTGAGCTTCATTCCTTTGCAGAAGAAACAGGAGGTGTTGAGCACTGGATGAGCATGAGCCTGCACTTTTAATCCAGGAATTATTTGGAGAGAGTTAAATATGCCTGAAAGACGTGAAACAAGGGTGTGAGCATGAGAACTGACTGTCATGTGAGAGGTGCAGCAGGAGTCATTCCAGGGCAACCTGCAGCTTAAATCCTTGTTTTCTGAACCTGGACTGATACAAAGGGAGCCCTTCTTTCAGCTGACTTCCAATTAAGTCCTTTAGTCGAGAAAAGATGAGATCTCTAGGACCATTAAGAGGAACAAAAGGAGAAAACCTCTCTGGGGAAAGACAAGTCACCAAACCTTGCTGCCTGAGCTCTTCCCTTCTGCAAAATAAGGATGATAAAACCCAGCTGCTTCAACATGTTGTGAAGGTTAATGGATTAAACAGGTCTGATCCTGCATGAACTGAAGGTTGCCTTTTGCCAAGTGTGTTGGACATGGCAACTCTACCTGCTGGTGGTAAAGATCCAGTCATTCGTTCTTAATTATTATTCTGAATAGTGAGGTTCTTCTAAGTATCTCCCAAGATTCACCCCATGGTCCCTGGGACTGGGCACGTTAAAGGAACCAGGACAAATGTAGTCCATCCTTTCTGCCTTGTGAAAACTGTTGGTATTTCCAACCTTTTGTTGTGTGAATTGTTTTCACCACTCTACACCAGCTGTAAGGTCTTTGGCAAAGGATGCTGTTTTGTCCACACTTTCAGAACATCTCCTGGGGAGGCTGGTCCTTCCTCAGGGCCCCTTGAAACAACAAATTAGTCTGCCCGGAACAACCCGTGTGACTCCCAGCAGGATGCAGGCAGGGAGAAAGGGCAGGTGGATCAGCACAAGGGTAGCAAGGTTGTGGCTCACACACACAGTGTGACACTTCACACCCCGAAACAAAAAGAAACAGCACAAGGAGAAATGGGGTGGGCTGTGAATGAACTGAATCAGTAAATGTGGTCTTCAGCTGTGGTGAGTGAAGAAATGTTGTGAAATCTATGTCTCTGTGCAATAACTTTCCTGGCTGATCCTGCCCCAGCAGTGACTTCAGAAAGCTGGCTTCCTGGGAGCTGGAGCTCGTGTTGCAGTCAGCCCTGGCGCCTGCTGCAGAGCCCAAGATGAGAGTGTTCACACCTCCCAGAGCAAGGGATTATCCAGAGACACACCAAGCAGTCACTGCAACACTAAATCGTATCTGCTGGAAAATGGCAGGATGGCTATTTTTGGGGTGACTCATATAACTTTCAAAGTTTTGGTGTATTTTAATTTTAAAGTGCTTGGCATCACTGAGGCAGGATGTTTTGGATTAACAACTATGCAACTCAAGTGCTGAAGCAAAAGGCCTGCTAAAGCGAGAACTTTGCTTTGAAGTTTATCGGAAAAAGAGCCAACTCTACAGGATCTAAGGAAATAGTCCTGCAGAACTGGTTTAGTGTGAGAAGAAACAATAAAATCAATGAGGCTTTTCAGAGATCTTGGCAAATCTTGTATTATCTTCTTTTAAAATGCACTTTTCTGTGGAAAAGAGAGAATAAATACACAATAATGGGTCCTTTTCTGTTTTGGATATAAAGTGTAATCCTAGTCATCCTCATGTTCAAAAAGATGTAGGAGAACTGGCACAAAGAAAAGCAAAAAGGACAGAGAAGAATGGAGCAACTTTCATGTGTGGGCTGTGACCGTTCAGCTTGGAAGTGAGGTGGCTGAAGACAATGAAGACACATAAAATCCTCAGCAGTGTGGAGAAGGTGAATACAACCCAAAAAGTCAAGGGCGCCCAGTCAATTTATCAGGTTTAAAAATAAATTCTACCAAAGCTCTAATTTTTCACCCAGTGGAATTGTGAAAATCATTGCTAGGGATGATGTGGAGGCCAAAATTATAAATGAGTTCAAGAAGGCATTTTCAAGGAGGAAGAGTCCAAGAACAGTTATTAAATACAATGTTCTTCCAGCTTGGTAAATCCCTGGATGACTGCACTTCTGGGGGGTACATTGTGGAAATACTTGACCTACATATATTGTGTTTGCTTTCTCTCAGGCACTGATAGGACTAGGTGGGGCATTGCCCTCACTTGAGCTGATTTCTTTTGGTGTAATTCCACAGTTTTGCCCAGTTTTCATGTAGACTGAGAAATGAATGATTGTATATATTTTAATCTAAAGTTAATGCCCTGATTTTTACTACCTTACACCAGCTTCTGCTTTACACAGACATTCAGGGCCTATTTCACAACTTAAGCAGAAGCAGGGCTCCCATATCTCATTAGCAGTGCCCTTCTCTGCCTCCCAAAAAGACATGCAAAATTAAGATCTCTTTTCCAGTACACCCTCTAGAAAAACAAGCAATTTCTTCTTTGAAAGAACCAGGTGTGATTATCAGTGCCTCTCTGAGCTAAGACCTACAGTTATCTGGGGGATTTTCAGATGTGCTGCTCCATTCTGCTACTCTCTCCTTGGGTTTTTAGGTCAGGGAGCTCAACTCTGAACACATGCCTACCTCTTTCCTTGAAGATCTGAAACCTTTAATGAGTAGGCCAGATCTTCATCTTGTGCAGCTGGCAGAGTTCCACTGCCTGCAGGAAAGCTATAGTGCTTTATAAAGTATTTCCAAGTACCTTTGCATCCACCTCAACCATATCCTGGAGTTACTATTTGCAAATGTAGCCAACATCTGTTGAAAAGTGATATTAAACAGCTTCAGGTTAGCATATTTACCAGTGAAAACCTCGTTTTGCATGGGCAAAGCAGGTATCCTTCAGAATTATTTTCTTCTTCTGCCGGTTATCTTAAACCTGGAGTGAGAGATGGTTTTTCTTCACCTGTTTCAGACGTTTGCTCTCTGACCTTTTGAAGTTATACTTCTTCTTTATCTTCCTCAATGTTATATTCTCTTGGAGCTGGTTCTGATATCTAAGGCACTTGCAAAGTTTTTTCTTTCTCCTTACCCTTTGGACAAAGTCTAGGTAGACTGTTGAAACTGAGCCTCTTTGAAGCTAAGGATTTAGCAAGGTTCAAGTAGGAATTGGACATTTTATATTGATAGCAAGTGCAGAGTGAACTATAACTCTAAAGCTAACAAAGCTAGAGACTTGGAAATATTATCAGACCTCATTCTTCAGGGTTTAAGTGTTTCAGTATAAAGATTTAGGATGAAATTGTCCTGGCAGGCAGATTATCCCACAGCTGCATGAATTTTCTCTGAAGCATCTGCTGCTGGCTTACATGTTAAAAAATGTCTTGCATGGATGTGCATTAGATCTGATCCAGGGTGTCCCTGTTGACTACTGCCCCATCCACTATTTTAAGCCTTTCTGTAGCAGCTTGTGGAAAACCACAGTGGGACTTTCCTATAATCTGAGACAGACGTCTCTTTTAAAGGAATTGCTTCAAGATCTTGTAGATGGGATTTTATCTTTTTTTTTTTTTCTCCCATCTTTTAAGGTTACTAGAGCTCTGCTAGAACAGACACCAGGAAATTTATTATGGTGAGATCTCAGTAAAAAACCCTTTCCTACCTGGAGCTGTAATAGAGTTAGCTCATCTTTTGTAAAAGTTAATACAGACTAGCCTGAGGTGGTTAAAACTGGGACCCAAACACTAGACATTGTTGGTCTGAAACTTAAAGAATAGCTGACAATATGAAGGGAAGATCAAACAATATTTTTTCAAGTTAGAAAACCTCCCTTGTATCCAGTTCTGCTTTTATGGTGCTCACCCTTATTTTCTCACAGTTCAGATGAAATGAAGATTAACAAAAGGCACTGTAGAGCCTCTATGACTGCGGACTTGGCAGAACAGCTCAGACAGACAGCATTGGGAATGGTCTAGGCAAATGGATTACCTGATTTCTACTCATAGGACTTCTAGTCCTTGGAAAAACTGGTGCCATTACTTCCAAGGAAAAGTGATGTCGAATAGAGGCACACTCCTTAAATATATTCATTTATACATATTATAAAATTTCTAATAAATTAAGAAGCATCATGGCAAAGGCAATGGATGTGAATGTCTTGTATTTATGATATTCTCATTATTGGCTCTGTAATCCTCGGGGAAATCAGTCCAAACCTCTGTGCCACACCTTCCTGGTCATCATGCAAGTGACTCCATCGAAGTTTCAGTCTTCTTGGCTCTATATGGAGATATTTGTTGTGTAAAGGACTTACTACCATGACATCTAGCACGTGCTGAAATGGTTGTTTGGGACTTTTATCTTAGTAACAAATTCTCTGCTTCTTTGCTAAAGCACTGAAATTGCCAACAGTAATTCAGAGACTACCCCAGTGTAGGAAGAATTTACTGGGCAGGGAAAGAAAGTGAGGAAGATAGGGACAAACACACATCTAAGAGTTCATAAAATAAGCCATCTTTATAGTATTTCTCTTAAAAACCCTGAATTTGGAGACATCTCTCCTGATGCTCTACTTCTTCCACAAATGTCTTCCCTTGCCAGGAATGACCATTTTCTAATGAAAAAGATTCCACTAAGACATTTCTACAGGTGAGCATTTCTTCCCCTACTTTCTTTAAAAACTTGAGGAGAGTATTTTTTTTTAAGTTTAGGTAAGAATTCATATTTATATGTCCATCATCACCAGGTCATTTGCATTTCAGGCTATGTAAAGGCCCCGTTCATCTTTGACTTGAAAAATTCAGCTGCTTTCACCAACTGAATTTAGCCCAAAATATTTTTGGTCCTGTAAGAAGTGGCTAGAAATTACTCAAAGTTGTGCCTATTTTCTACCAGCTTATACATTACTCCTCACTAGTCTTTACCTTTATAACAATTATATATTTTTGCTGCAGGGACTTTGCACTGAGTTCTTGCCAGGCCTCTCTCCTCAACATTAAGAGCTTCCTTCTGCAGACTGCTAAAAAGTGCCCTGCTCAGGGCTGAGGTAAAACAAAGCCACTCCAGGCTTGTGTCCAAGACCACTGCTCTGGCCCCTACCTGACTGCATCATCTTTCAGCTCCCATTTATTAGGAAAACCAAGTGTCTAGCTTTTATGTTTGCAAACAAGGGCTTAAAATTCACTCCTAATTAATTTACTGTTGTTAAATCTTGTCCTGCTCTTCCGCTGTTGGGGTTAGGCTTGGTCCCAGAGTGGTGGGGTTTAGCATCTCCTCTGGGACACTGCAGGGTGCAAGGGCCAAAGTTGTCCCCTGCCTCCCCTCTCCTGTGCCACTCTCCCTTTCAGGGATAACCCTCTCTTTCCTGAGCTGTAGCTCGCAATCTCCACCCACTTGCTTTTATCTGAAACGTGGACCCTTCTGAAGCTTCTCAGGACAATTTCCATGGGAAATGTTTGTCTCACGCTGGAGTCGTTTCCCATACTTTTGGGAGCAGAGGAGCAATTTTTTTCTCATAAACTGGACTATGCACCATTGTGCATACTGTAAACCTGTGTCAGAGGCCTGAAGAAGGACTGGTTGCCTCCAACTAACAATACCACTGGGCTAATTGGTAGAAATAATTATCCCAAAGGCTGGAAAAATTCAATTAGAAGAAAAACACATTAAAATATTGTTCCCAGATACTCTATCTTCATTATAAGAGACCACCCATGTGAGTCCTGTCCTCCCTTTGTAATACAGAGGTGTTATTTTTAAAAAGTAGGAAATTTCAGACAGAGTAGGGAAGAAGGCAAGGGGAGTCTTTGGGAGAGACACAAATCACACTGTCACTCTTCACTGAAGAGACAGTGTTAGAGGAGTAACAAGCCATTAGTGAAAGCCAAGTGCCGAGACTTCATGTTGTTTTTTTTAATAATGTGTGGTCCAAAGCCATTGTATTAAATGTAAATGGAGAGGGAAATTATATTCCATGTCCTCCACACTGTATTGTAGTCCCACAGACAGCTGGTTGCAGCACACACAGCCTGAGCCACCTCTCCGGCAGTACGTGCCATCCTCACTGAGGTCAGTATTATTTCTTGTCCTGACAAGGATTCTCTGCTCAAAAGACTTCAATTTTTTTTGTCCGCTTCAAGCAACAGCGGGGGGTATGAGCGGGGCATTTTTCTCAAGTGATGAAGTCTGTTCCCACGGCTGTGGGAAGATGGAGGGAGAGGGAGCAGGAGGCAGGAGCAGGCAGAGGGGTGGGATATTCAGAGAGATATGAACTTTGGCAGGAACATTCGGATGAAGGCACTGAAAGTAGGTTTAAACCAGATATGTTGTTTGAGAGCTGCGAGGCAGCTTCCTCTGCAACAGGTCTGCAGTCAGCAGAGAGTTTGCTCTGGCCCGTGCCTCAGATGCAGCTGAGGAATTTTTTCTCCAATATTCCTAGACTTGTATGCCCCTATGGAATCAAGGAGATATGATGAAAACCTGTCTCACCCTCCTTTTTTGGGGTCGGCGGCATCTGTGGCTGTGGCTGCTCTGCAGATATCACTCCATAGAGAGGTTTTGGAGCCCTGATGTGCAAGGGGAGAGCTGGAGAAGCGGCAGGGCTGCTGCCTGCCCTGCCTCCTCATCATCCTGTAGTGTTGTGCCTGGAGGCCCTGGCTGAGATCAGGGCTCCCACTGTGCACTCTTATCTGCAATTCTGCAGCCAGATGAAATCCCTGTCCAAAGGGCTGGCTAGCCCAGACCGTCCAGGTGTGGGAGAAAGGAAATATTATTTCAACTTCATTGAGATAGCATTTCTGGCACTGAGGTTTTCCTGATGTCAGAAAGAATGCTGTGGCACAGCAAGAAGGAGCACCCAGGTCACTGCATGTTCAGTTTTGGTTAGTAGGACACCCTGATTTCATATGCTGGGCTGGTCTCAGTGAGATGGCTGCATTCCTTCATCCCACATAGCTACACTGGGCAGAAGAAACACCTAAAGATGTTACTAGTTCTAACACTGCAGGGGTTGGGGGGGGGGCACTCTGCTCCCAGGAGTGCCCTTGCTGCTAAAATCAAGATTCCGGTCTCCAGGAGAAGCAGCATCCCTGTGTGGTAGGGTGGTTGTGTTCTCTGCTCGTCTGGAATGAGCCAGGAATGAACGACAGGGTGTTTCTGATCAATGCCTTCTCCCCAGTCTCAGACTCCAGGTAACTTCAAATGCTGTCATATTTGAGTGCAGCTTCCCCATCCCCTCTGTACCTTCCCATCAGATAAATCTGACTACAAGGCTGCAAACAGAATCCCAGAATCATAGAGGGGTTTGGGTTGGAAGGGATCTTAAAGATCATTGAGTTCTACCACTCCACTGCCATGGGCAGGGACACCTTCCACTAGACCAGGTTGCCCAAAGCCCCATCCAACCTGGCATTGGACACTGTCCTTTGGTAGTGGGTGGCATCTGACCACTCCTCCTTGTGATCAAAGTTCAGCAAAGTTCCTTGTCCATGAAATGCTTCTCTTCTCCTTCTTTTCATGTAACTTTCAGCCTCAAGGTGCATCATGCCTGTGGCAGCACCTATGAAACCCCTGGTCAAAAGCCTGTGGTGCTATATTCAGGAATTTATACATAGCTGGAAATTAAAGAGGTAGCAAGAAGTGTTAGGATGCTTTGAGGGGTTTTTGAGATACAAGTTGGAATTTAAGAAAAAAACTTTAATTCCCCCCGCTTAAAGTTGAGCTGGATCCACATTTTGGATGGCTGTGTTTGCAGATGGAGTGGCTGTAGTTGTGTAATCGCCTCTCTCTGTGACCAATAATGACAAATTGCTATTGCAGTAAAGAAGAGAGGTGTTGAAAGACATTTTACAGCTTAGAAATGGGGAAATTCTCCCCTTCTTCCTCCACACGTATATGCCATAATGTGAGCAAATATGGCAAAGTGCAACTATGTGGCACATGTTGAAACTGAAATCTGCCTGGTCCTCTCCTCTGGGACTGAATTTGACAAGGTCTTACTATTTCAGGAGTGCTAAAACGAAGCAGCAACATACTGCTGAGTTTCATCCAAACCCAGTTTTATTATATGAACTACTTTCATCTACTGCCTATGCCTCTTCCCATCCAAATATGGACAGAATAAACACAGCAAGCCCACAAACTCTGCTGCTCTGCTCAGAGCACACAGCAGCTACCCAGTACACTCATGAAAAAAATTCAGATATCTCACCTCTGTACAGGAATTTTTATCTATGGTTCCCAGCTTGCTTTATAAAGGAGGGAAGAGCAGTGTGTCTGTTTTAATAATGAGAAAGTAGGATGAATAAAATATAAACCCAAATTCTTTAGAAGTTTAATTCTTGACTCCATGATGGGAAAATGGTGTCTGGACAGAAAACGTAATATATTCAAACATGTCTGGTGCTGGAAATCTTTAATAGACATGGCCCAGCCTCTCACTGTGTGGAGCTGCTCCAATTTCACCTTTCCCAGCTCTGGGAAGAAAAGTGCCTGTTCAGTCAGAAACTGGGAATTTCGTTTTAGTAGGGCTGGTTGGAATGCCAACAGTAGGCTTAGCAACGTTCCCAAGTCTGCTGAATTCATGAGAGTCTCTCTATCAGGATCCGTCTCTAGTGGTCAAACAAACAACTGCTAGATTATTTTGAAGGGAATTGTCAAAAAGCTTCCAGTTTAGGGATTTCTATATCTCCTTCTTCTTTCATGACCCTCCTATAGGACAGCTCTCCAGAAATCCAGGGAGGGAGCAGCCAGTTGAGGGGGTGGCTTTACAGCAAAAGAACTAACATGCTCACAAACAAATTCTAATAGTGTCTGACCAGTAGTACAAATAAATAGAATTAAACTAACAGCAACATTATGCAGACATGCATTGTAGTCATTTTAGCTGGATGAGCTCATTCAGCACCATGGAACAAAGTTTTGCAACTGCCTGGGGGACAGAGTGGATGCCTTTAAGGGGCAGAGGGTATTAATGATGTTATTCAGAAGGATTAATGCTGTTATATCACAGAGTCCCCCATGACTCCAAAGAGCACATCTATTAATGAACTTACTTATGATTAAAACATGCTGAGCAAAACAATAGTTAATTGAGCAATGGAAAAAAATACAAGGGAAGATTTTATCATTCTGTGAAAGTAGATTTATACAATTTAGCCTGTGACTGCAATTGTCTGTGAGGTGCACAGGATCATGTTTTCTATCAGGGAATGTCATCACCTTTTGGACAGGACACAGGAACTGGCCACTGTGGGCTTCTTGCCATCCTAAATAAACCGCTGCACATCTGATGCAGAAGAGCTTCACCACTTTCCTCCATCTTACTGTTGCAATATCTACACCATCCCATCTGCTTGGACAGACCGACTGAGGGCCCAAAGAGGTCTGAGACAAAGCATTCAGATATCAAATACCTGGGGCTATGGATAATGCCTGCAGTGAGAAGTCCAGGGAGTGGTTTAGTGATGGCAAGTCAGGGTGTTGCGGGGCGTTTGCTGAGCATGATAACTGCTCGAGTTCCTGCCCCTGCTCCTTGGAGAGACACAGAGAGTGTGGCCAGGCCAAAGAGGGGCTCTGCAGACCCCAGCTAGAGGGATTGGCTCCTGAAAGAGCTCAGGACTGTGGACCCTGGACTTGCTGCAGGGCTGGTAGGAGGCATCTGAGGTGGGGAAAGGGACCTTGCCAGCCCTGGCTGGTGCCCCACCTGACAGCAGAGACAGGAGGAGCCTGCTTTTGGGGGCCCATGGCAAGGGATGCACATATCCACCTACACTTGCACTCCGGGATCAAAGGGTTTGTAGAGTCCCAGAGTCTATTTGGGTCCTTTAGGTCCTGACCTATTTGGGTCAGGGTCCATTACGAGGTTTTCTTGCTCACAAGTAGTGTTGTGTGTGTAAAGGGTACAGCTGGGAGTCAGGCATGGACTACCCCCACCAGGCAGCTGAAGGTGTGAAGATGTTGGATGACCTGAGATCATGCAATCTGTTTTTCTAGGCAAGACTTTTTGCGGGATCTTTCAACTTTCTTTATGAGTAAAAGCCTGGCAAGATCTCCACTTCAACAAGCTACCTCAAGAAGGAGTTGAGTTGAAGATTTTTCTGAAAACTTCTGACCAGACCTGTCCTAACCTGCAACTTCTCAAGTGGTTTTTATTATTCCGAGAGCCATGTGGCTGCACTGCAAGTTTTCTTTCACTTCCTCAGTCTTAATTCCCAAAAGTCATCAGAGACATATCGATCAAAGCATGTCTCTGTCCCTCTGATCTCTGGGAACATGCTGCCAGAGGATGTCATCCTCTGCCTTGCCCAGCCCCAAGGCCAGAGGTGGGATATCCACATCTTGGGGTGTCCATCCCCATAAGGGGAACGATGTTTCCTGGGAGTGGAGCAGGGATGCTTGTCCCTGAGCCTCTTGCCAACTCTGTCCCTGGCCACCTGCCATGCTCTCAGCTGCAAGTCACCCCTTCTCCATGTCCTCAGATGGATGAAACCTCTACCCACATCTCATCTGCTTTGGTGCAAACTCCTCCACCTTCCCAGCAGCACTCAGGGTTTTGGGGCAGACACAACGCTGACTGTTCCCCTTTGTAAGCAGACAGCTGCCTTTAATTTTCTACTTCATGTCCTCTTTTCCCTCACGAGCCACACTATACAAGGCTTTTCCTTTAAAAAAGGCACTCCCCTCCCCTCCCCTGCATGCACATATCCCTCCCTCCATCCTCACTAAGTGCCAAAGCCCACATGGCTCAGTGTCCTTGCTGAGCCCTGCCTTGGCACCACCGTGCGGCTCCTTATTCTGGGGCAGCTGGTGTGATCTATCCCTGGACACAAGCAAGCACTTTCCTCCTGATGGAAAAAGAACATTTGGGCTATTAGCAGAGAGGAAGCTCACAGTGTCATGAAAGTTTATATCAAGCAATTGTTGTACCAAAGGAGCTGGAAAAACAATTTTTTTAAACAGCACTGTATCATTTCCCATTTTTTTTTAAACAAAAGCTCAAACATTTGAGCTATTAAAAAGTGGACAGTGTATTAACTCTTCATGTTGCTTACATAAAACTAAAATAAATAACTGTAGTTTTCAGTCCGGAACATTGTATCTCTAATCCTTCATGCTGGATTCTTATCTCGAAGTTGTGTTTCAAAATATGCTCCAATAAAAATTATGCACCAGCCAAGGCAGGAAATACAATCCTTGCCCTACCCTTTCTATCTTGTTCCCCATGATTACAGAACTATTGAGTGTGCCATAAGGAAGCACACAATAGAATGAGATCAAATAATAAATGGAAGCAATACATCAGCCGTATACTCCTTTAGCCCAAAACAACTTTCACCTCCAATTCCAGTCCGTGAGGCCATGAACAGAACGGCACGTATTACCCTTTGTGGGTAAAATGTGTGTTAAGTGTAGAGGGAAAAATGAGACTTGGTTTTGCAGGCAAACACATAACAGATTTTCCAAAAGGAAACCTCAAGCTGAAAAGATGTGTGAATTCAAGTTATGTACCACAATGTTGGGTTTTATTTAGCAATTTATTTCAGAAGATAGGTATTTTATTGGCCTGTGTGATCTTTTTTCGCTGGGGGTATGAAAATTGTGGTACCCTGAACCAAGTGGGTTTTCTTGTGTCTGGGTACCCTTAAGTCTCTACCAAGTACTAGCTCAGAATTCTCTCAGAATTGGAGAAAGCAAAACATCCTCCCATGTATTTCATCTTGACTCAGCTTTGATGAACTCAGTTTGCAGAAGTCTCTGCAGAAGTCTGTAGTGGTCCCTGAACTACAAGAATTGCCATACCTTGCTACACAAAATCTGGGTTAATGCAGAACTATGAAATGAAAGACCAGTGATTTTATCATTGATTTATTTGCTGTAAGATACTGACATGTTGTTACCTATTGATCCTAGAAATTAACGGGGAACTAAAATACATGCCATAAACAAAGTTACCCTATATGCTGACGTTAAACAAGTTATGTCATACAATTAATTTTTTATAAGAAAAAGTTAAAAAGGCCGTTCCTATGAAATAATTTATCTATTTTTAAAGCTGCAGTATTGTAATGCAACTGTAGCATTCACAATGCAGTCTTGCTGCTAATACTCTATTAGACTTTGCAATCTAAAGGTTGTTATAATAGACAGGGTGAAACATCATTTTGTCTGTAAAAGGTTGAGCAAAGGCTAAACATCCTTAAATTACACTCATGGCAGTATAAATGTTTTGAGTTCTTTTGCAATCACAGTTTTGTTAAGCAGCAGCATTACTTTTGTTGAACTTGTAAACTTTCCAGTACAAACTTGCTTTTGTATGGTTTTTGTGGCATTTTCAAGATAAAAAACTATTTTGATGATCAGAAGAACCCTGGCATAAGAAAAATAGGAACAAATGTTGACATGATTTTTTGTCCTATTGTGGTAGGCACTTGCAGAGGATAAAGTCTATTAATGCATGGGAGCTGATGAGACATAATAAGAATGATGTAAAGACATTAAGTAGATAATTGTCTGGCCAGTTGTGTGGAGTTAAGCGTTTTAAGCTATTATCTGTATTTATTGACTGGTCCATAAGCATGTGGGTCTGCTGCTTCATGACCAGTATGAGCTGGGATAGGAGAAAAGCCGGGAGAGAAGAAAAGCTGTGAGCTGGGGACTCAGCCTGGGCTGACCACAGAGTGTTTCAGTGAGCTTAGGCTTTAAATTAGGGCTGGGGTTGCAAAAGGAGGACCTGGTTGACTTGATTTCCAAGTCTTCTGCCCTTACTCTGCAACCTAATGACTCAAAACTATTGCTATCACCTTTCCTTAGCAAAAACCATCTCAGTGTGGCTTCTTTTTGCGAAGGGGAATTGGATGCAGCTACTGGGGCACGCAACAGTTGGTAGCCCTTTACAGTGTAAGTCAGAGAAAATTAACTAAATACTCACAGCCTGTGTGCAGGAGGAGAAAATGACACTAATGCCTGTGGAAAAACAAAAGGAGGGAAGCAGGAAATAAATGCAAAAAGTCCATGAGAAAATGGATTTTGCGGTGTATTTAACCATGGCTTGGAGGAGGTGCCTATGAAATGAGAAAGTTTGCTTGCTTGCCTGTAGGGTTTATTTGTTTTTTAAAGTTTCCTTTAAAAAGAACAGGGGAAAAAAATGGAGCAAAAAGTTAAGTTTCTCATCAGCTGGTGACTCAGACAGCTCAAGCTGTGAGCAGCTCTGTGATTTCTCACTAAGCAGCATGTGGTTCTCTCAGCCTTGGTGCAGAGACCCCCTTGCAAGATGCATTTGGACAAGCCAAAATTTATGCCGCTGTCTAAAGCTAGGCAAGCAGATGGACTTTTATTGGAAGAGGAATGCCCTGAATGAAAGCAGGATTAGCTTTGTGGAAAATCACCTGTGTTAAATACTAGTTTGAGCCAGTGACTGATTTAGTGGCAGAGGATGGAGAAGCCAAACATCTGTTTCCCTCGATCATTTTTAAACATTTCCCTCATCCTTTCATAGCAACGAGCCTACAAGTATTTCCAGATCAAAGTTATTGGCTTCCTGAACATTTTCTATATTTAGTGAATACCTGAATGAAGCAATGACCTTTCTCTACAAGAGATGAGTTGGATGAACTGGGATTCCTACCTGTTTGCACAGCTTTCTTCCTTGTAACCAGCAGGGTCATGAGTGCCACGATTACATGTCGCTGTAGTGCCAAGCTTATCTGGAATAAGGTTTCACATCCGTCAATCAAGCACCAGGATCTCCTTTACTAAAGATGCAATTGATCCAGGATGTGTTAGATTATAGGAGGGCAAGACTTCAGTTTCTATCCCATGTAAAATGACAAAATGTTGACATTTTTTGACAGAATTTCTCCTTTAGCATTTAATGAAGACCACCTGAAATCCTCTTTGATCATTTCTAAGCCATATACTTTTGAGTCAAACCACTATTAATTTCCTGTCTATTTTATAGATACATATTGTAGAATACATATGTGTGTCAACATGCAGTGATTTTTTCCTTTCATAGGAAAGGCTAAAATGGGGCATTCTGACAATTCTGAATCTGAAACACTTTCCAAAATGTTTTTTTTCCAGTTTCTCCGGAGAATTTCACTGCAGTCCTATAACGAAGCCATTCAAAATAGACTAAACAAGCAAAGTATTTAAATGACAATATTCCAAATGGCAGACACTTCAGAGAGAGGCACTGGTACATGCTATGTGTTTTTCGGCACATCTTGGTCCTTTGGTACAGTATGTATTAAAAAACATCTTTCTTTTTTCCATGACACTCCTCACTTGAGGAGGGTGTGCTTCTTGGAACAAACTTGCTGTCCAAATGGTCTCAGGATGAGGGCTATTAAAGTTGAACAAGTTGTATAACCGACCTTTTTGCTAATTAATGGCAATATACCATGTAGCTGTTAATAGTTATGTCATCGGTTGTGGGTTTTTTCCCTAACTTTATTTTCTGTTGCTGAAGTTTTGATTATTTTTTGAAAGACCAAGAATGTTGACAGTATCTTCACCCATGTACAGCTTCTGGAAGAGCTTAGATAGATTGAAAAAGTATTTCCAAGAGCTGCCTGAATTGCATAATCTTTGTTTTCCAGATTTTTTTCCCTCTCTTTTCCCTGTTTCATCCATACTGACATGACTGGCATTTTAATTACATAATATTGCACTTTTTGAAATTGCATTTCCCCGTGATGGTGGAATAGCAGTTCTCCCATCAAGATGTATGAAAGTGTATACAGTTGTGGGTGGGGGAAGGAATTTAATATATTTTATGCAAAACTCATCTATACTCCAAAAATGAGCCAATTTCCATGTGGAAACAGATTTGGCCTCCTTTAAAAACTGGCTGACTTCCCTGGAAAATGTATCCATTTCGGCCAACAACTCTCTAAACTAGCAGAACTTTCTGTACGAACACTTTAAACCCAAAATGCAATACAGAAAACTTTTCAGGATGAGTTTGTTTGCTGGTTTATACTTCTTCAGTGGTCACCCAGCTATGAAATTGGCTTGGTGTCATGGTGAGCAGCTTCAGCTTTTCCAGAAGTGCAAGACAGCAACTACAGTCCCAAGCAATTGAAAACCTGGGTTTATCCTCTCATTTGAAGCCTGGGATCAGTCACAACATAGAGCTCCTTGGTGCCGTGCTGGGATGCTCATTCTTTATTCATGGAGAGGAACGTCCAGCACAAACTAATCCCAAAACCGAACCCCAAGCCCAATCCTACCTCTGGGTCTGAAACATCATGATAAGCCATCCAGGCATACCGAAAATGGAGAAAAAGGTATTCCTTTGCTGTTGTAGTGAAGTTGTGCGAGGAAATTCCTGGGCACAACGCTAAGGTTTTCCTGTAGAGTTTGGCTTGTGCCAAGGATGGATTTTGTTATGTGAACCTACCAGGTTCCCTGCCTTTGCCTGCAGACACCCTCAGACTGCTGGGGAGGGAGCAATACCGATTTGCACAGGGTCCTCAGGGCTCAGACAAATGCAGTAGGAACAGCAGCAAGAAAAAGGACATTTTGCCCCTTTGAGAAAGGCTGTTCTGTTAGTGAAGGGTGAGGGAATGTGCAGCTTAATACCAGATGTTTGACCTATTTTTGAAATCAAAATGTCTTTCCTTCTGGCTTCTTTATCATCCCAGTCCTGTTAAACCTCACTCTCTGAGTAAGTGGCTTTTGGTGGTTGACATCCATTTGATCCATCCTAACCAGCTCCTACTTGGCTCTGCTCTCAGAGCATGGTGAGGTCCCTACAAGATTCTGAGCTGCAGGACACTGTTTTAAGAGCCCCCACATTTCGGCTCCATCCCCTGTCCCATTCAGCTGGCCCACTGCAGCTGTCCCCTCCTGTGACCCACTGCTCCAGGTGTGTCCAGGACTTCTGTGTCCCAGACCAAGTTAAAGTCTGCGGCTCTTCTCCCCATTGAACTGGTCTTGGACTGTTGGTGTCAGTAATGGCGCTTTGAGAGACCTGGTCTACTGGAAGGTGTCTCTGCTGATGGCAGCGGGTTGGAACTGGATGATCTTTAAGCTCCATTCCAACCCACATCATTCTGTGACTCTGTGATAAAGTGGTTTTTCTCTTGGTCACACAAGTGAATGGGAGAACTTGTTTTGCAACAGGTTCCTCTCTGTCTTAAAGCACACCGTTCAAAACCCACTCACTAGCTGCTTAAACAGCTAAAGAAAATTCTCTTTGAGGATTCTATTTTCATGGTGGGTTTAAATGTGTGATCATCTTTCCCTTTCGAAAACTTATATTAAAAACTCCAACATAATTTATTTCCTTGCCAATGTCAATGCAAGAGAAGGAAGAATATTGTCATTTGGGTTGCTAATGTGCTATTCTGAGTTGTCATAGCAATAAAATATTATTATTATGTTTGATTTTTATTTAGGAATTGTCTTTAAGCTTCAGATTTAAACTGAACTGACAAATTTTCTCAGGCATCAGTGTCATACTTTGGACAAGAAGATACTTAAATGGAAAAGAACAGCCAGTTCAGGTGCTCTTTCATTTTTCTGATAGTTTTACCTCTCCTTTTGACGCTACTGTCCTTAATAGAGACATCCTGAAGCTGGTTCAGCTAATCAATACATTTATGCAAGAGTCAGGAGCTGCCATATGGCGGCATTCTCCTCTGAGCCTGTTCCCGACTCCTGGCTGGGTCTATTTCTGGATTTACTGAGAATCCTCTGAGAATAACAGCTGGGTGTAAAATGATAGCCTGAGGGTGCTGTCCAACACACACTTCAGATTTTGGATTATTTATATATTTAGGCAGATAGTGATAAACTGGAACTCTCTGCCTTATGGTTTCTGATTCTAGAAAGCAGGGTTTTGGGGCTTGGGTTTTTGGTTTGGTTTTTTTTTACAGGCCCACCAAATGCTCTGACTGAGGCAGTAGGGCAGCTTCCTGGAGGAACTTGGTCTTGGAATAGGCACATCTACAAAATTAACCTACTGAAACATGGAACTGTGGGCTCCAGGTGCTTGTGTGATGCTGAGCGTATTTTAAATACTGAGACTGCTGGAGATTGAGCTTTTTTGATTTATCCAAGGGGAATTCCTGGGGAAGATTGTGGAAGTGGCTCCCTGACCTCAATGACCCCTGCCTGAGCTCCTCAGGTGTATTGCTGATCTATTGTACTGGCTTCCTTGGTGATTTCTGCGCGTGCACAGAGCAACAAAGTACAAAATAATTCTGTGTTTGGATGCAGCTGAAAACCACTTATTTCCATACCTTCTTAGAGCTGCTTGTGTCACTTCCCATCAGCACACGCTGTTCAAGACTGTGGCCAAAGGAATTATTCCCCATTGCAGATTTTGCCCCTCATTCTGTGTTAAGTCAACATTCCACGGGAAGCGAACTGGTTTGCGGCTCACTCCAGATGGCACTCAGCCATGGGGTTTGTTCCCACCCCATGTGCATTTCTCCAATCTCAGTGTTGAAGGTCCACAGCACATATGAACCAACAGTCCCAAATGTTTGTCTTTGGTCTGAGAAAGCATTGTCAAAGTGCGAGGAGCTGCTTGCGATTTACTCTGCAAAAGGCTTCAAATAACCCCAAATTATTCGCCTCTTGAAAACTTTTAAAACTCCCTACAATTTAGGCCAGGCTTTTTCAGCTGGATGGGCAGTATGACGCAAAGTAATGAGAAAGAGGAGGAATCAGGTTTTGCGAATAGCAGAGCAGATTAGCCCAGATGAGGGTCCACCCAAGTTACTTGGTGCTCAGAGGCTGAACAGCTCACAGCCCTTCTGCGAGGATGCAAACTGCTCTGGGGCACTTGTGATGGGGTGGTGCTGGTGGCTCTGGATTTCTGCCCCCTGAGGAATGTGTGCCTGGCACAGTGACCATCGCTTGATGTGCTTCGTTTCAGTTATGCACAAGCCCCATTTCAGCCTGGAACCTTCTCACATTTCTAACTGCTTTCAAGATTGAAGCTGTAGGCACCACCCATGAATGATTCACATTTCTAGAGGCAATTGTTCCCGTAGAAGAATGAGTTATATTTTGTACATAGGAGTGAATGACCCTATGGAGAGCAAAATATTTTCCTAGCCAGCTTATTTCTGTGCCGGAAAACACTACCCTAAGAGTAACTTATCCAAGGATTTCCAGATACAACTTCCAATTGACTTTAAAAGTAAGATGGATTTTCCAGGCAGGCAGAGGCTGAAGGACATTTTTACCCAACTATTCACTGGTAACAGAGAGATGTGCATGAACTGACTAGAAGATAGCCCATGGTATGTCATGATAGGGTCTCACAGTCAGCTTTGTGACCTACCCTCAGTGGAAATAAATACCTGAAGTTCAACAACATCTACTGCCACTTCCCTTTCTTAGTGCAGAAGAAGTGAGAGGAGCTGTTAAACAGCTTCTTGCAGACCTTTGAAAATTTATGCTGGAAAGTGTTTCGATGTTTATAATGCACATTCAGTCACCACAGGTGGTGTAGGGGTGATGGGTACTTTAGTGCTGATGCTGAGAAGTTGCAGGAATTATTTCAGCGTGGTCATGGCGTAACAGGAGGTGTTGGTATGTCTAGAGGCTGAAGAGTGCAGTTAGGAGTTCAGGGACATACTCCTGGTATTATTCATAGAGCCGAGGCATGGGGTTTGAGATGGGTGTTTTAGTTTAGCCCTCTGTCCCACCAGCTTCTGGAATCCAACTCCTGCTTTGACTTGGATGCTGTTTCCTGTCCCTGCAAATAATGTAGCCCTTTGGGAGTGCAGGTCAGGCCCAGACTGAGCACCTGAATAATATTGTGACCACCATTCCCAGAGGATGTTACAGTCTTTACCTTATTCACCTGCATGACCCAGAAATTAGGCTTCCTAAATAATCAAACAAAATAAAAACAATGCAGTTAATTCAGATCCCGTGAATGGGATCAGTCATAAGGTCATCCCCATTCCTAACTTTCAGGGAAGAATGAAGCCCAGCCCCCATCTGTCTTCCCTCAAGTCATAGAATTATCCATCTTCAAGGTGATTTCTAAATAGAGATTCCTTGCTGCTCTGCTTCTTCTTCTGGTCACTTCTGATACAGTGGCCAAAGAAAAAAATCAACAAAAAATATAATTTAAAATTTTTAAAAAAATTTTAGGTAACCTCATCTTAATCCAGAGAACACTCAACATATTGAATGACCAGTGCCTGCCCAAACTTGGAATCAAACAGGCATCTTCTCCATATGCGGGGAGGTGGCCCTGCGGCACAAAGTCCAAGGTCCACTCAAAGGTCCAGGCAGGAGCAAATGGAGATGAGACTGGAGACAGGACTGCCACCAGCTGGGGCTGGTGCTGGTGCTGATGGCCCTGGCCTGAGCTGGAATGGAATCCTGGGACGTGGGCAAGAGTGTGTGTGGGGGTTTCAGGGGAAGCTGGGGAGGGCTATTAACACCTATTGATGCCCTTGATATTGTCTGCTATTTTCTTTACATTTCGTAAATTAACTTCACAAGACCAAAAGATAGGGGAGCAGCACCTTGGGAAGGCAAGCAGGAATGTGCATTCAGAGGTGTCAGCTTGTTAAAAACTTCTCTGAGCTTAGCAGCCCTTCGGGGGAGGGAGAACCAAGGAAGAGAAATCGCTGAACCAAGCCAGTGTTCAAGGAGCTTTCTGCCATGCATAGCAGTTTATGGGCCTCAAGTAGCCTTGAAGAAAGTCACCTCTAAGTTCTGTAATTGATTTCAGTAAACGTAAGTTTAAGGCTGTATGTTTAGAGACTCTGTTAGGAAAAAGATTTTGCAATTCCCTTTGAAAACAGCACTTTGGTGTGATGAGGACTTTCATCATTGCTGGATGTTTATTCAGAACAAGAACAACAGTTACATACTAGATGAGTATGACTGACCACATAAGAGGGTCTATCCCTAGCTGTTTCATGGCTAAAATCCAAATATAGCTTCATCCCATATATTTGCCCATATAAACACAAGACACCTTGCTAACACGTGTGAGTTAGAAATGAATTTGCCATGGGCTCTTTTCGTAATAAATGGAGGTAGAGACAAATCTATGACTCAGATCTCGGTGAGCTGAACTAATATCTGGAGGGAGAAGAAAGCTTTGCTTTGCTCAGACTACTGCTTTTTATGGGCACAGACAGGTTGACATCTATATATTTCCTACACCCAAACCAAAGTCAGATAAATCCAGGCTGGAGAGCTGGTTCTTCTTGCCTTCCTCCCTCACCTATTAAATTGTACATATTATGATCCTCTCCATGCAGCCAGCACCTACTCAGGGAGGAGAGGTTTGATTAATGCCCAAATACCAGTCCTGCCCTCCTGCTCTGACTGTGGGACCAGCATGTGGCACCCGTGGTTTGAAGTTAATTTTCTTCCTTAGAGTGGAATCCTAAGTCCAGATTTCTCTAGCATGGATGGTGAGGAAAGTGTGTCTTAAATGTGTGTATAATGGCTCAAGACACTTACTGGAGCCTCCAGTTGCAAAGAGACACGTGCCTTGGAAATACTAAGACATCACGTAACAAAGACTTTTTAAAGCTGGTTTAGCTTTCCATTAGTGCATATTAGTTCTTAGTAAACCAAGCAAAAGGTGATCTTAGAGCCCAGAGCATCAACACAGCACTAATTTATTTTCTGTTTGCTCATTCAGAGCACATTTCCAAGAAAATCCTTAGGGCCCAACTATTTTATTGCCTAGAGGGCTTTAATTTGGGGCTGGTTAAGGGCCTTCCAGGCCACAAAGCAACTGGATCTCCTGATGCGACTGCATTAATAGCACTGATGGGAGAACACTAATCCAGGAGAAATGTGAGCTGTGGGTGGGAGACACATGCCAGAGCTCTATAGTTGGTACAAGTGTAGGTGTGCAGCTTAGACAAAAATGTAGAAGTGTGCTTGTGCTCCCTTGGGATACAGGGCCCTCATGGGGAGTCCTAAGTGAAACACCACAAAGCTTTGCTCAGCATCTAACTCCGCACTTTGATAATAATGAGACAAAATATCCTTCCCCAGCAAAGGTGTATTCTGTTTTCTGACAGTTAAGTGCACTGAAACAAGTTTCCCAATTGGCAGCAAAACGAGATACTGTAATTTCCAAAGTGTTTGGACAGTTTGAAGGGCTTGGCAGACAGTGGAAACTTTTTCGAGAGCTGGAGGCCAGAATGTTGCTTGGCTGCATAGAAGTCTTTTTCTGCATCCCCACGTGCCCCTAGAACTGACCTTGCGCCCAGGGAGGCTGGTGGAGCTCTGGCTCTTGTCCTCTTGGGGAAAAATAGCAGCCAGAAATGGAAAAACACCTGTATAAAGCCCAGCCAGACAGAGCTGCCAGTCTGAATGAGTCCAGTTAGGAATTAAAAGCCCCAGCTGACATCCTGTGGTGCCAGTAATATTTCTTTTAGTCAGACTTGTCATATGAACTGCATTAGCTCCACTAATTTTCATCAGCGTGCTGTGTGGGTACTTGCTTTGCTATGCATTTCTGTGAATGAAGAAAACTGCGCTGGGTCCACCAATTTCCATCAGTGCACTGTCTGGGTACTCACTTTGATGCACACTGCCGTGGATGAAATCTCAGCAGAACACCAATTCCAGCATTCCTGAGTATTGGCACTGCTTATAACTTGTATCTGAATTTAGTCCCAGCCCAGACCTGGCACATCACCTTTGCCTTGAACAAAAATACAGATCCAAGCACTTTCTGTTCTTGCAGGGCTGGGTTTCTTGACCCAGGTTTCTTAGCTCAGGGGTTTCTTTTTCTTTTATTCTTCTTGCCTTCATTTTTTCTTCTCTTTCTGAGTTACATGAGGTTTATTTCTCATTTATTAACCTACAAATGAGACGCCAGGGCAGTCTCTGCTGATCAGTTACATGCCCTTCTTATTATGTACTCAGTTTTCTGTATTTTTTAGTCCAACTTTGCCATAGTGTTCATGATACTGTTCAGAAAAGTAAATTAATCAAGTCACATGGCCAAAAACTTCCTAATACATTTGCTAGCAAATATTTTCCCATTGTTATGACTGGTGCAGGTGATTGTGGTATTGCTGCTTGTTACTGGTTGTTTGAAATCAGCAGTGATTTCACAAAGGGCGTTATTGTGAACCTAGTAATCTATGAAATTGGAAGCAGCCTTCATCTGTCTGATCTTCAGCACTGATGGGTGGTTTAGGCTATTTCTGGGCTGGTGTGTAGTTGGAAAGTGAGTAATGACATAATCACAGTCAGCCCATCCTTGGTCGGAGTTGCATCTTGCACTACAGACAAAGCCTTGCTTGAAAGTGGAGGATGTGACCAATGACCACTAAGAAACACTGAGAACATGAAGGGGCTTTTAAGCTAAAAGAGGGTGAATTTAGATTACATTTAAGGAAGAAGTTTTTTACAATCAGGGTGAGGAAACATCGGAACAGGTTTGTCAGAGAGGTCATAGATAACCGCTGCCTGAGAACATTCAAGGACCTTGGTTGCTCTGAGAAACCTGATCTAGTTGGAGATGTCCCTGCTCATTACAGGGGGCTTGGACTAGACGACCTTTAAGTGTTCCTTGCCACTCCAATTATTCTATGATCCAGTGAAAACCTAGAGGCAAAAATGGATCTCAGTGGCCCGTGTTTCACTAGTAAAGAGTTTGCTGGGAACCTCCTGCCACTGTTCTCTTCCGAGTGCCACTGGGAGTTTTGGTGTGCTTTGCCACGGTGCAGTTGCTGGCAGGAGTTTGGATGGTGTGGCATGCAGGTGTGTGACCATTTTTATTTCTCACTGTAAGGGATCACATCACCTGGGTCAGCAGAGTTTGCTGGAAGCCAATCGGTTAGAAGTCAATGCAGCTGCACAGATTTCTGTCAGCTGAAGATATGGCAAGTAGTTTCTTCTGCCAACTGGAAGAAAATGCAAACTATCTTACGCTCATCCTGGGCTTTCCAGTGTGGATGCTGTTGCAAACCTCACTGCTCCCTTCAGTTCAGCTGATATTTCTGTTCCCTGGTGCATAGTGCACTCCAGGAGTATCTGCTGCCTGAGCTAACGTGAGTAATTCAGTGCTCCTGTAGGACCCTAGGGGAGATGCAGAGTAGATTACAACTCGAAAATGTGAAAAAAACTGAATCACTAAACAGCACAGCCTTTATTTAGTAATTTATTAGTAGACAAAGTGCCTCAAAGAAATAAATCAGCCTATGTGTGTACGTGTATATGCACCTCTTTCTCTCTCATTGTACATTGTGCAGTTATTTTAGTCACATAAGCCACGTATACAGCTATATTTATCCTTCTATGAGTCTGCTTTGCTCCCTGAGCAGACAGAAAGTCTCAGGTTGTGAAGGACTGTGGAACATCTGCAACTTCATTTCCTCGGTGCTTTGCCTGGTGACCTGGGGTAAAGAGACACAGTCCAGAGGCTGCTTCTGGTACCTAAGGAAAAGTCAGTCCCAGGCACCCTAAAAGCTGTGTAGAAGCAGAACATTTCCAGAACTACTTCCTCAGTAAGCCTTTTTTGGGGCCTCATAAGAGTCTGACAGCATGGGTGCTCATGTTGTCAGTTTTCCCAGAGGAGAGGCCTCACCAGGGAGTGAAACACCAACCATGGCCTGTCTAAAGGAGCACAATGGTACAGTTATTTTAATGTGACCCAGTGAATGGAATCTTTACAGAAAGGAAGGACTATGCAGAACAAACTTATTGGTGTACTCCTCCCCCTATTATGGCATGCACTATGACATTTTGCAAGGAGTTTAAAAATACTTGAAATGGGTATCGATAAATAAACTAAAATTACTAAGAAAAGTATATTTAAAATCCTGAAAGCCTTAGATTTTTTTCATGCTCAGCCAATCAGTCTTTACAATCAGATCACAGAGTGGGGCAATGTGTTTTTAATATCCAACAGAATTGTTAATATATTTCTTTGACATTGTCTTAAGGACCAGGCTGAGGATTCCAGTTTCCACTGGGATCACTGACAGTTATGGGAACACAGTAGTCAGTGCACTTTATAGAGCATAAGAACTCTCTCCTGCTGACAGCTCCCCAAAAGCCTCTGTTAGTAAGGGATTATTAAACAGGGATGTTTCTGGGGGTAAGACATAGCAATAGGAACCATCTGAGTATTTGTCAGAATTTTTTATGAATGAAACTGGAAAAAAAAATTGCTGATAAAATTTGGGGACAACTCTGAAGCTGGTAGTACAGCCAGGAATGAGAACTGCATGGTCAACCAGAAGCATGAATATCTCTATAAAATATATTGTAATGCAGCCAAATGCAGTACATACATGGAGAAAAGAGAAAAAATTAGTTCAGAATTATCCAGAGGCCATTGTGGAAAAACTCATCAGACTAAGTTCTGCTGTCATGGTTTATCCAAAGAGTTAGCAGGGACCAGAAACACTTTAAGGTAATTCTACCCAAACCATGTAAAAACATACTCAGTTTTGGTGCCTATAATTGACAGAAATACCATTACAATGATTTGAGGATTAAAGAAAATGCCTCCACAGGCAAAACATTTGGGACATGCAAATTTCTCTGTTCAGCGAGCCCAAAGGAAATGAATTGGTAGAACTGGTTAAACATCTACACATCCATTCATGAAGAAACTACGAAATTCTAAAGTGTTCTCTCAGTTTATGGAGAACATTTAAGTGAGCGTCTAGTGCTGGAGCCAGACAGTTTCAAGCTAATGATGAAGTCTGAGTTTTAACAGTGAAGATAACTAACCTTTGAAGCAAAAAGTGGCAAAACAGCCATTTCTCTACCTCATATTGTCTTCATATCAAGATTGGTGGCCTTTCTGGACACAGAAAAGTATTCTAGTATTGCACAAACGAAAATCCTCATCTCAATATCGTATAACTGGGAGAAATGCAGTGTCCTGTGAGAAAAGTTATGCAAATTGGTTCAAAAGCCCTTTTCTTTCCTTAAAACTCTGTGAGCAAGATTGCACATTGGACTATTTCAGGTTGAGTTATTTAAACTCTCCGAATATTTTGTGTTAACAAGTTTTCCTGAATAGCATCAACTAGACATGCGACAAAGACTGTGAAGGAATCCAAGGACACATCTACATCTTCAGGCACAAACAGATGTCTGTGAAATGTTGATTTGGTGTCTGGCTTTCCAGTACACACCAATTGTGATGGAACTGGAAACTGCATTTACCCATTGGATGAGTTGTAGGTATCCCAGTACCTCAAATCCCCAGAGTAATAGCTCGAGATATCCAATGTGAACTACTAACCAAGCCACTGCTAATCAAATGTAATTAATCAAGCCCGGGATTTCACAGGACTTGAAAGAGATGAAAGACTTGAAAGAGACTTTAAAGAGCCTTCATGAGGGCTGCAAGGAGACTGTAATGGGAGAATTATTGTATATATGTCCATTTTCCTAAATGATTCTGTAGTTCTATGGTTGGACTAGACAATCCTAAATGTCTTTTCCAACTTAAATGATCCTCTCATTCTATGATTTTCTATGATTCTCTGATTTTCTGTGTCTAGTTCCTGACTGGACTCTTTCAGTCTAGTTTTTCATTTCGGTTTCAGAATAATTTGCATGTAGAGTTTAAAGCACTGCATTTTACCAGCTTAAAAGAAGATAATCTCCCTATTGCAAAGAGCTTTTCCTCTGCTACCAGTGAAGAGTTCGAACAATTTATTTATTTTAGATGCGTAGCTCAAGTCAAAGCTGACCTCTCACTGCTTTCAGGCAGGATCCATCTTCCGGCCAACTGGCCAGGCTGGGGTGGCCAGCAGAGCAGCATGTGCTCCTCCTGGCTCCGCAGCAAGTAAGACAATACTGGGACACTGCAGAAGGTGAGAGAACACAGGAGATCAGGGAATCAAGGATGGGAAGGGGGTGCCTGAGATATCCTGAGGGGAGAGACAGTGAGAACACTGTCTGCGGGGAGAGGGTGGGAACGAGATCAGGAATGCAGTGCAGCTGCTGGTTTTGGGGTGGCACAGGTACAAGGGACAGGGCAGACACAACCTCAATATCCTCTGTGCACTGAGCTCAGGCTGAGGCTGCAAGGCGATGCTTAAAATGAAGGCAGAGAGTATTTAGCACCTTCCCATGCCAAGGTCCTCACTGCTGATCTTCGAATGTCTTTTCTACCCAGCCAAGTCAGCTTGTGCTTGGGAGAGATTTAATATCAAACATAGTGTGAAATTCAATCTCTCCTGTTAGACGAGCTCTGACAATGGAGCTGCCATGTGCTTGGTGGGTCATGTCAACCTTAATTTACTGCCCCTGGGTGCTGTGGAAATGTCTCAAGACTGTCACCCTCCCACACTGCTGAGCTCTTGGCTTGTACACAGTGAGCAGGCAGAAGGTAATCACAGGAATGGGGCCTTTTAGAGGGGAAAAAAGCATTCAAAAGCAGCCATGGGCACCCTCCAGTATTATTAGACCTGTTTAAATTTATGTGGACTGGTACATTACTGACAACACAGCGAGCCACCAAATGCCAAAAAAATCAGAGTTGGTAAAAGAGGAATGCTTGAAACATTCAAGGAAAAGAGGAGAGAGGGAAGAAGCATTATATTTAATTCATAATGTGGGGAGAAGACTAGTGAAAAAATGTCAGATGACCCCTTCTCAAGTGTCAAATCCACTTAGACTGCAAGAAAGGAGGTTAACTTCTTTTGCCATGCATAAAACATACACAAAACTTCAGTGTTTTTTTTTATTTTCAATAATAAAAAAGGGAAATAGTCAATAGCGTCTTTCATCTGAGTCAGCTTCAATATCTTTCTCCTGCCCTAACCCAGGCATTATTGCTGCTGTTTGGTTCAGGCTGCTCTTCCTACATCTTACAGTTACAGCACATACGAGGTTAATTCTGCAATTTTAGTTCTATTTCCCACTGACCATTTTTTTCATGTATTTCAAACAGTGCAAGCAAAGAGACATTGTTTTACTTGCAGAAACGAAGCATTAAGAAATCAGAACTGAAATGGCAGGACTCCCTCATTAAAGATGAAATACAGATGCTGTATGGTGCAGTTTGTAGGCAGACTGTGCAAAGTAAAACTCCCTGAGCCTGTGTAAGCTCCAGGGCCCAAGAGGATTTGCCTGTCCCCACGCTGCCCCTCTCCGCAGTTCAGAGATACCTTGTTTTGTTCTCAGTTCTTTGGCACTGGATGAAAGTCCATGTACTGCTCTATATCAGATTAGTGGTCTGAATGGGAAGTCAGATTTAAATAGTTTTAAGACAGAGGAAATATTTCTTTCTAAATAAATATCACAAAAGCCAAATATTCATCAAAATACTGTTTGTGTAGGAAAGAGGCCAGTAAAATCATGCATAAAGGTGCTGAGCCACACTGTAAGTTTATTGAGTTTCCTGACACAGACCCCTCTGATGTAGCTTGTGGAGGCTTCCCCAGCAGCAGCCAGCAGGACCTTCTCAGGCAACGTTAGTTTGGAGAATGAAACTATGGTTTTTGTGATGGATGTTCCAGATGGGTCTGCCAGAAATCCAGATTTCATTCCCTGCTGTTAATCAAGATAGTGAGGTTTAGCTCCAAGAGGATCTGTCTGATACACTGTGAGGATCCCTCTCACCCCTGCCCCAGGATTTAAATGAAAAACACATAGGTGGCTCCTCAGGCACATGTTCTTTGTCCTCTCCCCCAGTGATACCTTAACCCCTCTGCTACAGGCTGTGTCCACGGGAATTTTGTGGTCCCTTTCTAGATATAAGCACAAGATCAGAGAAAGACATGGTGGATCTGAAAAGCAGCTGTGCCCACAGCTCTCCAATGGTGGGATATCTGAACCACCTCAAGCTGAGCGGGGAATTGAACCAAGGACTCCCACATTCTGTTTTCCCTGCTGTTTCTCAAGTGAAAACACAGTGCTGCTCCCTAGAAATGGCAGAGACAGGTCCTGTAAAGAGCAGGGGGATCAGTACTGTGTCAGCAGCACGACTCCTCAGCTCACTGACGGTAACTCTGCTCTGCAAGATGGATGAAGTTGAACTGATCTGATTGTGAGCCTATCTGATGTCTTTCTAAAAATCACAGTAAAGTGACTTTCCCAAGGTGTTGAGGAAAAACCTGTGGCATTAAGGGCTCCATTTTGGGGTGAAATTTTGCACCAGCTTCTAGCTTACTTGAAACCTCACCAAAAATTATGCAGCGCTCTGGCACAGCACTGGTGCAACTTCAGTTTGAGAATGATCTCATGGGCTTTATTTATCTGAACATTTGCCTTTCAACCCAACCTAGTTGTGTACGGTCCTGCTATGCCCAGTAATGACAGACACCTCCAGATGGCAAATTGTCTTCTCCCAAGGGAAACATCTAAGCCGCTACCTGCCTTTCTCCATGGGCTACAGACAGACTGGGTGACTGGTTCTGGCTAGATGGCTAAGGATGAATGAATTGAATCCCAGCTTAAGCCACAGAGCCTTCGTCTCCATAGAAAAGCTGCTTTGGGTGGGTGAAAACAGCATTTTCCCTAACGCACGCACTCACTATGCACTCACAGCTGCTCTCTGAGTAGCCCTGGGCCACACTTATGGCTGCTTTGAGCTGGAGCAACTTCTAGATGTAAGGGTTGTGTTCAAAGCTGCTTTCCAGCCTTCCATTTGTGCCACAAACAGGGCTGTACAGTGGTGAAAGGCTTTACTTTTTGTTACAGGGTGGCATTATTCTTGTTTCATTGTCTCTATTACTGGGGCAAAGGTTTATGGAAGAGGTGTGCCTGCCGCTCACTTGGCACACGGTTCTGTCAGGCCTGGGAATGATCTGATTTTATTATCAAAGTGTTCCCTGGCCTCCCAAATTGCCAGGTGAAATTCTGTAGCTCATGAAGAAAGCCATACAAAACAATCATAATGGTCCCTTCTGGCTGCTCCAGAACATTTTTCTCCTTTATATTAACTTCATATCTGTTTGATCCTTCTAAGTTCATGTCATTTCAAAGGAGAATTGGACTTTCCAAAAGCATGCCTTTAAAGCTCACTCTGAGGTGGATGTGCAAAAACTAGAAGTCAGTTCTCCTGATGAGGGTTTACTCAGAGGACCAAGGTACAATGTGTACAAGTTCTTCCTTATAGGAGCAAGAAATTAATAGAGAAATGAACAGAAATTCGGAATCTATCAAGGATCATCATGCCCTGTGTTGTGCATAAAATCACTTCCTCGTGTAAGTGCCACAGCCCACTGGTTTTCCACCGATCTTATGCTGGCAGGTATTTCCCCCCTAATTTTGTTTTTGCTGCTGTTCAAATTCACTGCCCTTACACAGCACTTTCTAAGTGTGCAATTCACTGTTGAATGGGAGGTGAAGCCGCAACCCAGGCCCTGGAGAGTGGGCTCACAAACATCCCAGCGTCTCTCCAAACACCTTCTCCTGCTTCCTCTCCTATCCTGGCTAGCAACACATGGAAAGTTTTTGTCATGGAGGACGTTCTTGGGCAGGAAGGAAGAGAGGCCTGTGGCCAGAAGCCATTGTGGCCACCTGCTTGGATGTTCACTTCAAAGGACAGCAACCCGACAAACCCCACCGTGCAACCAACCAAGCTGAACATATCTGCACGCAGAGTTCACCCAGTATTTGTGCCTGGGGGGTAAAAGACCTTTGCTCAGGCTGTGTCTGACCCAGGAGCCTCAAACAACAGCAGCAATAGGACGATGGTGCCAGCGAGAGCTGAGCCAGCATTGTGCTGGATGTGCTCTGTGCTGCAGTACATCTGAGGCATGCCATTCTTCCCACATATACTGCTGTACCCACCCAGTTATGAAAGAGCACTTGGCTGCCTGCCCTGCTGCTCCAACATTGCATCTTTATCCTGAATTAAACTCCAGTCCAAACTCTGCTAATGCTCCTTTCCATTATTGCTGTTTGGAAGGAGAGCACTCAGATGGTTTAACACCCTGGAAAGACTCTGAGGCAAGTGCCAGCACAGCAAGAGGCAGGTGGACTTTTTCCTGGTTCAGTGCAGCTTGTGCAGGTCAGGACCAGTAATGCAAATGCTACCAGAGAGGTGTTAACTGATGACAACAACCAGACTACTAAGCCAGGCTCTCTGGAAGATTTGCTTTCTGGCTCCATCCATGTGCTGATATCCAGGCTATCCCTCTCATGGTGCAAAATTGTATTTCCTGAAGAGAAGGGTCACTCGCAAGGAGGACTGAGGAAAAGCTGCTCATAGGAATGCAGTAGAAAAAGGTTCAAGGATCCTGGGGGACTCCAACATAAATAGTCAAAGGGTTCCTGTCTCTTTTAGGGAAAGGCAGGATGACCCGATCTCTTAAGGTTAGATGAGCAGCCGGGTGCTTGTGTGTGCTGGTCACACCTTCCTTTCATTTACTATATTTTTCCTTCACAAGTCTCTGCATTTGCCCTTATTGTCTTTGCGTGCAGAGTGTAACCTAACTCTGGGACCTGACTCTACATCCTTTCTGTCCACAGGCCACTTAGATAGAGCTTAGCAATTTACTGCATCAGAACACCAGAAAATGGCCAGTGTGAATGGGCCATTGTACCCAGTGCCTTTATGGGTGTGACTTCACATGGATCTGCACTGATCTGTGTTATTAAGTGAAAGTGGTAAGGAAACAAGAAATGGAAAACAAAAAGCCCTCTGTAGATGGTAACTCCTGCAATGTTCAAAAAACAAGAGAAATGAGGCTGTTATCAGCCTTTTGTATGCATTTATTCCAAATAGGGCCAAACAACACTGACAATGTTGTTTCTTCATGTTTCTAACCACAGAGGCTTATTCTATCACCATTATATGGTATATTTCTGGGACACCCTCTCCTGCTCTGTGGTGAATAGTGTCACTCATTACAGTAACTGCTCACCATGGTCTAAGAGCCAGAAGCAGGTGACAGAGGTGTAAAACAGATGTGACCTTTTCTCAATATATCTGGAACAAAATTTATTCAAAATTGAAGTCAGGTGTTGAGGTCAACTCAAAAATCACCCCAAGGGCTGGTGAATGCCACATGAACAGAGAGTGAGGCGTCTTGCATGTCAAATGAGAGCCATGAGTTTATAAGAGCTTATTTCTATTACCTGTGGGTTTGAGTTACAAGATGCAGCATTTGGCTCTGCATCTGAAGGTAGTTGTTTATTGTGTATTTTATGACTGTTTACAAATGTGGTTTGAAGAAAACAATGGAATATGTAACACATTGTCTTTCCCCAGGTCTTCAGTCCATTAAGTTTGTATTATTTTGAGTGGTTAGACTAGAAATTTAAGTCATTGTTATTTATATTAGAGATAAAGCTAAGGATTCAGCTGAGCTCCAGGCTGCATTGTGAGAGCTGCTGTGTCAGGGTTTGAGAATGGTCTTGATCTGAAATACAAAAGGATCAAGACAGGCTGGTTAATCCCGTGATTAGATCTTCTCATAAGAACAGGCCTTCACTCATGGTCCTATTGCAAGCACCTTGTGTGGTCACAGTCAGCCTTTCAGAGTAATTTTTTGAGAGTATTTATGGAAAAAAACCAAACAAAACCAAAACCAAAACAAACCACAATTAAGGTTCTGGCCTTTAGGGAGATGGAGATCCCCTGGCAGATTTAAGTGCCATAATGCTGAGATTAATTTGAAGGTATTTTCTGCCGTGTATGGGGTAAACCAGCAGTTCCCACCTGCTGAGACCTGCAGCCTTCACTTAGCTCACCATGAGAGATTTGGCCCAGGTCTGTAATGACCGAGGGTTGTGTGATTGATGTTGAATGGCTTACTTGACAACCATTTTTACCAAAACATCATTCCAGTTAGCAAAAACAGAGAGGATAGATGTTCGTGCATAAGGAACAAGAAAAGGATGCAGAAATTATGGACGCTGCCCCCCAGTTGCCCTGCAAACCTGTTGGATGACTCGGAGGGAATCTGCTAATCCCTTGATACGCTGGTTCACCACTTAACAATAATCCTTCCTTCTTCCTACTCTTTGTGTTTCCTATTTAGCTTTTCAAGTCTCAAAGGCAGGAAACATCCGTGTGAGATGTGCCCTGGCTGGTATCACAAGGCCATTGTCAGGTGAGGAACTTCTGGGGCAAGAGCGTTGGAATAGCTCACATCCATGATAACCAGAGCAGAACCTTTATTGAGCATACAGAAGAGACCCTGGAGCTGAAAGGCGCAGGAAGATTAAACCCATCACGCTGAGAAGTGCTGCCCCAAGGCAGATGGGGGAGTTGCAGAGGAGCTTGCCTTGCCGATGAACACTCTACCTGTTCATAGAAGATTGTACACCATGCTCTAGGGCTGCAAGCCAGGGCTTATCTTCTTCAGAACAAATTCTGATAGAGATGGCGTGCCATTTCTGTGCCTCAGGCTGCTGTATGCAATTCTCCTTCAGCAGCAATTCTCATAGGATCTCAATCCAAGGCAGGGTTCTAGCTATCCTGAAATGTAAGATCCATTGCAAAATCTGCAGGCAACGGTGCTGGCAACTTAGGAGTTGCCTCTGGGCCTGGCATGTGCTTAAACTACTCATGAGCTATCTGGGCTCCTCGGCTTGATTTCCATCCTTGTTTGACTCATGCTTTATTTCAAGGATTGTTTGCATTTTTATGCCTCTGAGACTAGGTCCCGTGGGAATCCTTTCCAAACTCCCTACATTGACCTCCTGCTTTTCCAGCACATAACCCCTCCTCAGAAGAGGTCATTTGATCCTCTACCATAGATACATGAATCAACACTTTATGCTTTTATGGGATTTTGCCTGAGTTTTTCAGTTTCACAGCACCTCTGAAGGTGGGTTCAAGGTTTTATGGGGCCCTAAACAACTTGATCTAGCGGGTGGCATCCCTGCCTGTGGCAGGAGGCTGGAACTAGGGGGGCTTTAAGGTCCCTTCCAACCCAAACCTTTCTATGATTCTATGGTTCTATGATTCTATGGTTCTATGGTTCTATGATTCAGACCATTGTGCTATAGTGAGCTTCAAGGGAAGAAATCAGAGGAGCATTTTGAGAAAGCTTCACCAATTATCCACATAAATCATCAAGCAGCCAGTCACAGGTGTTAGCTTGGCCCCAGCCTGTTAATTAGCTTAACACCCATTATCTAAGAGACCTAACCAAGTAATTCACAGAGATAGACACCTCAGAGGTGGGTACAGGATCGGGGAACAGTTCTGCCATAAATATCTTCTGGCCCTATGGGGAAGCCAAACCCCTCTGTCAGGTCTTTATTTGTACATGACTGAAACAAGTTCAGTCCCTCCCTAATTATGGAGGGCAGTCTGTGAAAGTCAAGCTTATGTATTCTTAGAAGAGCACCCATGAGTAAAAAAAATAAATCATATATGCATAGGAATTCGCAACTAGTACCCACCAAAGCTCATTTTCACTTATCTGCAGTTTCAAAATAAACAGTGCATGTCTGTGTGTGCACTTGCACTAGCAACCAGACCTAGTTTTTCAATAGGAGCCCATAATGTCATGGGTGGTTCAGTGGAAAGGTCAGTGCAAGTTGCTGACAGTCTTAATTCATTGCATTTTCAGGGCAGATGTTACTTCCTGTGACCATGGACCAGGGCAGAGTAAGCAATACCCACAGATGCACAGCTAATGTACAGATATCAAAGGCCTTTTTTGCTTGTATGTGGCCACTAGCAGTCTGTTGGATGGTATGTCTGGGCATGTATTTGGTATTACCTGGTTAGTCATAAAAGAAAGCATGTCCCCCTGAAAATAACCCAAAGAAATTATGCTTCCACTAAAATGAGATGGATGTTCTGTCCAGAGTCAGAGTTCTCTTACTGTGCCTCTGATCTGTGAGACGAGAACCTTCAACCATGAAATATATAAAGGAATACACACTTAAAATGTATAAGATAATGGCAGGAAAATTAACAAAAGGTTTGCAAAGGTATGGAAAATCCTCTCAGGTGGTGAAAGAGGAGCTGCTGGGGAGGTCTGGGGCCAAATGCTTGTGCTGGCCATTGCTGTTCCCTCCCTGCTCATACATCTGCCTCACACCAGGGAGAAAGGAGGCTCCTGAAGGACTGCTGGGCACCAGACCCAGCCTTTTACATATCTCAGTGCTCTGTGGCTTCATGAGTGTAGTGGCTCTGGTGGGAAAGGATGGCTGCTGTGGGCTGCTTGCTGGGAAGTGAATGGACTGGCCAACACCTCCCAGCTCCTTGGCTAAACCCAAGGTGTTTCATGCTCCTCTCTGATGTGGTTTGCATTTTACCAGAAATGCTGCAGCTGGTGGACCCAAAGAAGAGAGAGCTCTAGTTGTTATGGCAAGAAAACATCACTGAGTCTTGCTGATTTGCAATAATGCTGCTCCGTCACGGGTGTTATCCTGAGAAACTTAAATTCCTCAGTCCCTTAGGGCTTGTGGTGAAGTGAATGGCAAAGCCTCAATCAGCTTAAGAGCAAAAAAACTAGGATTGTTTTCAGGTAGGTGTTTCTTTCCCCTCCCAGAAATGTGACGAGACCACATCCTCTGCTGTAATTAAACAGTACTTGTACTTGTCAGTCACAGACCCCCTGACGCTGCTCCAATACACAAACCAACACACACAAAAGTGCATAGAGTCCAGTTAAAAAAAAACAAAACCTAACAAAAAACCCAACCAGCTTTCTCTGAAATCATTTTGGCCAGACTCCTCTTATTTAATAAAAAGTTGTGATACAACGCAACAATACATCCTGTATGCCAGAACAGGAAGAATGCTACTTTTGTGTAGGTAGGGAAATAGTTGTGATGTACAAAAGAGATACAGTTTTTCCAACACTTTGGCCAAACCTTACACTTAGCTTCTCATGTCGGGAGAGGGTGTGACAGTAGATAGGATGTAGCCTTTGAAACTCCATCTCCACAGAGAAAAGACAGATGGAATCCAGCTGGCGGATATCACACACGTTTTCTGTTCTCCTCGATATCGCAGATCTGATAAACACAGAAGAATAACAAGCCTTTATAGAATGCAGATGAACAGAGGAGCCTATCTGTATGTAAAAGAGAAGGGCCTCAGTTGACTGAATGCTTATTTCTCCTAAATGAAAGTTAACTCCCACGATCTCATAAAGCGAGAATCTACCTGTTCGAGGCACACATTTGATTACACACCATACAAATTTCTTGACCTCCCATGACTGTTGTTATACTGATCTCATTTAACATCATGTCATGTCATGTCAGACTGACATGGATATCAAGGAAAGGCCATGCAGGTGGAGGATGTCCAGTGGAGTTCGCTGCATTATGTGAATCTCTGTCCCAGAGACTGCGATTGCTGGTCTGTGATCATCCAAAGCCTGCACTCTGGCTTTTAAAATAAAATCTTAGAAACCTGGGAATAATGTGCTGAGACAAGTGTTGTCTGGTGATGGGAACCAGGAAATGGTAGCTGTGAATACCTGAGTGCGAATGACTCATCCAACGACCTCCTTTGGCTCTGCTCTGTCCTCCTGTAACCTCCTCATCTTTCCTGCTTCAGACAGAGCTTCAAGGCTTTGTTACCCAGAGGATTTTGTGATATGATTCTGTGCTCTCCAGCAAACCTGCCACAATTAATAATAGAAGATGCCTAAATTAGGATCTGATGTTGCTCAGGCTATTACTGTGGGTTTCACCTGTGCAGATACTGGGTCACATTCTAAAATGTTTTTGATTAATAGAGGATGAATTTTTATCTGCTTTTACCCAGTAAGGCAGCCCTGTCTTAATGGAAAGTGAAGCCATGACAGAAGGTGGCATTATGTTAGTTTTGATTTCCTCCCTATACAAAGGAGCTGATGCTGACATGAATTCCCTAAAGAGCTAAGTTTTATGTGTATATTCATTTAATTCACCGCTGTACTGGGATGGTACTCAAACATCTTTTTTCTGTTTTCTCCTGTATAAATTACAGCAAAGCATTTCCTTCCTTTTCTGCTATTCTTTTATGGATGAAGGAATTGGTGTCACACAAAGGAAATTCCAGAACATGGACCATCTGTCAGTATCAGCTAAAGTCTCAATTGTATCTTAGATGTCAGCTCCTGAGTTTGGCCCACTGTGACCATTTAAGTCTATTTATAATTTATGAGGTCATGGCTGTAAGTTTTTCTTTTAGTTCTCCCCAAAGGAAGCAGTGAAACCCATTTACAAAAGATTTCTGGACTCTGGAAAGACACGATGAAATACAAATAAGATCACAGGTTGTTACAGAAATGTAGATTATTGAACCTTAAACTCCGGTCTCCAACAATGGCCACATCTGCAGCTCCAGAGCATGTAGCAATCTCCTCTTAACCCCTGCATACTTTGGAGCCCCTCTGTTTTCGCCTTCTGGATTTCAAACCAAGAAAATAAACCCACAGCAGTGAGATACCTAAAACCAGGGGTACTTTTAAGAAGATTTACCCAAAGCCAATTGCTCTGAGTAGGTAAAATCTACTCATAACTTTCACTGAATGACTTTACTCACTCCTTAGGTATTTTTTACCTCAGCCTTTCAAACTGGAATTCTGGGTTTGTACAAGCTCCTGTGCTTGCAGAGAGGTACTTACATCTATGTCCATTTTGAAGCATATGAGGCATGGTGTTGATTCTAAGCCTAAGTGCCTTTGCCTCCTGTGCACTCTGCTGCACACTGGAAACACCTCCTCAGTTCCAGCTCTGATTTTCCTATTCGGGACAGTGAGCATCTGCCATGTTTTCCATTTCACGTCTGAAAACCACAGATCAGGAGAGAACTGCTTCTCCCTTGAAGGATAAATAGTTTTTGCAGGTGATAGATTTCATCTGTCTGATAACAAGATAAACACAGAGGCAGAAATTGAACTAGAAATGCACTTTTAAGGGGAATTCTTTCGTGTACCCTTAAATTTTGTTTTGTGCTTTCTGAAGTCAGTATAGTGACTTTCCTAACATTATTTCCCTATTTTCAGCCAGTAAAAATAATGTTGGTTATAACATCAGTAGAGAATACAATATACTAAGGGCTTTGGGATGCAGCTGTGCATTCTTTCATTGTTTCCTATAATTTTTCAAGGATCCTTGGTTTATCTGCTCTTTTACCCGAGTTTGATTTAGATTCTTGGAAAGAAAACTGAAAAAAAATACCCCACTAATAATGTCTCAATGCATGGGATGGTTTTCCAGCAACACATGCTCTATGTTTTGTTACTTTAAATAGATGCAGTTTCCTTTTAGGAAGATTCCCTCTAGGAAGATTTCTTTTAGGACGCCTGAATTCTAAATATCCTTTCTATATAAGTACACAATATGGAAAAAAAGAAAAACCTAACCTAAGCCTGAAAGAAGTGTACTTGGCATTTAAGAAGAACATAGACTGAATGGTGACAACTTCTGTAGTAGTCATATACAACAGAGAAGCTCTTCTTGTGCAGTGGAATAGAAGCTTATCAGTTTCTAGCTGATTAGGGAATTCTGTTAGATCATGTTTCATAAAGTACGAGATCCAAGTACTGATACTTTCAATTTGAAATCACAAAGGTAAGAAAAGCTACACAGCTACAGCCGATAGTGCTGGTTCTCTGAGGAAACAAGGGGTTGAAGTTTTGCTTTCCTAACTAATTTCTCTGGAATTCACTTTTTGCACTGGCATCTGTAACACAGACTAGGAATCTTAAGAAAAGCCTGCCCTGCAGTCTGAATTTTGTCCCAGACTCAGAACTGCTGTGAATATTCCCCCAGTGAGTCTCTGCTCATGGGCAGCTGTCAGTCACTTGCCCTTCCACTTCTTGACAGGTTAAACATTGATCTTGATCCGCTCTGGTTTCTTCCATCTTTCTGCTCTTTCTCTTAAGTTTCTACACCTTTCTGGCTTTTTCTCGGAAGCTTTGGTGGCATCACATCTTTGTTTTTCACCATGGTTAATTGGTATCAACTCATTTCTCACTGTTGTGTTCCGTTTTCACACAAGTGTTTGTGGTCTATATACTCACACTCAGACTAATGGGCTCCGAGTTGCTTATAAAGCAGAGGATTTTCTTGAAATCTTTAGATCTGAGCTATTTTCTGGACAGAACAAGAGGTCTTAGACTCTACAGACACAAACCACAGACTATCATCTCAACCTAGATAACATCCATGTGGAAAAATGGGTCCTTTTAACACCCCAGACAGCTACACCTGTGTTTTCTACAGAACAATATGACTTACAATTTAGTTCCCTCCTCTTTTCATCTTCGTGCATCTTCCCAAGCTTTTTCCCAACTATGTTTTTCATATCATTCCAATGCTCACAAGAAAACACTACCATATAATATCAGTGGTATATTGTCTGCAATAAATAGGAAAAAGACAAGATCTGAAGTTCTGAGACTTTCTTCTTATCAGAAATAGTCCAGAACATATTCTGTGTGCCTGAGGAAAAGCCTCAATGCAACAATGGCTTCTCAAGCCAGGACTGGAGTCCCACACAATCAGTATCTGATGGCAGGTGTTCGTCTTGTTGTTCCACTTAACAAAGGGTAGCTCCTTACCTAACAGACACAAGTTTCAAATTATCACCCAAAATATGAATGAGAGCAAAATTTGGCATCGTCACTGCTAATCCTCTTCTTTTGGTTACATGTTCCCCACTGCAACAAGAAGTAAAGATTATTTCTTTCTGACTTCCTTCATTCTCTCCCTCTCATTTTTTTAAGCTTTCTAATTATTGCACTATGAAAGAGGGGGGGAAATGCCTAAGACGGACATGAGGTAAAAGAAACACATCCCCAGGATTCAGCATCAAGTAACTTGTCAACCTGACTGCTGTCCAGACACATGAAAAAGTTGTCTGAGAAAAGCAGAGGAAGAAAACACAGATAGAGAAGGCCCCTTTCATCTAGCAGAAAAGAAGCATCACAGAAACCAAATTGAAGCCAGACTCATTCATATGAAAAATAAGTCAGCAACAAAGATGATTAACCACTGGAACAGTACACAGGGAAGTTGTAAAATTATTTCCTATGTCTTGGTGTCTTCAAATCAGGACTGTATTCTGTTCTGTAAAATATGGTTTGATCAAAGAAGTTCTTGGACTTGACGCAGAGGAGGTCAGCCTAGATAAGGTGATCATTCCTCTGACCTTAAAACTCTACAAATGTGTACCTTCAGAGAGAAAGGCCAGACTGTGGTTAGAGTCTGGCACAAGGACACCAGAAATTTTGGTCCAAGGCCTGGCTCTCTTACAGATTTCCAGAATAATCACAAGGAAGTTGTATAGTTTATCTGTGCTTCTGTTCACCATCTGTTAGGTCTGGAGAATAATCCTCCTGTTCAGCTTTTTAGAAATTTGGGGTGTGGAAATCAACTTACTGGGTGTGGGTACAGACCTTTCCCAAGGTCTGCAAAGGCAAGTCTGTAAGCATCGTTGCAAAGTATAGGTATCTGTAAGGAAAGCTTGATGGCACAGAAGGAAAATATATTAGTAGGGAGATAAAGAAATGCCTTTCTTTCAGCAGTAGTCTCCTGAGCGCAGTTAAAAAGCAACATGTCAGAGTGTGGGGATGGTCACTCAGCCAGAGAATTATGATTTCATCTCAGGATGCTTCTGGATACAAACAGCATCCAAGGCCTCTTCATGAGGGAGCCTCTCACTTCCTCCAGTGGCATTTGCAACATTGCAGTCATTTATGTTCTCAACAACAATAATCAAATGACCAGTGTCTGTCTCTATCCATGCACAATGAAGACTTGTGCTCTCTTTGCTTAGCTAAGAAACTTTGTGAGCTTCTGCCAAGAAGTGAAAGATCATTTTGAATGGCTGGAACAAATTCAAACCATGTCCCAGGGAGCTGGAAGGCTCACAGGCCTTGTCCACTGCCCAGCTGCTCCTCCCTTCCCTACATCTTCATTGTGTCTGCCTGTTTCTATCGCTGCTGGAGCTAAATTAGCTGCTGCTCCACCTGGTAGCTGGACACTCTTCCAGCTTTGCCCTTCTCCTGTCACTGGGGCTGAAATATGAATAGCCTTTCACGGCATGTAGGAAGTGGGTTTTAGGAAATGAGATGAGCATGAGTGGGGCTCCTACTCAGCCAGAGAGAAAAGGGCTGAATCCCAGCTGGAACCTCAGAGCAACGTCTCAATGAGTCCTTATGTGGGCTGCTCTGAGTTACATCTGCTCCGGAGAGAATGGGGACTTACGCAGCGGTCTGTGCTAAGATTCCAAGCACACAAGAGATGATCTTTGCTCCAGAAACTTCTGAGTTCAGTCCCTGATGGTGATCAACACAGACTTGCATATGTAACTATATTTATATACATCCATATTGTAACATAACACACATAACAACACTTCACATGTAAAAGGGAAAGCACTTCTTTATCTACAAGGATTATCTCTTTTTCTATGAATATAACTACTTCAGCAGTGAGATGTACTCCTAATAAGACATCTTCTTTAAACAGAGAAAACAGAGCTAGCAAAAGAAAGCAGCAGCCACCAGCACACAGATTTTCTTGGGCTATGCTAAGGGTTGCAAGGGGAATAATAGGCACCATTGTTTCCAGTTCCCCACTACTCCTAAAAAGCCTCATCAAGCTACAAGCATGACCCGTGTCAGAATAAGACACTGAAAGATATATGAGGGTTTGGAGAAGGAAAGGAAGAGGCAGCTGTTGGGATGAGTGGAGAACCATATCAGAAATACAGTAAGACACAGCTCCACAGAGCTAAAAGATGCACTTGTGTTATCCTGCCAAGCCCTCCTTGGCACAATGTCTCTGTATGTGATCCTCTTAGTGTATCACTGGTTCCCTGCGATATGTGTCTATCTGGTTTCTCACGGCTGCAGTAAACCCTTCTACTGCACTAATCTCATTTAACAGTTCCACTGACTTGAAAAGAACCCAAGTAAAATTGCTGTGCAATTTCTGCTGGCGCTATTATGGCTGTATCACTTGTCAGCTTTCATAAACAAGATAAATATAGTTTAACTTAAAACATCAGATATGAAGAAATTTGGCACGTTGTAGCAACCCATCAGAAATATTTTTTGACAGGTACCTTATAAAAAAAGAAACAAGAGGATGCCAGAGAGGATAAAAACTTCAAATTTCTCTTTTTGCAAAATTCTTTTGCCCAAGGAGGCTGCAAGAAGTCAGTGTACGCTGCCTTTTCAGCACCATTAGCTAACTGCTGTCTCACACAGCAGCTGGACCCAGACTGACTTCCTAAAAGCAGTGAGTTTTGATATCAGTCTCAGTATCTTGAAGAGCCTCTCATCTCAGACTGCATCACTGGGATTCAGCTACCTGGGGGATAAAAGGCAGAACATCAGGAGGCATGCAAAGCTGGAAGGAGGGGGAAAATGTTCCTGCTAGGGCGAAGGGAAAACCCCTACTCACAAGTGAACTCTGACGTGTTTTCACAGCAAGAGGATATCCCATCTGAAGGGCCTGTGTGAAAGATCATCCCCCACTCTTCCCCACACAAGTGGTTGGTTTGTGCCTGCAGCTACTCCGTGCTCCAAAGAAGACAAGAATCTCCCCTCTAGCACCTGCATGAAAAGACCAAACCCAACAGATCTCCCCACGCCCAGGAAGTACCCACGCTCTGCTCCCTTATCACCTCCAGGGGCAAGGTGATGGAAAGGCGAGATGGGGGAAGGTAAGATCTCAGCCCCACAGGTGCTGACCAGGGTGTGCCAGAGGCTGTGTGCAAGAGGAATGGAGAAAGCCTTGCTCAGGGACAGTCCATGGGGTGAGTCTGGGCTCTCCACCGCTGTCAAGCCCTGAGCCCTCCCAGAGCATGTGGAGGTCAAAACAGCGGCAGAAAACATGAGTCAGCTGTGCTGAGACCTGAGCCCATGGCTCCAGGGAAAGTAACTGCTTCCTAACATAAGGTCAGGACTCTTTTTGGAAGAGATTCAGAGATCACAGGAGAGACTGTATTAGCTCCTAGCCAGAGAGGAAAAAAAACAGCCCTAAAAATAACTGAATTATAAAGGCCAGTGACAGAGGTCAAGACAATGATACTCAGAACATGAAGTGGCTGGTTTCTACTGTTTGTCTGAGTGATATCCAATCAATAAAGAACTCCAATAATGGTACACACCTCTTGTCATTTGTGCACCTGTAAAATAGAATGGGAGAGATTTTCGGCATTAGGAGAGTTTAGGACATTTATGATGTCACCTTATTCTTTTTTTTTTTTTCCCCAGAAATACTGGACAACAAAGTCTTGACAGAGATACTGGTGGGGAGGGATGTTGAGATTTGAAGGTGGCAGACTGGGCAGACAGGGCAGGATGTTATGATCAAATAAAGAGCTCTTTGTCTTATGACACCTTGCTTTTGAGGAAATAAAATTCCCGTCTCTCCACACCTGTGCCTTTCCTATTGCAGTAAAGAGTGAAAAAATGCAGGATTTCTGTGGAAGCCGATGGTAAATATTTTCCCACCTTAGACTGGGGGAAAGCAGTTATCTTCAACCATTTCTACTTCCCTCAAAGAAATAAAGGTTGCCACTAGAGCTGTGTCTAAATTGTGTGCCAGATATGAATTTGATCCCTCTTTTGGAGTCATGCTGAAGGTTCATCCTCGTGTAAATAGACATCTTCTTCTTAAAGATAGGAAGATACAGGCAGTCCAGAGTGATGCCAGCTTCTTCTGGGCTGCAGGCTATGGAGCCCAGGCACCTCTAGCACTGCAGATCTTACCACACTGACTCCAGACAAACATCTGCAGTCTCCAGTGAGTCAGAACTCATACAGTTCTGGCACCCCAAATTGTCTAGTGCTCAGGACCAATCAGGGAAAGTAAGTGAGAAAGAAACTTCTAGTTGAAATGAGTTCACTACTCTTCTTATCTCCTTGGCTCTAGGAGGCTCCCTACTGCTTTCCTACTAGATCGTCTGACTGTGGTTTTAATTAGGGACATATTTTATATTTTATATAGTAGAGAGAGTATTTTTCCACTGATTAGTTATGCTAATTTCTGGAAATAGCAATAAATACTCTAGAAAAAAATACATGCTAGTACATTTGTCTGTGAAGACAGTTATGACCTGTTATATATCAGCCAGCCGTTATTGATCAGAATATTAATTTTATAAGTTTATGTACTTTCTGAACATTTACAACCTTCTTTAAGCTAATTAAAAGTCACTCTTCATAATAGACAATAATTTACTCCATAAAAATATATAGTCCTGGGAACACTGGTGAGTAAACGGCCTCAATCTGTCCATGTTTATGTAGAGAGTTTTCCAGACCTTAAGGACTATAAAAATTAAACAATCCGAGTGGATGTCTTGGAAGGGTAAGAAAACTCTCTGTCATTCATCTTTGGCCACTGTAGTAAGTCATATGCCAGACACCTTGTCATTGAAGGAGAAAGGGAAGAAGAGCTCTCTCCCAGGACAACAACCTTCACTGTTTTCTCATACACCATGTCAGGTCTTAGCAATGATCTTATTAACATGAACTGCTACCGTTGTTCAGAGTTGTCCTGAGGCCATTGAACTGGAGCCATGGCAAGCAAACTGAATTTAAACCAGTTCTGCTTTCCTCAGCCTCTGACCTCCCATCTGGATCACAGCTGGGCTGGACCTGAGCTGGCTCTGGTGGGACAGCTTCAGCTGCTGCTGGAGTCACAGGAATGCCCGTGACAAACCAACTGTGTGCGTGTGAGAGAGAGCATGAGAGCTGGGGAATCTTGTCTCAAAAATATGCTTGAAAGTGCCATCCCACTTTAGTCCCCAATGGTAACCATAAGCCTTGTCTCTCTCTCTTTCTCCTCCTTGGTTTAGGAGCCCTGATAGTTGTTTTGTCCATGGTTATAGAACAGCTCCTGAGATGTGAAGGATCCTGCTTTTTCTGGTTTTCACCACCTGCAGCAAGCAGACATGAACCCACAACATCCTTAACTGCATTCCAATCCAACCAAAACACAAGCAGTAATCATACGGTTACAAAGTCCTTCGGCTGCTTCAGATGGAAAGATTTATGTCCTCAAAGACTTGGCCAGCCCATTATTGCTCATTCATTGTGTTTGCCTACAAGTTATGACTGCTCTTTCCATTTAATTTTTAATGTGGCTGTAGCCTTGCCTCACTAAGCTCCAGGAAAACTGTAAAGGCACTGGCTGTTACTGTGAACCTATAATCTCTTGGCAAAAGTGGTGTGGGCAAGCAGAGTCTCTCCCCATTGCACAGTAGTCCACAGCACCATGCTCTGACCCTTATGCAAAAACCACACTTTTCTTCAAAGCAAGTGTGCAGTTTACGTGTGCTCCAGTCAGATGCTTGAGCCAGAGAAAAGAGTAAAATTTCCCAGATGAGGCATATGGATTCAGTGAACGTCTGAATCATGCATTGTGGGTCTACATGTGGTTTATTGCTATTCATAAAGATCATTGCTATGCTTACCTAGTGTTTCTCTTCTGTTTCATTTTTGCTGGGTGTTCATCATCTCACTATCAGTAGTCTAGGTCCTGAGGGGAACGTTGATAATTCTGGTCCTTAGATTTTAACCCAAAGCAGATTATAGTACTATGGTATTGGAATTTAGTGACTTAAGATGTTTTCCATTACAGTTGTTTTTATTTAGGCAGCATATCCCAAATCGTCTCTATTCTAGCTTTCCAACACTTAGACCTCTTTGCAGGTTGTATTCAAACTGAAGCCTGATGCCAGCTATCAGAAAACCACCTACACAATGACCACCATCCAAACATGAGCAGATTTTTCATATATAGGCAGCAGATGGTTTGCCTGCTGCCAACAGAGCAGTGTAGTGGCATATGCATGTAGATGCCTCTGCCCTGGAGCCCAGGTTATTCACCCAAAATGCAAGAGATTCCTGCATGTCTCTGAACCGCCAAGAATTTCCAGAAAGGACCGGAGGTGCTCAAAATGCCTAAAAAAAGGGAAGAATGGAGAGATGCTATTGCAAATCCACATGGTCTGGGTTAAATTTCCTTCTTTCCCAAGTAACTGCTTTAGGCCCAGCAGCTGCAGCATTTCTGGTAAAGTGCAAACCACATCAGAGGGGAGCAGCAGACACCCAAGCCAAGGAGGTGGTGCCCAGGCATCCATTCATCCCTCAGCAACCAGACCCAGCATCTGTCCTTTCCCACTGGGGCCATTGTCTGGTGGCCCCAAATGCCAAGCAGGCAGTTCTGCAGACCATGAGCAAGCTAAACAGCAAAGAGTCCTTTGCTGAGGCACCAAGGTCTCATCCCATTTAATATTTCACAGGGACCACAACTTGCTTCTGCCGCAGCGGATGTTGCTCTGTTGCATCCATCCCCCACTGGCTGCAAGGGAATGTGGGGTTCCCCCAAAGCCCTCCCAAACACCAAGGGCTGTGTCCTGCCCTAGTGCATGTCTGAATCACAGGAAACCCCAAGGCAGACTCTGGCTGGGGCTGGAGTCCCCTTGCTAAGCCTCTGTTCCCGTATGAGAGAGCTGGAGTGGCTCAGGAACTCGTGGGATACCTGGCACGGGTGAGTCAGTGCAGGGAGCAGCTGCAGCAGCTCCAGCCCACGTCACCCTTGGCAGAGAGGCCATGGCAGTGGGGGAGAAAGCCAAGGTGCTGCAGCTGATAAATCATTCACAGTGGCTGGGGGACTCCATGAGCCAGGGAGTGGAAGGTGGCCTGAGCTCCTTGTTCCTCCTCCATCGCCTGCCAGCGCTGTGCCAAGAGCACGGCCACAGGCACCATTCCCTGCTTTGTGCGTTTGTCGGCACAGCCTTTGAGGCCAGGAAAGGCTGTTAGAGTCACCTCCATGCCTCACAGAGCCTGTGACATTCAGCCAATATTTCCTTCATCTATCCTTAACTCCTGTTTCAGGCAGCACCACACCTCACATGACCCACAGGATCCACAGCCATTGCCTCACGTATTGTAGATATTCAAAGTTCAGTTGGACCTAACAGGCATCAACATTTCCCTTCTTACTCTCTGTTTGCAGTTTCTCACCATGGGCAGCAAACTGATTGATTAATAATTACAACAATTAACTTTCACGAGATAATTGGAAAAAAGCCCATCAGATTAGGTTTGTGACTGGCAATCTGGGGGTCATCCTAAAAAATCAATGTAACCAATAAAAATGAAAGCACCGTTCCTTTGTTTATTAAATGAGTTATTAAGTGTTTTGCGCATCAAAGATTATGCACTGTGATATAAAATAGAAAACGAAGGGAATTTTAACAGCTTGGCTCTGTCCACACAGTGGTGGTGAAGCATATCTTCCATTCTTTGTTAACTCCTAGAAATTATTTCCTTGTCAGAAAATTTTCCAATGAAATTATTTTCAGAGATAGAAAGACTTTTTTGTGGGGTCAAAATTATTTCCTCATGACACCTGTGTACTTCTTGGAGTTAAAAAAATCACCTTTGTGTCAAAAATCAATCCATTGGAGATATAGGTTATGGCTAAGGATAATATTTTCAAACCTGTTTGTCCAAAACTAGACTTCTAGAAGGAAAAACTAAAAAAAAACTTAAATCAAAGGCCTATAAATTTATCAGAAACATATGTATTTGTTTATTAAAAGGAGCTTGTGCATTAAGTTTGCGGATGAGAAGCCATAAGCCAAAGTGTCAGAGACAGTCCCCAAGAAAAGCAAATCAGGACTGTCTAGTAAAAAGTTGCTCTCCACCTTCCACCTAAGAGCAATCACACGGATAAATGGTGGGAAGAAGGGAGAGTGTGTCGTGCTTGCAGCTGGTGAAGAGACATGTTGATGTCATCATATACACTTAAAAATGTTGCTGTCCAAAGGACCTAAAACTTTTTATTATTTCTGAAAACTGTTCCTCAATATATCCTTTGTCTGTGGCATCATTATACTTTCTCAGTGAGAAATTATTATGGAACAAATTAAGTTTGAAGCATTTTGCCTCTGGGTTGGCTATATCCTGGGCATTAGTCCTCTAAAAGTGCTGTGAATATACTAATTGGCAATGCATTGCTCATGAAAAATAAAGGACACTCTACACTTATATATTTATTTCCATCTTTTAGATTATAACATTGTGATAACACCTTCAGGAGAGGATGTTTCCTAAGTGATAGACAGAGGTTAATGACTTTGACTTTGCTTCTGGCCATACAAGCTCCTCCCAACTAGTCATCAATTCCCAAGAAATGTGGGAATTGTCTTGATTGTTATTGGTTTAACTGTACTTTTAATTCCATGCCAGCCATTAGGAGTGGTGCCTCTTGCATTACGAAGACATCTCTTGAGTAACAGCTTTACGCCCTCCCACTTTATTTGGTACTTATATCTTGTCCCGGGAGTCAGAAAGGGGATTTACTGTGACAATAATTTCACAATAAATATGGCTGTAGGGGCAATAGAAGAAAGCTGGGAACCCAAAGCTGCTACACCGTGAGAAAGGTACGCCCAGGAGCTGAAAGGGGGACGGAGATTGCAAATGCATAAAGGAGCACAAACTCCTTGTGCTCTTCCCCAGCCCCTCCTGGAGCTCCTTGCGCGGAGCTGGCTTGTCTGCACAGCACAAGGCAGTGCTGTTGAGCCACGCAAGGTGTAGGCATGTCTATTCCTAGCTCAGGGATTAGGCAAGGAGAAGGTCTCAACTACTGGGAGATATTCTGCTAGCTCACTTGAGGTGGATTGCTTAGGTATATTCCTCAACTTACTCCCATTTACAGCTGAATACAAAATCTAAGTCAGGCTAAGGCAGAGTAAATTCCATAATAATGATGTGTTTGAGAGTCAGATGTGCTGATCCAACAGTACAAAGGCACAGGAGTCACTGTTCAGGCTATGCATTAGAGCATGAGTCTGAGGAATGGTGCTTTCATATATCTGTAGGATACAGCACTGTGTGAAGAACTGGAGCTAGGTGCACTTATTTTTATTGATATGTCTTTATTTCCTAACCCATAGGTTTTGTTGTTGACAATGATTACGTATCAAATGGAATTCGTATCCTCATCCAGATTCCCATTTTAAACAATTTTATATGGAGTTTTTTTTAATCCATCCTTTCCCAAAGGCAGTAGTTACCATTTTACAAAAACATGTGGTATTTACAGGTGATTACCTTGCTCTGTAATGCTGATGCACAACTGCTCAGTAATTGAACAGTGTGTGTAGTGATGACCAGGGCAAGGTGACCTGTAAATGGTGTACACTTTGTACCTAAATATGTCATCCAAACATAATGGAGCACTTTGCACGTCTTTCTGTGTCCTCTGATCACCGTCCTCAGAGCCACTTTGTCAGCTCTGATGACCAGATGGGAAAAGATGCCCAGGTTTTATAGTTAAATAATCCAGCAAGGAAATGCCTGATGGAAAGAAAGACTGCTTTGTTGGGTGAATTAAGAACAGTTATAACTGATACTGTAGTAGAAGCCTTTGCGGGATGCAAAGTTCATGCTGACTGAACTTTGGATTTTTAAGTTCAGGTTAACTGCTGAGTCTGGACTTTCTGAACATTAAGTTAAAAAAAACCCTAAACCACCTCTCAGCCAGAACTGGAAATAGCAGAAATATCAATATATTACAGAATTGTAATACATTGAAACCAAATTGTAACGTGGATTTTAGGATGCAGAATCACTCTGTACAAAGCTTAATAATTTTATTCATGGGCCTAGATAGATATCTGGGGTACTGTAAGGGTGAAAAAAATAAAGCTTGTTTTAATTATATTCTATTTATAAACAGGTACATATTTGCTTTGCTTTAGGGCTGGCTAAAGAAACATTTCTTGACAAAAGCTTCCAGGGATACTCACTAAAGAGCTAATTTCCCTGTTTCCAGCACGAACACACAGACATGGTTACAGCACAAACCTGTTAATGCACATTGTTATCACTTGTTCTACAGCAGTAACCAAAGCTCTCAGTCACGATCAAAGACTTGTTCAAGATCATGTGAAAACCTGCTACAAGACAGGATTCTCTGCCAGCTCCCCCTGAGCATTTTTTCTTCTGTTTTTCCTCTTTCCACCAGAGTATTTCTAGCTTTAAGCTTAAAAACAAACCATAGTGCTTTTGAGCAGATAACAAATGGCTCCTCCAGAAGAGAGGAGGTTGGGGTGGGGAAGGCAAGGGCGAAGGAAGTGGAGTTCCTAACACACACTGCTAACCTGCAGCAGCCAATTAACCTCTGCAGTGTGGGGCTTCCATGAATTGCTAGAAATGGGAATGATGAGATCGCTGCCAAAGATGGACCTAGACACTGCCATGAGGAGCTGTGCAGGAAGGACAGCTCCAGACATGGAGAAAATAGCTGCAGGGTCTTCTGGCCCTACAGAGTGGGAGAGAGAAAGGGCAAAAAGCATCTACATTAAATGATTCTATTAAAATCAACTGCCAGATAACCCACTACAAATTTAGAGTACCAGCTTTGTCATGAGTTTTGCTCACCAGAAATGTAGAGGTGTAGGAATCAGGAGAAAGTAAGGCAATTTTCTTATTTGGGATATATATGTATAGTCCGTGTTTTAATGTTTTGCCTCTATCCATACAGGTATAGCTGTATGTGAGCAGGTGGGAACATTCAGCTTAGAGGAAGGGGACTTAAATATTGGATGCTGAACCAGTAAGACTTTTCTGGAGTGGCTGGAGTAGCTACCAAGACCCTGTAACAAATACACCTTTTGGACCTGAAGTCTGAGAATGCAGAACTGGGAGGTCTGCTTCAAGCCCTGACTCAGACATGCACCTCCTGGTTTAACCCACCCAAAAATTAAATGGTGTTTGTTGACTCTCTGCCAAAGATATGCCTTACTTCTGCTAACCTACGAGGTTATTTACACATTGCTTCATCCTTCATCAAAAATTCCTCCGGAACCAATTAAGCTTTTCACATCCCGTGACGTTGGCCCATCATGACGCTCTAAAACAAATGCAGTATTTCTAAAGAACATAAGTGACAGACATAAAGTTTGCTCTAATCTCCTGGCTGCACTTCTATCAGTGCTAACCACAACCCATCATTGCTTTTTTCTCATGTCTGTTACTGTGAATCAGCACCAACCCTTCCTCCACCCAGTCTCCCCTCCTTGACTGGGGTCTAAGCAGAGTTCACACACATTATATAGGAAAAGATCAGTCCTCACATTCTGGAAATAGCTAGATAGATTTTTATGGTTCCTACATAACACAAGATAATCATCACCTTCCCTTCTGACTCCAAAGATTTCTAAATCCATTTTAATTCAATGACTGCATTGCACTCCTATGCAAGCCCTTAAGAGCAAAATAATTTACCCAGTATGAATCTAGTGGGTAGTAAAATATGAGTGTACTGCTGGCAGCAACACTGCCATGTAGAGATGCAGAGCAGGGAGTATTTCTTCATTGAATAACTTTACCTCTGTAATATTTTCTTATTGATACATAACCATCTATTTAGCTTTTACTCAGTAGAAATGTCCTTTTTGGTATAATTACGCCAAATGACGTCTACATCTCTAGATGTATTCACAAATTTTAATACCCTTATCATTAATTTGTTTTGAAACATTGTTTCCAGCTGTCTTCAGAGTGGTTGCCTCAAATGACACGAGTGGTGTTAATTCATGAATATTTGTCATTTCAGGTTGTAAAAATTTCATGGAAAGGTTGTGTTGATTAGATTCATGGCAATAATCTGTTGCAAGTACGTGGCTAATTCTCTCTTTTTTTCCATCAGAAGGTTTCTGTAGCAGGGTTTGGCCATTTCTATAAAACTTCAACTCCATTGGTCCACTTTTTAATAGGATTAGAGCACTGTTCCCTCCTACATTTTTTGTTTGTTATGTGTCCCCTTCTGCCACCTCTAGAAAGGACAAACTCTGTACATATCATAGGAGTTATGGACCAACACAACAAAGACTTCTGTCTCTGAGGCTTTTGAACTTTACCCAGTAATGCTGGGTGTGGGAGGAGTTCCTGTGCTCTGTGTATGAACCACATATTTTTGGTATTTGCAGATATCTCCCAGAAGAAACTGTAACTGCTTTATCTTGTGAAACACTCAGAAACAGAAAAAGTTGCCAAGATTCGGGGTAACAACACTTAGACTTTTTACAGAAGGCCAGGAAAGTTTTTATTCCATAGAAGATCACCATAGACCAAACACACTGATCCCAAGAACAGTCTTTCCTTTAGCATTTTATTACTGCCTTTTCCAAATTCAGATGAAATCAAGAACTAGAGAGCTTGCAATTATGCAAGGTTTTGCTTCGGCTTTCTGGGAGAAAGAAGTCCCAGAAGAGGTTTCCAGAACTGAGGAACTGAGTAGTAGGATTGGATTGAGTCTTCTGCTTGTGCTGTGTCACTTTATGCTTGAGGAAGATTTCCCCCCATCCAGACATCCAAAGAATTTTCTCCAGGGCCACCAAAGTCACTGTGAAAGAGCAGAGTGACAGACCTGACTGTGGTGCTGGAAGGTGACAGCGTCTCCTGGATGTTGGCAGAAAGGCTTTCACCACAGCAGCACTGACCCGAGGGCCCCAACTCAGATACTGCAGTAGATTTTACTAGCTTATTCCACCCTTGGATACCTATGGATACATCTGCATTGCATCTGCTGAATCTCCATGCAGTGCCTGACAATCATGGCTTTGTCAGCTGTGTAGATCACAGGAGGTATCTCCATGGCATCTGATAATATAGGCATGGATTTACTGAGGGAATGATGACAGTTTAAATCATTTAAGATTCCTCTGCTTACAGATGTGAAATTAGAAGTGTGTACTTGAATCAATTTCATTAACAATCATTGTTTTGACTGCTGTAGTCTATTAAAACAGAATTTTAAACAAATTTTATCTTGTGCCTCACCCCAGCTATCTGTACACTGAAGTCCTAACAATGTCCTGACTCCTGCTGGGAAAATAATAAAAATGTTTAATACTCATTTGTATATAAATAGTAATATCAACAACATAAAATCTACTTATGGACCAATTCAGCAGCCAGAGCTCTTGTTCTTTCTGGTTGTCACTTTGATAATGCAATACAATCACATGGGCTTGCAGCCCTGTCTGCTTGGTGTGCCATCATTTATAACACATTATCAGAGTGACAGCTGGCAGTAACAAGAGGCCAAGTGCCAGATATGCACAGCACATTTCTCTGAAAAATATTTCCCTTTTAAAAAGCAGATAGGTTGATTAAGAAGTGAGGGAATTCCTCCCCCTTCCCCCAGACGGCTGATTCATTGGAAACCAACCCAGACACAGCTTCTCAGTGCACTGGCAAAACTCCACGCTCCACCTTCCCTCCTCTATTCAGGTTATATCCCATGGTGTTCATCAGGAGAATTTTCCCTGAAAAGGATTGAAAACAGTGATCTATAAGCAGTGAGCAACATCGCCATTTGCTTTAATTAGGCAGGACAAAAAGCTTGCTCGAGGATGCAGTGCAAGGGTAGACCCTGAAGAGCGTCCTGTTTGCACTCCACTTGCTTTGTGTTTGACCAGCCTGCTTTCACTGTGGGCCCTTGAATTCAGGCCCAAACAATGTGCTCTCAGAGCTTTCCAGCCACCATAAATCCCTGCCTCCTTCTTCAATGAGGCTCCTTCTCAGGCACCATCTCAAGACATCCTAACTACCCTTCCCTGGTGCAGCCTGACCTGTTAATCAGTATTGTTGAAGAGTTACCCCTTTGAACTTCAGGAAGTAATCTGGTGTATTAAGTCCTCCTTTTAATTTCACTGAATAGTCCTGTGACCTCCCTAAAAACCCCTCAAAAGACAAGAAAGGAGTTGTGTCCCCACACAGAGGGTGCTAATTGGGGAACTCCAATGAGTTAAAAGAAGAGCAGCATTAGAGAAGATGACTTTATGAAGAAGTGATAGAGTTAACTGACTGCTATTTCATTATAATGCCAGCTGACTGTACAGGCCTCCACAATGTTCTCAGGGATGTGGGGAGCAGTGTGTGTTCCCTGGCAGAGACCCAAGATCTAGATTAAAATCTCCCAGAGTTAATTTAGGAAAACAATAATATTTAAAGTTGAAGGTTGGGTTTTTTTTTTTTTTTAGGCTATATCCCACCATGAAACATGTGATCCCTGGGCCTATTTCTTGTCCACATAGATCTTTCCTTGTGAATTCTGTGAATACTGGCCCCACATTCTTAAGTGGGAGGACCTAACAGGAAGTTAACAAATTAATATTTTGATGTTCAAATAAGTATGAGTTTTTAAGAAATGTTGAAGTGTGCCCCCAATTAAATTATTGTCACAACCCCAAATGCTTAGTAAACTGATCATCACTAGTTAGTTGTACAAAGTCCAGCACTGACACCAGTCTTGGCTGAACTTTTGCAGCTCGTTTAACTCCCTATAACTGTTCACCTGAGGTAGTGTAGTTTCCTCACACTTCAAGCATTTATTCCCAGAGCAGAGGACAGCTTGCAAAGTGCTAAGGGAGCTGAACATTTGTAAAGATTATTACTCAGATCTCAGAACCATCCAGCTGCCATCCTCTTCTAAACCACCGTGGCAGGGTGGTGTCTGCCAGTCTCCCAGGTGAATATTTGTGTTGCAAGGCCAGTGTTGGCCTATACAAGGGCTGGGTGGTGCACTGGGGAAAACATCCCTGCTGGTCCAGCTCTGCCCTGGAGAATACTGTCCTGGTGCCACACAGACAGAGAAATAAGAAAACTAAACTATTTTCCCCAGAAGTTTGTGTTCATGCCTGTAACAGAGGCCAAAGTCGTAGGGTTTCATTGTACACCATAATTTCTGTTTGCACCCCTAATTCTCCATGTGTTGTTGCATAAATACATAAAGTTTTTCTCTCTCTTCACTTGTAATTTGAACTTTATTTTTCATCCCTTTGCCTGTTTGCTGTGTGCTATGAAAATTTAAGTTTCCTTGATCAAAGGTTACTCGCAGTTTTGTTTCCGGTGTTTGGTCTTCACAGATCTTAGCTTTTCTGTAAGGAGATAGAACAGATGAAGGGATAAACCAGTTAGGGAGGCCAGAGAGGAGGACTAGCAGGAACCTCAATTTCAATGTGTGCACCTCCTTGTTTAAACCAAGAATGTAGTACATGAAAGATGAGAAGCCACCCTTTCTCAGCCATTACAATGCAGCTTTGTTTGAGTGTCACTGCTGCAGGCAGCTGGGTGCTTTTCTCACCTCAGCTCCCTCACACGCACCATGGGTAGCTGAGAGCATGATAGGCACATTTCCCAAGGCAAACAAATTAATATTTTGATGTTCAAATAAGTAGCTGGGGAAACGGAGCATCTTTTTTCGTGGTGACAGAGGGAGCTGTTCAAATCTCCTTTTAGTTTGTGAGCACTTTTCATTTAGTGAGTCACCACTGGATCGGTGCTAAAGCACCCCTGAGAATCCCATCTGTAGATGTGTATCATTAGCTCCTAAAACCGGCCTCTGAGCAACATTTTCAAATATCATTTTCAGGGGGGTAGATGTCTGCTCTATGCAAAGGTTTGTTGTAATGATATCAATTCTGGGAAACATTACTTTTGTTTTCTAGTCAGCGGAGTCCATGCTACAGAACAAGCAAATTTATACTAATCCAAAAATACCAACTGCAACTAGTTCCCCTTCCTAAAGTAAAACTGAGCTGGTGGCATTATAACTGCATGCAAAATTGGGTGTACACAGGTTTATCTATTTGCACAATGTTAATATGTAGATAAGGCTTTAACAGACACTTTAGTGTCCCTATCATCTCTGAAAGTGAGACTTTAAAAATTAACTTTAAAAAGTTAATCTGCACAAAAATGGAAAAAGAAGAGAAAATGCTTGTTGCTACTGAAAGCTTCACTTCCACAAGTAGCTTTTTACAAGAATACAGACATGTCAATACACCTGGAGCTGCCTATCTGACCTGTCAGAAAAAAAGGATTTTTGTGATGCCATCACCCTTAAACCTCGCCCTTAGCTGCTAGTAGCTAGTAAGTACTAGCAAGTTCACATTTGCATTTTGGTTTTGCAGTTAAAGTAAAACAGTGTTTTAAAACTCTTCTTTTCCTGTCTCTAACTAAATCAGCACAATTAAAATGACAGTCACTGCTTAAGGAAGACATCATGAACACCTGGACTGCTGTAGCCAACAGATTTTGATCAGAAACTGTGATGACACATATCATCCGCAGAATGCAAAACCTGCCATAGTTTTGAACTTTTTAACAAGAATATATAGTTTCAGCTCAGTAAACTGCTTGAAGATAATACAATGTTTAAATACATTCTTCCATCGTATTCTTAATTTAAAACCGTGTTGTTTAGAAAGTCCACTGTTTTACCTGTATCTTAGGCCCAGATTGTTAATCTTGTACTGCATTAAAAAAAGCATTTTTTTTAAACTTAATAAATCCTTATCTGCTGGTATTAACAGCAACTAGTCAAATTTTGTGGGTTTTATTGGTTTGCTTCCAAGGCAAATTCCCAATATCTTTCTGTTGAAGATGGCTATGTAAATCAGGAATATCTCCAATGAAGCCCATTAAAAATATCTCAATGGAATATTAGGGTGAAAAAAGATTCAAACTTATTGATTTCATCTGGAATTTGTGTGAATGAAGAAAGAATAAAGAAATTGAATTTTTTTTTGCCTTGGATTTTCTTTCAGAAAGCTTAACTCCAAAGAAATGTGGCTGAAATAATTTCCAATGAATAATTAAACAGGTTATTGAACTGATTAAAATGAAAATGAGAACAGCTAGAGAGGAAATTTGGGGAAAAACACTGGAAACATTTGCAATAAAAATTAGTCTTTGCTGAACACTTGTGCCTGTATATAAGACCATACTTTTAACTGGTAAAAATGGTGCATTATCAGAGACTGGAAGCAGAGATGTGCTCTGACAGAGTGGGGTCCATGCCACCTAACTGAGGCAGGGAACTAGTGGCCAGAGAGAAGGAAGAGAAAAGAGAAAAGAGAGAGAAGAGAAGAGAAAAAGAGAAGAGAAGAGAAGAGAAGAGAAGAGAAAATGAAATAGAAAAGGTGATCAGATAGAGGAAGAACTGTTAGACACTATTCATAACAACATGAAAAGACATATTTAGGAGAAATTAACTCAAAGCAAATGCAGGATGAGTACTTGAAAGAAGACCCAGAATAGCCTTGTGGCAGAGAAAGAGAAACTCTGTGACATTTTCTGTCCCAGTGTCCATCCCCTTCATAAAGTTCTGCTTCTCCTTGCTGGAAGGGGTTGTGGTTGGGGAATGGTTGAAAACAACAGCAGTCAGTGAATCAGACCTAGAGTCATGAAGGTGTTTCTGTGTCTAATTCTTAGTGAAATCAGTGAAAGTTAAATTCCAAAAGTAACTTTAAATTTGGGGCCTTCATCCCTGTCCAGGTTTGTTTAGCTCAGTGTGGGTCTGTTAGCTTCCAATCATGTCCATTTTGAACAATTGCTACTGTTGCATATTTTTTCCTTACTGTGTCAATATTTATTCTAGCTTATGGCCTTTTGAAACCATGCTCTGGTAGACACAGACTTCCTTTCAATGCCTTCTCTAGTCTTAACATGCTTTTCTTTCCAGTCTTTGAATGGGAACAGCAAGGATGGGTTCACCAGGTATTATCTTTCATGGAGAAAAATATGACCTAGTCTGTTTGCCACATACGTGCTGAGCAGAAATGTTATATGCACCCTTTAATAATACTATTGTTTGCTTGGCTATCTGTGTTCTGTGGATTTTTCAGCTGTTCATTTGTTTGGTGCTAATTGAGAGTCTTCCATTAAAAAAAAATTTTTTTTCAGTTGTTTCATCTTTGGAAGAAATATTAACAATCCTTTAACTTGCAGTAGGTCCTATTTAAAAGCATTTGGAAGAACTGCCTGTCAATTGTTTGCTGAAAAAGGAAAAAGTGACCCTAGAAGAAGAATTTATTAGGAGGGTGAATAAATAATTTTTCCCTCTCATTGTCATGTCATTTTCTTTACCATTTGGCATTCACTGCACTTGGAAATTCCTCCAAGTCTTTGTGTTCTTGAGCTTTGAGATTTTAGAAAACAGTCCCCTGGCCCCCAGTCCCTGCCAAGGCTGCTACTTTCATACTCCTTTTCCTGTGGATTACAAAACAGGATATTATTGTAAAAACAAACAGAGATTGCTGTTCACTGCTGCTAATCTTGAAGAGAACCATAGGGGAATGAAAGCTCTGCAGTTCTTCCTTTTTCAAGTGGCTCAGTCTAGGGATGACTCCTGTTCTGCTGCCGTCAGGTGAAGATCAAACACTTTTCATTGCTAATCACCAAAGGTCACAGTAGATAACTGAGTTTTCTGTCCTTCCTTTGAAATTTTAGTCATCGAGAGATGAATGTAAGTTTTTTAAAGTTTTAAAATTTTCCAGTATGTTTCATGGTAAAGATGGGATCACTTATGAACCAAAGGCAGTTTATAATAGAAAGCTAACTAAAGATATTTCTCTGCTCTGTACATTGCTGCAGGCTGTTTCAGCACTGGGCAGAAGGGTTGCTGCATGTTTTCTTGCCTTTTTCCTGTGGGTGATGTAGAAGGTTAAAAGACATGTATTTGACCCTTCTGCAGTTGAGAACCGGGAATATCCTATCTGCTTAATTTAAAATAAAGAAAATACAATGCCACAAAGCAGAAGTCATGTGTTGGTTGTGTAGCTCAGGAATGGGAGTCCAAGGCAGTATCTCTGGAAGGGATACTGAGATCTGAGAACAAGTCACCTATCTTTTTTTCCCAAAGTTATTTAGTCTCTTCCCCGCAGTATCTGATGCCATTAGGAAAGGATATTTTCCCCACAGCTCTCTTGCAGGATTCAGAAGTGTGAGCCATACTTTCGACAGAGGGAAAGTGGAATAGATGCAGTTTTGCTGCAGATCTTGCAGGAAGAGTCCAGCTGAGCTGGGAATAGAGGTTGGGACTTTTGCTTTATAGCTCTAACATGTGGCTCCAAATGTAACACTCCTTTTGACCCTCCTGTCTTTGGGAGTCAGGGTTATATGCTAAACAATTAATAGAGTACAAAGACCCCAGTCATGCCCCTCAGGCTTCCACCATGTGCCTCAGCAGATTCTTTAGCTTTGGTGAGGCCACATTCACAGGTTGCCATGACATGAAGTCAGTGAGGGTGCTGTCGAGGATAACATCAGGTCAGTTCCCAAACAGCATCATGGACAGTGTTTGAGGCCTCTTGACTACTGGCTGCTTGTTTCCAAACCTGAATTAGCCCCATTTTCCATTTCCATCCAGTAATAAACAGCCAGCTCACCCTGGTTTCAGTTCCAAGACAAGCTCCAGAGAGCTTTATTGACCTCCTCTAGGCAGTCCCCTGGAGCCACGTGAGATGTCCTGGGGTGTCCCCAGAGGGCACAAGTCTCCTACCAGCCCTGTTCCAGGCATGAGGAGCTCAAGGTATCTTGGATTGTCTTTGGGCTGAAAGGAGCTAAGCATACACCTGCATTCCTCCATGGTGGCACTCCCTTCATTGAAAGGCTGGAAAGCAAACTGAGCTTGGAAAAAACAAACAAACCAAGAACGAAGCATGGGGAGCTCTGGGGTGTGTGTTGGGAGAGTTACTCTGGGTGTGGGTAATGAGCAAGTGGGTGCTTGAGGGCTTTCAGGAATGGGATCAGCTCTCTGATAACACTGCCCTGGTTCCCAGGCTCAGGTAAGAGATGTGCTCTGCTGGATGTTTAAATAGCAGATATGCTTAAAAGTTGGATCATTCAGTGTGTTTATTAATGGTCAGGACTGCTTTGCTCTCAAACTATGGGATATATGGTTGCTTGTATGGTGGCTCTGCAGACCAGTTTGCCAGGCTTTTAAGAGGTACATCTTTATTCACTAACCTCCGAGGTCCTTTGGACATTGAGCAGGAACAGTAATAGAAAATGAGGAAACTTTCCTGACATTCTTTTGTCACCTCCAAAAGAGACAGTGAAACCCTAATGAAAGTAAAACTCAAAGATAGGTTTCTAACTAACGCAGAATGTGTTGGACAAATCAATATCCCAACTTCTAATATTTTTTCTTCTTGTGGGCAAACAGGAATTTTGCAGACAAGGTTGTCTGTTCATCATCTTTAGCATGCATTGAAATGGCCACACTCTGATAAAACCAGAAAAACTGTGGAAATTAAGCCTTGGAAAACAGATGAAAATCAAGTGTTACTTGGCAGCAAAACTTACCTGGGAAAAGTAGGGAGCTCAAATGAGACAAATAAATAAGTCTAAGACCACGTCAAATTAAGACTCCTATTACGTGTCATGTAATAAATGTTAAGACTCATTATGTGTCATGTCACTAAAACCTTATCTGAGAACTGAAGTTAGTGGGGGAAAAAAAAGCAGTTTGTGTTGGTAGAATATCATCTACCAACATTATTGACAAACAGCTAGCAATTTGGCATGATACTTATATTTTATAAAGCTTTAAGATCACAGTAATATTTTAGCCAAAAGTGCTTGAAACTGCTGCCAGAATTTTTCATCAGCTTAACATACCATAGACACCGTTAAAATGTCATTCTAAGCCCATTTTCTGACTTTTCCCTACAAAAGGATTAACTTGTCTTTAGAATGTTAAAAATGCTTAAATTACTTGATATCAGATAAGAGGGTTTATCTCAGGCTCACGAAAAGTTGGAGAATTTATTAGAAAAATATGTATATGTTGTCCTTTGCTCAGTGGGTGTAAGTCAGGCTCTGCATGGAAAGGATCCTGCTGATGCCGGGTAACTGGAGTGAGGGTCATTTGCAGTCCACTTGCCAGGTACCTGACATTACAACCAGGTGAAAACTGATTCAAATCCCAGAGCAGAGAGCCCTAGTACAAATGCAAGTCCCAGTATCCAGTTTGGTTGGAGTCCAGATGAAGGGGACACATGTGACCCTCATGCATGTGAATGACATGAAATTGCCATTTACTCTCTGTGTCTCCGTGACTGATTCTGCAGGTTAGTTGATACATGGCCCAAACTGGCGTGTAGGGCAATCTGCATGTCAGTTTTGGGAGCTCTAGGACCAATGGTAAATCCCAAGGATCTGGGTGTGATACCCAGAGCACCTTGTACACACAATATCTTGTTCCTTTTCCCACCAAGTCATGTTGTTCCATGGCTCTCCTTCACCCTTGAATGCCACTGTCTTCCTAAATATAATTTGGGTTTGATTTTTTTCCTTTGAGACACAACTGAGGAAGTCTTTCATCATCCACTACTTGTCTGCTGGCAGAAAGCTGCTCCTGGATGTAGTCTGGTGAACAATGGCAGCCTGATTTTGCCTTTCCTCATTTAACTGGATTGTTGGTTGGATCATTTTCTGGGATGAAAAGCACATCATGGCCACAGCTGATCTCCTGTTTCCAATAGTTCTTCAGGTATGTTATATTTCCCAAGTCTGTTCAGGTTTAACAGGGAGCCAAATTGCAAGGATGCAATTACTGCATCCAATTTCAGACCTCCATTTGCTATTGTCCCAACAGGGCAGGGCCATCTGTGTCTGTCGGCTACAGAAAAGGCTCTGTCCTATCTGTCTGCAACAGGCTTTTAAGAAGGACAAACTGAGTGAAACTCACCCTACATTTACCCAAAAATGTCTAAGGGAGATGAGCTGCAGGCTTCTCACACGAGTACAATGGGCAGACACAGTTTGTTTGGCTCTTTGAACTCTGCCCATTTTTTTTCTTAGTGGGATTAGCAGTGAAAAAGTTTGCGGATGTGGCATTTGGCTCACCCCTGCTGGGTTTGCATAGCATGCCCAGCACCCCTAAATGTAAGGAGCATTTTTGTACACTTGGTCTAACCAGCTGCCAGGTTGGCACAAATTATTTATGGGGCTCAGTCCTGCATCCCGACTTTGTGACAGAGGAGAAATGTCAACTTTCCAGCTTCTTTCCCCTTGCTCTCCCCACCTCATTTGAAGCAGATGAGCTCTATGCTAGTGCTGAGACCAAAGATCACACATGACTAAGCATGGGGTCTTGCACACTTTCCAGCTCCTTCAAGAAACCAGGAATAAATGGCTCTTACCAAGGAAATTCTTGCTGGCAAAGGCAAGAGCAGTGTCTTAGCTGAAGTCTACGTTTGCACACTGCACACAGCGAGGGTTTAGGTGTGACCAGGTAATTATTCCTTAAACCCAAGGCCTTAGCTGTGTCCAGAAGCAATCAGTCCTGTGTGTTATTTACCACTTCCTCCTTGACTGCCCTTTCGTTTCAAGCTTGCTTTGCAACAGCCTGATTGATTTATCCAAGTCATGCCATTCTCTCAGCATAGGCCCTGGATTAAAAATAAACCCTGTAAATATGCCGCTACATATTTACTGACCATTGTGCTGCACGGCACCTCCTGCTTGCTCAGAAAAAATGCTTCCTCCTCCTCTCAGTGTTATTTAGCTGGAAAAGACAGATAACTTCCTGCACCGTAATATAAATGGTAGAGTTGCTTATTAAGCTGGACCTTGGTTAGCAACACCAACCTGGCAAGAATGAATCAGTAGGTGAATGAAGCACTGCAAAACCCTGAGGATTCTCCCACCCTGAAGGAGTCATTAAAAACATTACAGAGAAAGGAAGGGTATGCCAAGTTTAAGATTAACTGCAGTTATGACTGTGAAAATCGTACTGGGAACACTCCTACGGGCAGGCTTCAGTCTGAAAAGAGGGCATTATCTCCACTTGGCACCAATGTGCATGTCCAAGCGATAATTCTCTGCAGGGCTCATGCCAACAGAGAGAGCACAGTGCCTTGCTGCAAAAGGGCAAATAACCCTTAAAAAGCAGAAAGAATCTCTCAGATGTGAGCAGCATGAATCAAAAAATCAATGGTACCTATGGAAAGGACGTGACAAAAGATCCTCTTAAGGCCAGTGAAGGGAACAAGTTTTAAGGAAGGGAAGTGGGGGTGAGAAATGAAAAAATGGGAAAAAAATAAGGGTTAAAGTGGCAGTTCCACCAGGGCTTGTTCTGTGAAAAACAGGATCTTGTGTGTGACTCATCTTGCCCGTCCTATGGCATTTCTCACACACCCATATAGATAACCACTCTCAAAAGAGCTTGGAGACAATTTTCAAGCGCAAAACATGCGAAGATCTCAAAATACCTCAATTTTTTACATTCTTTAGAAGCCAGATACCTCCTGCAAGGCTGGGGCAGGGCTGAAACTTTCTGTCTTTTTGGTGAGATTTAAACTACTGTTTGGTGCCGGGAGGAGGGAGAGCAGGGGTGGCAGAAGGCCCAGCTCAAAGAGAGATAGCGATCAGTTGGAAGTACATTTCAAAAGATAGCATCAACCTTTTTCTTAGAAACATCTTGTTGGCTTATTTTTGCTCAGGAGAATACAGAGTCAAGGAAACAAAGTCTTCTGGTTTCAGTTGTTTAAATAATCAGGGCCTATGACTGAATGAAATAGCAGAACAAGGATGACGACAGCAAAATGCACCCATGCAGGAGCTCTCAGCCATGGGAGGTGAGCTGAGGGCAGCAACCACCCTCCTACAGCCCGGTTGGCTCCTCTGGGAAAAGCCCTGCAGCCTTCTTCTCTTGCACCTTTCTTCTCTTCCAGCTTTCTTCTTTTCAGATTTTTCCCTGATAGACAGGTGTGACCCCACTCTGGGGGCAGGCAAAAGGAAGGAGCTTAGCACTATAATTTTCCCCTTCTTTAACTCAGAAAGAGCCTGCTGAGTCAATTTGGTGCCTAGATCCAAGTTCTTTCTCTGGTGGCTCCACCTTAAAGTACCACCCAGCACAGCCAAGAATGGGAGAGATTCAGCTAGCGTCGGACAATTTTCAGATAGTATAACATTAATCTTCTCTTTTATCAACACATGCCCACATTTCTGGTCTCAAACACAGCCCAGCCTGGGAAAAGGGGTTGTGCACATGTCCCAGGGATTTTTGGCGGCTGTAGAAGCTCCTTAGAGACCAGAAGTACCATTTAGCCTAGAAATAGTTTTGCTGGACTCTGAGCATTGCTGGACTAAATGTCCCTCAGCAAATTTACACCATAACTTTCAAAAGACAACAAAGCATATCCTAAACTTGGAAGAGAGTTGTTTTATGCATTCTCGGAACAAGACAGTTTGACAAAACTCAAGGGAAGTTTTCCACAGCTAATGCAAAACATAAGTAAATGTATGCCTGTTAACAAAGAATGAAAAAGCCACACAGAGAGGCACATCTATTTATACCCAGTAAAATTCTACAAACAAATTATATCTGTATTGATACCTGATTTTTATTTTTCTCCTTCAGGGGGTCACATATCAAAGCTAGGTAAACTACAAATGGCAACAGAATAACTGTTCTGTTAATGTGAAAGCAAAATGGTTAACTATGTCACTGGATATTTTTAAGAACCCAGATTTCATTAAAAAAACATTCAAAGGCAAAATAAAGCATCAGTCATCAAATGTTTGTGGATAAATGTACCAGCTTATTGCACTGAGCAGTGAAATGGGGTTTTGGGGAGAAAAATTTGCAAGTGAGTAATGGCTTCTTTAACACTAATGTGGCTTAATTCTGAATTAAATCCTTGTCCTGCAAACAGAGGCTGTCATAGAGATCAGTATTACTTCATCTCCTTTTTTTTCCTTCATTTAATGTCATTACAGAAATCCCAGTACTCCAGAAACATTTGCTGTTACTCAGTATGTATGTATTAACAATAACCACTTTATGCTCCTTTGAAAGAATGGCCAGTGTGCCTAGAAAGTACATTAAAATATAAATTAGAGAAATTTCAAAATAATCCATTGGAACTAACAAAAGAGTAGTACAGTTAAAATACCTTAGAACCCAAGGCTTGGTCTTGGAAACGGCTGAAATCTCCCCAGAGAGAAAATGTTTTAGATTTTAGTGATCATTTGGATATATATAAAAACTGCATTTTGTTCTGTGGACTCAAAAAGAAAGAAAACACCCCTACATTTAAAAGTAGACTGCATTAGTTGTATAACAATTGTACCTTGTGGCCTATGACAACCAAAGTGATTTGAATATAATCAGGACAGCTGAAGTTGAGATGGTTCAGTTTCCTTCACAGTATGACTCAATCTCATGATTTTAAGTATTTTGCTGTATTTCCAGGAAAAAAGTAGCACTTGCTGAGCTGGGTGCTGAACAGACCTACACAGACAGTCATTTCCCACTTGAGGCACTTGGGAAGCCAAGATGGCTGAGATATCACCCAAAATCTGTGGTACAGTGCAGTAGTGGAGCTGCAAACCCTTGGTTCCCTCACTGGGTTCCTGTGTCCAGTGCTCCTGGCACCAACGGTGGCTTTGGGACAGCACAAACAACAAATAACACTGAGCATCATTTTCTAAAATATGCAAGGTTTAGGCCTGTCCCAAAGCAAACTGCTTTGTAACATTGCTTAATGGCTTGTTATAAACACCCCAAGACAAAGTGTATCCTGGATATTTTGCCTGTGAATTTCCTGGTTTTGCTGTAGGAAAAGTGCTGGTGATAGATAACTTTCTACGCATCTGACAGTGAGTATTTTTAATTTTTCCTCTGTCACTGGTTTAAAGATTTCTCATCAACAAGTGGCCTTGCTTTCTGGAGACTGTCAGAGAGTATTCTCTGAGCAATGCTGAAAGGGAAAGGACATGGATTGTAAAACATGATGAGAAAGGCTGCTGCATATATCCCTCACTGGTAGGAATCAGCAATTATTTGTGGCCAAGAGATCTGCAGGATCCAGTAAAGGAAAAATAAACACACAGAGAGCTTGGATTTGCAGAAGGAGCCGAAGGACCGCTTTAAAATAATCTGGAACAAGTGGCTTGGAGTGATTCTCCTGTGAACAGGGCGCTTGGACATGACAATCTCCAGAGGTCCCTTACAATCTCAGCTGTGCTTGTCTGTATATATCAATGTGACCACCTACCATTAACCTCAGCTTCACAGCAGCCACACAGGGAAGTAGAAATACTTTGAAAATAAGTCAGCCAGTCCATTTTCATCTTTTTACCTGAAAGCTCTAAATAGTAATTTTTTCAGTCCTGTACCAACCTTTTCTCCTCTCTTCTCAATCTACTGCTGAAAAAAAATTGGGGAACTATAACAAGGGGTAGAGAAAGAGTAAACAATAAGAATATCAAGGTTTTCAAGATTCAAATCTGGTGATTCAAGTCTTTCACAATTTTAATAAAATAGTATGTTTCAAATAAAACTTTGAGGTTTTTATCCAATGACAAAATGCCTTAAATTATCAGAACTGTCTCTGGGAAGCTGATGATATTTTGCTATATTATCAGCAATGAGAGAACACTCCCTGTTCCCTGACTCCAGGATTTCTTTTGAATACTCTGTCTTAGAATCACTCCGTTTGGAAAAGGTCTTCTAGTCACGAGCTTCGTGAGCAGAGCCCATGTGGACTTCATCCCTAGGGAAGTGTTGATAATCTCCATCCACTCAAAGACCTCTCCCTCACTTTTTTTTCCCCAGGTAAAGTGGTCACAACTCCATATTATTGATGATAATCTAGCATACCTTTAACACAACACTTTGGCCTTTCAGCAGAAAACCCAAGTGCATTGTTCCCTGCCTGCTGTTGCAAATGCCAAAAAAATCCACTTTACTTTCTCCGTGAGGAATTAGAAATTACCTCATGAGGGAGGTTATAATCCACTGCCAAATGAGAGAGTCAGGATTAACCAGAGTAACCTGATTGATCTCTGTGTGAGGTTTTTTGAATGAACCTCTGGTTGTTTTCCACTGCAACAAGCAGCAAAGCAAGGTAACTTGTGGGGTGCTCTGAGGGAAAAGTTAGTGTAAGGAACACTCTGCTCAGGACTGTGTCCTCCCAAATTAGAGACACACTGGCATGCTGAAGGAAGGACAACTAATCAGACAAACGAACAGCAAGGATACACAGACACAATTCCCAGTCTTTGGCCTCAGCTGAAATATAAGATCAAGAGCAATACACTCCTGCTTGTGTGAGTCAGTCACAGCCTGGTGCTGTTAGAAATACTGCCTATTTGGTCTACCTGAAAAGGACCATTTATTGCTCCCCGAAATCCTGTGACATCAGACAGAGTAGCCATGGGGACCTGTGAGCATCAGGAGATGTGTTTGGGTTCCGGACACACAAAAATTTCCCTCCTTCCCCAGAATTATATATCTTCTCTCAGTTCTGGATGTAAACTATTGTGTAGCGTGTCTGTGTTTTGATTATCATGAAAATTATACCCTGGAGGTATCTGCACTGTGGTTCTCTGTGTGTCTCACTAAAGAGGTGAATGAAATCATCTCTGGCAATCCAGTTTGTACAGCGGCTGTCTAGGCAGTGCATAAACAGGATCCTTTTTATTTACGTCAGTTGCATAAAACCAAAATTCTTTCCAAGGATTTGCATGTTCACAGGCCTAATCATGTTAGCACAGTGCACATTTGCAAATTTGCTCTCTGTCAATTGCTGGAATTTGGAAATCTCTCTGATTGCTCTTGGAGGCATCACCAGTGCCAGAGGCAATGGAAGGAGCAGGTAGGGGTGCAGCAGCTGAGGGTGTGAGCAGAGGATGCGCCCATCCATGCCAGCAATGGAAATGTCAGCTGAATAGCAAGTGATCTATTGTTCCTGGTTAAGTAAATAACACCAACTTCCTGTTCCTCTGGAAGCCATAAGTGTAAACTGAAGCTTCATTCACCCCAGCTCCTACTCCTTAATTACTGTATGCCCATGTTCAGACTTGCACAAAATGCATAAATCAAGGAACAATAAAGGGGGACATATTTCCGGAAAGACTGAGCTTTCATTGACGCATAGACTAGGACTCAAAATTCTCCATGGATTCAGATGTCTCCTGTTTCAAAATTACAGGCAGAGTTTCCAAACAAAGCCATATTTACTGAAGTCTACTAAACCTTAAGCATGCTTTCACTGCACACAAGCTGAGGTTCTTATCTGGTGTTTTCCTTAATGTCCTCCCAGACACATTCTTCTCACCTGGATCTAGCAGAGCTTTTCTTCTGTGCCTGCTGATTTACATGGAGGTAACTTCCTTGGCTGCTAACCTTACACGACCTGCCCAAGTAATTTAATGTTTGAATGCTGATGACCCACCTAAAATTCCTTTCACACCCCAGGGAAACCGTGCACATTCCCCCACAATTCATTAAGAAGCAATCATAGAGCTGCTCTCGTTATTGGAGCGCAGCGGTGTCGGGCTCGGGGCGAGGCAGGGAAGGAGGGAGCAACAGCACCAGGGTGAGGTCTCACACTGTGCCTGATCACACCTGAGCCAAGCCAGGGTCTCCAGCCAGGGAGCAACCACAGAGCCAGCTCTGCAGCAAACATGCACCTCCACATGCATTGCTGAAACAAAAGTTCAGCTCGTTGGGATTTCAGTCTTTAAGTGCCAAATAAAAACTAATATAACCCAATAAATTCAGTGTTTCAATAAGCCCCTTTGCTGTAGGTTTTTACATTCACCCTCTTTTCTATGCTTTTGTATGGACTTTAGGTTGCACTGCGGGCAGTGTCTGAAATATATTTCTTCTTTTAAGGAGAGATTGTGTCCAATAAGAGAGGGATAGACAACCCAGTTTCATGTAAGTGTGGTTTTTTCACCCTCTATCACAGTTAATTCATTGTTTAACATGAGGCTTTAATTCAGTTGTCTTCATCAACGAGCTACTTTGTGTCCATATGGCTAATAAGTGTTATTCTGCATTCCAATTAATGGTAAAATAGAAAGTATTTTAACAGTGCAGCTGATCTAACAAAAAACACATCTGAGGAAGATTAACATTTCAAAGGAACTATTTGCTCAAGTGAGCTGTCTTTATTATGATCTAAAGAGCGGGGAGTTGAAGAAGAAACCTTGAGTAACACTTTCATTATGGTAGCTTAGATACTGGAAATTAAATAGACCCGACTGAATCATAAAATATCCTTGTACTTGAGCCTGGAGATAATTAAAACTGTTTTACCATGTGTCAATAGTAACAAATGAAAACTGGTAGAGATGAAAGATAATACAGTACTGTAAATACTTTCTGGCAAACAAAAATATTGCACACTTTAACCATGGCCTGTAAAAGAATATGATTTACCAGAAAGCATAAAGAACAGGCTGAACTGTATCAGTATGTTTTTATGGAAGACATATGGCTCATTCTCACTTCTCAAAAATGTGTGGCCCTGGTAATAGACAATTGTTTTACTACATAATACTAGCACAACTTTAATTTAGATTAAAAACATGACAGGTTTCCAACACAAGACAGGCAAGTTTGTGTTTTGTTTTTTTTTTCAATCTCTATTTCTCCAATTTTTTAAACCTTGTTCTATTTACAGCTGTTCTTTCACTCTCCCCATCTGATGGGGAGGGGAAGCAAGCACCTGCTTGCACAGTCAAAGCCAAGATTGCTTCTCCCAAGCCAGCTGGCCACGGTGCCATGCCGGGTATGTACTCCTTCCTCTCCAGAGATCAAATGCATCAAGCAGTGTGAGGATGGTCTCTGCCAGCCCAGGATCCACTGCCTGGCTTTCTGCAATTCCGCAGCTGTGGAATCTGGCTACAAAATGCCCTCTCTGCTGAAGAATTCATCAACTTTTCTCAAAGGAGTGGGAAGAGTAAATCACAGTGTTGAGGTCCAGGGTATCCAGCACTAAGTCAGTTTATTCAGACTTAACTTTCTCTGTTGAAATCTTACAATGAAGAAGGATCTCGGAGTTGAGATGTCTCTGATTATTTCAGTTGCTGAAGTTCTTATGGCCTTTCATTGTGTGCTTGACAAGTCTATGTAGCATTAGGATGTTTATGGTGACCATGTCCTTTCCAGCAAGCCACACATTAGGGGGAACCCCTCCATTGTCAGATCCCGACATTCTCCTTAGGTTCCCTCCAGTCTATGGAGTTCGTGATGCCGGTATGTGGATGGGCTTTGAGGGACACCACACCGCAAAGTGAACAACAGTCCACGGTCACACAGCTGATACAGTCTCACAAGTGGCACCAGTTGGTCCTGAGCTGCTCAGTGGGCTATTTGACAAACATCTGTCAGGACTGAACATATTTCTGAACTCCCCATGAGTGGCACTATTGACTGGAAAAGCCCATTTGCACTACAGGAGCAGAGGGACAAAATGGAGGCACTGCTGATGTGGGTGGATACGTTCATACCACAGACTCAGATGTCACAGCGCAGGAAGTCACAGCGCCCTTGGCTGAAGGGCACTCGGCAGCTCTCTGGGGCTGCTGCACACCACAGAGGTCCTGGCATATGAAAGAAGGTACACACTTCCTACGGTTACACTGATTATGGATTTCTGCTAATAGATTCTAAAGAACCACACGTCTTGTCTCTGTCCCTGGCACTTCTGGAGCGCCATGTCTGAGACACCTGTGTTGGCCACCAACACCTACATATGGACTAGGGCTCTTCCAAGCCCCGTGACAACTATGTCCAATATATGTTTTCTTGTTGGAGGCGATGGATATCAGAGAGTAATATGCATTACTAGATCTGCATGTGGGTCCTTCCAAAATAGTGGCCCACTGATGGCCCCTTAACATCCTCTCAGGTGGTAATTCTGATGCATGCCCAGAGCTGTCATAATGTGTGGATCTTGCTTTAGAGGGCAGCCCTCCAGGTGTTCTATTTTTCTGTTAGTTTTTTGTAGAGGAGCTGAGACACGTGTGTGCCAGTACATGCAGTTGCAGCCTCAGAAAGATGAAAGACCCAGGGTCCAGCACCATGAAACCTGTGTCTGGCTGCAGGGAGGGTGGGTTTCTGCCAGCAGATCAAGCCCATCGTAGTTACTGACAGATATTGCCTTATTTTCACAAGAACCATAGGACTTGAAAGGCTTTGACTGATCACATTAACACTTAAAAAGGAAGAGTTTTGTCAAATGTGTTTGTCAAAAGAGTACTGTTTCTCTAAGTTCTGAGAAATGTGGTTGCTGGAGTGAACTGAACTTGCAAGCACAGAAATGAAACTCCTTGTGATTCCACACACAAAATTCAACAGTTGGGTTGCAGACTCAGTTTCAAGTCCTCTGGTTTTCTGTGTATGTGGTTGTCTCTTGAAAATGAGCCATCGTTCTCCAGAAACATAAATGCACATCGATATTTAAATGCATTTTTAAATGGCAAAGCACATTGAATATTTGACAATAACTTCTGGAGGAGCTCTAAACTCAGGTCACTTTCTGCCTGCACACTGCCAGAACAGTGTCTCCTGTAGTCTCCTGGTTCAGTCCCCTTCTTCCATGCCACCAGAAGCTCTTGTGACTGGGTTGTGCCTTTTTTTTCCGTGGCAAAGCCTGGTCTACTGAGATCCTTGTCTGTAAGCATGTTCCCATGGCCTGTAACAATAACACTAGCCATGAGAACCCCAACCGCAAATAGGAATTGTAATGTTTATTAATTTCCTTTCCTCCATAGGCTTGAACTGTTTTCAAAATGTTGTTTATCACTATTATTTATTATGTGAGCTCCCTCTTGTGTCTTATTTTGCACCTGTGTAATCCAGTTGGCTGTGGGCCTTTTCTTTCAGGTGAAAAATCTCATTTTAAAGTTTTTACTAAGCAATTAATTCTTGTAATTTCTTTTTTCTCTTTCAAGACACCTTTGTTGTGATTCATCCAACTGATTAAAAGAAAACCTGGGGGAAAAAAACCCAAAACAACTAAAATCTGCAACATGTAACAAGAAAAAAATATGGTTTTGGCATGTAGTGCTGGTTTTTATGCAGGCGCAACGGAGGGCAATGACAGAGATTGAGATTGAATTCCATTCAGAGAAGGCTTGACACGGAAGGGAGTTTCACCTCTGATCCTGAAAACCCACAGAGGGTATTTATGTAGCTGAGCAGAGCAGAGTTATCCCATTAGCATTTTCAGTGTCAGGCATGTGAGCACAAGTGCCCATCCACAGGGAAACACTGGCAGGGCCAGGCCCTTCCAGAGCGTGTTGCTCACCCAGACTCCCAAGGGTGAATTTTTAAATGGTGGGAAAAGGAGAAACCTTGGCAGCACTTAAAGTTTACATATACCTATTGCTCTCTGGAATGACTAACTTTACCCCAAAAATGACTCATACAGGCAGTGTCTTTGATCTGATTGCATTCGTTATTATTATTATTAACGATAATAACAGCACTGCAGCCGTGCCTCAAGGCCCCAGCTGAGATCAAGGCTCTGTTTTGATAGGCATTGAAGACACTGAGAAGACAAACCTTGCCCTTAGGAGCTTACACCTGAGCTGAAGAAGACACACAGAATGCAGGGAGAAGGAAGTGGTGTTATCTTTATTTGCCTCAAGACAGAGAGATTAAGTGACTTGCCTGAGGTCAGGCAGGTATTTGGAGGCAGAGGCAGCACAGAGCTGTGCTCAAAGCTCCCAGGAGTTGGGGACCAAGTGAGAAACACTTGTCCTCCCTTCAAAAATGCCTTGGTGCATGCCCAGCAAGGCGGACTGCAAGCTGGCAGCAGGGCAGTGCAGGATTCCAAGGAAAGGATTCCAAGCGAGGAGTGGCCAGCACTGGATGGAGGTGGGGGTGAGCACCTGGCCACACGCCTGCTTGCATGGCAGGTCCAAGGAACTTTGTGCAGCAATACAACAAACCAAACATCCCCTGTGTCCACGGATTTGAGCCATAGCCTGCTTCCAGCCCAGGGAAATGAGCCAACAGCAAACCCCACACTTCTTTGGCTGTTTGCCCCAAAATCAGGTTGTGGGATATCTCTGTGTTAGCTCAAAGCCTGTACCCCAGGGTGGAACTGGGAATAACTGCTAACACCTCATGCTTCACCTCTCCAAACATCTTCTCTTTTGCAAGACCATGGCAAGTCTTGTGACTCCAGCTGGAGAAGCTGGAGAGTGGCAGCAGAGGTGAAACTGTTCTCAATTATCATCAGTGCTCTTGGCCAGATCTGAAAAAATTAAAAAAAAAGCTTGAAATTAGACCCCTCTTGCTACATTTTGGCACCTAAATACATGACCTGCTTTTGCAAGAGTGCTGACAGCTGTTGGTATGGCAACTGTGATTACTGGAAATTTCCAGGGGCTTGGCTTTTGGAAAGCTGGCCAGTTATTTGGGTGCCAACATTCAGGTTTAGAAGCCTACATTTAGAACTTAGACACCTTTTTTTTTTTTCTCCTTTGCTTCCAATCACAACTACTTATTTATGAAAAATAGATCATGAGTTTAGACACATGTAGGACACGAGATGTAAATATGGGACATTGCAGCATCCAACAGCTATGAGGGGCCAGGGGTAAAACATGCTACAAAGAACCATTTGATGCAGCAATGAAAGAAAAAAGATGCTAATGCAAAAGCTATCTGGAGTACACTCAGAAAAGGCTATATCTAAAAGCACCTGAACTCTGAATATCCACTAACATCCTGCTAGGACAGCAATTTTATGTCAGTGACAGTTTTGGGTGCTTCAGCTGGGGACTATCCAGTGCATTGAGTTTATATGGCTGTATAATCCTTTCTTGGAGATTTTTTGGTTCCTGCTACACCCTGTGGCTATGAGTCCCACAGCTCCATATGTACTGTGTGCACCGTAGGTAGTCTGAATATTGAGCACAGACTGGAAACTTCATAATTTACCAGAGCACTCAGACTATGAGCATCCATTGGGTGATACGCCATGGGACTGCTTTTAATATATTTATTATCCATGTTCTTTGCAAGTGAAATGCTGCCAAACTTCTATATATTCTGCTAACTTAAACATTTTTTTTTACCTGATGCTGAAATTAAATTAATTTTAAAGCAGTCATTTCTTAGCTATTCCCTTTGATCAGTTTTCCTTCTGCTTCTGTTCAGAAATATGGGGCCTAACTTAGCACTCACACCAATATAACTACAGTCCGGATTTACACTCAGGTCAGAATTGTCTTGTTTGGTTTTATTCTTCTAATTAGTTCAGTTGCGTTCATTTAATTTTGCTTATATATGGCCCACCTCTGTTGCCATCTTTGTAACGGATTTTATTTGGGAAAAAAGCCATACTGAGGATGTTCACATGCACATGGGTACAATGTCTATAATGTACTGTATGTGCATGTGCAAACATGGGTGTATACATCCATGAAATAAATACATAAAATTGAACATGTACTTGTGGGCATATATGGGAAAAAAGCACTTTAAAAAAGAACTGATAAAAGTGCCTTTACTCACCCCAATAAAGCTACATCCAATCTTTTTTTGATATCTTTGGAAAGAGGGGTATGTCAACAGACTCTAATCTTGGGGCCTTTATCCTCCCCAAGGACCTCTCTTTGCTGCTGGAAATTTCTCTGTCCCGAGGAACCCTGAGGTAAAGAGTTTTGGTATTTTATGATGACTTTTTGACAGTTGCTCACTGGCAGCAAATTTGAGGCTGACACTGAGTGTGTATTTGCCAGTTCCTTTTCCATGCTCTGATTTGTCATTCTTAGTCTGTCAGAAGAGTCTGGGGGTTGTGAGCAGTGGGGATTTATTTTCATTTCCTAGACATGTCAGTAGAACAAACAAATCCAGAATCATCCTCAGCAGGCTACGAAATATCTGGTGCCAAACGAGTTCACCTATCTGCTTGGCTGTCCCGTTGGACATCAAATCAAAGACTTGGTTTTCTCCAGCTCCCAAATTCTGACACTTCCTAAATTTAAAAAGAAAGTTGAATGGCAATTCCAGCCTGGAACTGGCTGACAGGAGTCTACCCGGCTCCAGGAATTAATCCAGAGGAAATGGATACTTCTGAGATCGCCTTTATTTTCTTCCAAGATACCCAGAAACTAACATATATTCTGGTCAGCTCCATTCCAAAAGGCTGGAAAATACTGCCCAAAAATGAAGAAACTGAGAGCAGGGATTAGCCCACATATACTTGTTGTTCTGCACAAAGTGTCCTTTCATCCTGGTTGAGAATCCTTTTCCAAATTACTTCTCTTATGCCAGTCATGTGTCTCACAAGGAGTAATTAAGTTACTGTGTGGTGCAGCAAAGGAGTGTGCAGTTCTGCATTCCCTGATCACAGAATCACAGAATCACAGAATCACAGAATCACAGAATCACGGAATCACAGAATTGGTTGGGTTGAAAGTGACCTTAGAGACCATCTCATTCCAACCCCTTGCCATGGGCAGCAACACCTTCCACTAGACCAGGTGGCTCAGAGCCCCATCCAGCCTGGCCTTGAACATTTCCAGGGGTGGGGCAGCCACAACTTCTTTGGGAAACCTGTTTCAGTGCCTCACCACCCTAATCTTGCTCTCAGAGCTGCTGCCCTGGATCTGCCACCAGAGCCTTGGGAGACCTTCTTCTCTATGTAACTGGGATTTTTGCACTCGTAATGACTAAAACCATTACAATTGGTAAACAGAACTAAGCACTGAAAATCTGTTTTTCTTTTAGTGTTCCTTTTTATAAAGATAGTTTTATTCAGGCCTGTCCACATACCATCTGACCAAATAGCTTACATGTCCTACCCTCAAATTAAATTAAATCAAAATATATTCAAAATAGTTTAAAAGGAAGTAAAACTAACCAGATGGTATCTACAAATGCAGTAAACATCAAGCCAGTGTTCATTGCCTTGCAAAAATTCACCAAGAAACAAATCCTGAAATATTTATATGTGGAAATGAACAATGGAGAAATACAGAATGTTGCCTTTACTCTATAACTTTTCCCTGCTTACTGTTTATTCCTTTACTATTTTTTTAACTCTGCTTTAATTCTAAAAGATGAAAATCAGCAGACCCGATTTCTTCTTTAAACTGTCTATTTGCAGCCAAATCTCTGGTGCCTTTGAAGAATGACTGTGTGAAGAGGCCACCTTGTATTCACACTGCTCAGGGACCTTAGGGAATTCTGGTGTCACATTTGCTTCACACAGTGTCCAAGGAGAGAGAAAGTCACAGCAGCCCTGCACTTGATAGGGCTCTCGACCTGTTCCTCGCTTGCTGTGGGAATGGAGCTGGGGAGCTGCAGCTGTTTTCTCTTGTCTCTGTGGCTCATAAAGTGAGTGTCCCATGCAGGGGCACGTGTTTGTGTCTGTGCAAGGGCACACTGGGGTCGTGCCATGAACCTCTTTTTCAGAGAGGCCACCTTATTGAACTTCCCTGAATAAAAGTGCATCAATGAAAGTAAAGGTTTGACTCTTTGACGATGAGCAAGCCTAATTTCTCATCCTGATAGTGTATCTTTAAAATAAAGTCGGCACATATTTAAGACCCTTTTAGTTTAGAGTATCATCTGAGAATCCTTTCTTCAGGTCTACAAATGCCTATTGAGGATGTATAGTTAAAATTTTCCCCTGAACGACAATGCTTAATGTTAGAGAAGTTAAGGAGTGTAGATACAGAAAGTAAAAACATTTTTTTGGTGTAGAACTGTTTTGTCTCAGTAGTGGATAGGTATCTAAGTTGAAGTTGAGATTAGAACAATCCAGAACAGCAATGAGTTTCATGGGTTTTTGTTTTTGTTTTTTGTTTTTGTTTTTGTTTTTGTTTTTGTTTTTGTTTTAATAAAAACATAGATGAAGATGTGAAGATTTGCCTATTTCCAATGAGGACTGACTATCTTTTGTAAAAGACATGAGATATTATGCTGGCTGAAAACTAAAGGGCTCCCATCATATAGTCAGGATTTTGCCTTTCTCATGTGCAAGGCCAGACCAGGTAGCTGAAATGAGCCTGGCTCACAGTTCAGGCTATGGAAAGCGTCTGATACATAATGGAAATGTGTGCTCTTAACTACTGGCATAATGAAAAACTCACAATATAATTTGTCTCTATGTCCAATATCCATCCATTGTAAAGGCAATTTATCTATTTCTTACTTGAGGAAAAAACCTACAGTTGTCTGTCCTTCCCATTTCTGGGTCTGGTATAAATTAAGGAGGTAAATAATTTATTTCTTTGCTCTATTCATCTTCCATATTAAAAAGAAACAAAATCGTGTGACTAAATATCTTGCCCCTTAAAAGCTTGCCTTTTTCCTCTTAGAAATTCCCTTCTTTTTCTGTCCCCCTGTCTTCTCTCTGTGTGCTGACGGTGCATAATTACAAGACTATGCCATGCCACAAGCGCTGTGGAACAGCACAAATACGAGGGAGAACAAGCATGGTACAACTTCTCATTTCAAACATCCCTGCTAATTCTCTGTGGCTTGAAACCAGCAATGAAAGCAGACTCACATGCAAAGGAAGGTCTGCCTACTACTTACAGGACAGAGGTCCAAAAAGCTAAATCCCTCCAGGCATGTAAAAACACTCTTATCAAAGGAGCTGTTCATAGGCACTCACACAGTGCAAGGACAACTTGGGTTTTTCCGTGATTAATGATAAGTTTGGAGGAATGCAAGCCACACTATACTCAGAGATTAACTGTTTATCAAGCAAAATATATTGGGAACTGGGCCAGCTGGGGCTGGTGAGCTACACAACCTTCATTTGTTAGGTGCTCCTTTCCTCTCCTATTTCATGAGCAAAGCATGTGTGTATGTGAACCCTTGCAAAGCCCTTTAAAGAATAACTGTGCACAGAAAGTCTGCTTTGCCTTGAATGTAGTCTCTTCTGTCTCCTGAAGCACTTGAGGTCAAGCTTTCATGAAGACATAATGTCTCCTCTTATTTTTGCCACCGGCATAAACTGGGTTTCATAGACTGAACTGGTGCATTGTAACCGATATGCTTTCACTTACAGCCATTTACACTGCTATTATTGCTTATTTCCTATGCTATCCAGCTTTCTAGAGGTTATGCAAATCAGAAATGTGGGATTATTTGTGTCAACAGTGGCTGTTTTATTAGAAAGCCTGTCTTTGAAAAGATGGTTTATGTGCAGATCGCGTGGGAAGACCTGGGCATTTCAGGCACTCATGCTAGATTCCTACCGGGTATTAAAACCCTGGGTCACACTTGTGGTCACACTGGGGATGCTGACTGCAATGGGACTGTGCTGACCTGCACAGCAATTGAAGCTGGATCATCTAAAAGAAGAGAAATATGTCATGACAAACACTTCATCATTAACCAAAATTTTCGGTTGAGTTAGGAGTAAATGTCATTTAATTCCCAATACCCAGGCAAATATACAGAAGTTACCATGGGGAACAGTTGATTTCAGACTGTATCACCCACACTGGCTAACATCAGGTGCTGGGGTTGTTAGTAACCTTGTCTTTCTAGCAGGCCATAGAGAGGACTATATTTTGAAACTTGACGTCTTTGTCTCTAGGTCTGAGTTTTCATTCTAGGACATTCACACCAAAGATTCAGTGAAAATCTTTTATCAAATGAAGATGTAGCTAGACAGGCTTAATGCCAGGAAGAACACGTAAATCTTCAGATCACAGCAAATCATAGGTAAAACTAGCCAAGAGGAGTTCTTGGTAGAAAAATTAAGCCCGTGACCTTTTGGATTGCTAACAAATAACTTGGCGGTCTCTCCACTGAACTTACACGAAACAGCGACACCTGTGATGGTGGTTTCTGTGGTCGGGACACCTGTCTGCTAGAAATTGGGTCAGGGTGTAATGAGTCAGTTCTCAAAAGCTGCCAAGTAGCTGTCAGATGGTGGGAGTTTTTACTGTCTCCCAGCCTTGCTGTGTGTGCTAATTGCTGACTTGGAGGTATATAGTCGTGAGTCTCTACCAGCTTCTCCAGCCTCTCCCTGTACCCTGGGTCTTCCTTTATTTTGACCACTAGAAAGGCAAGCATGGCTATTTTTATATCCAATGTCCATTTTTAATATGGTTTGTGTGTGTGTGGGGGCATGGGAACAGTTCTTGACTTGAAAACTAAGCACACTGCACTGACGCAAACCAGGGGGAGCTCTGAATGAATTTTTGGGAGGAGGAGTTAATACTATTTTATCCAAACAAAGAATCCAGGGACCCCTGATCATAGACTAGCATCCTCAAGAAAGCATCATACTCTGCTCGTTGCTTGGAGACTTTGAGAAAACTCCAAAATAGGATTTGAGAACGGGAATTCATATTTGGCCATCTAGAATACAAATCTCTGTTCCAGTGGAGAGACGTAGATGCAGTACACCCAGAGGTGTTTAAAACAGGTCGTAGTCTGCAGTAGTCTATCTCTTTTGATTAAAGAGAGACTGTACACAGGGTTCATTTTTAGCTGGTTAAAGATAAGCGAAGAAAATCCAGCCTCAGTGTGACCAGTTTATGATCCTACATGGAAAACAAGTAGCATTGAGAAGAAGGGGTGACGGAAGAGCTTCCCACACAAGAAAGACAATTGACACTAGAAGAATCATCTTTATCATTATTTCCTAGATCGTTATTTACCTTTTTCCAAGACACTGTGACCTGTTGTCTTCCATCAGGCAAGAAAATGCAACTCCATCATTGCAGTACTGAATATGCAATATTCGTAATACAGAGTAGAAAATTAAGGTATAGAAGGTAAATAATTTTTCTGCAGCTGCAATATACATCAATATTAGGACTAAGGTAATTATTTAGGGGTTGCTGGTTCCTATGGCTCTTTCAGAGCAAGGTAATACCTTATTAATGGTTATTCCTGCTGTATTTAATACAATAAATCTTCATTTAAGAAGCCGCAACTCCTATACTTTTAATTCCTTCACTGTGCAGCTTTAAGATGCCAGTGGACTTGAAGGAAAAAAAAGGGGGTAACCACATTTAGATTTAATTAATTTTCTCTGAGGTTTGCTTGGTGAAATGCTTCTTTTCTAAGACAACTGTGGTATCAGAGAAACAATGAGATGGAGGCCAAGAGTTTGAAACCATCTCTGCTGGGGCCAAACTTCCACTTGTGTTGGTTGCGCATTAAATCTGTTTCACACCTTACAACAATAACCATTTCAGGGTCAAAAGCTGCTCAGTACGCCAGGGTTCCTTGTTCTCCTGTTTCAACTAGCTCTTACTTCTGGAGAAGAAGAGACACTTGTTTACATCAGTGAGCAGGTCAGGATCTGCTTTTTCCCTGCCTTGTACACTGAGTACCTTTTGTAAATGAATCTGAATGAGTGACAAGGCTCGGCATGCCATGATTTTCAAAAACTGCGGCTCTCTGAGTCACCTGATTGTAAGATACTCAGCTATTATTTTAAAATGTTTTTATATGTCTTCATTGAAGAGAAGAATTTGAAAGTGTTGTCATAAATGGCCCAGAAACAGAAAGTAACCATGGAAACCCAAAATTAATTATTTTCGTATTTATGAGAACATGACTACCAATAGTTTCGAGATTTTGGAAGCTGATTTAAGACTTCTGAATGCTTGGTATTTACCACTAAGTTGTATGGACACTGATGAGGCAGTCCTGTTTCAGACCAATTTTATATATCTGTGGGTTCTGTTTCAAGCCAGAATGATACGTTTCCAAGTCCACATTTATTTTTGCAGTAGAAGCCAAGAGAGGTTAGTGCTTGCAGGTTTTATAAACTCTACAGGCTTGCATGGAGCCAATTCTCCAGGCTTCCAATGTACAAAGAAAACGTTGTGTAACAAAATCCATGAGCTGATACAAAAGGTGCTATGTCCCAAAGAGCTGTAAAACCACGGATCAAAATCTGCCCCCAAACCGAAAGCTGAACAAGAAAGTGAAGAAAATACACTTATAGCTAAAATGTCCAGTTGCATTATTTTCACAAATGTCAAGTCTCCTGGGAACTTGCCTTTGATTAAGGACTGATCAGGTATACTTCTGGACTGCAGTTATCTTGTACCATGGAAATTAATAGGGTTTACTCACATCTATAGTATCAGCCCCAAACAAATGCTGCAGACTTCATATTCTCTTTCATGATTGTAAACCCCCATGTACACGTTTTCTCTTTCTCCCCCAAAAAAGCCTTTTCATTCTTGCCTCTGCACAATGATGTTGTTCTTCAGATGGGCTACAACTCATCCATAGGAGCCACGGCTTGGTTGCTGGCTTTACAAATGTTGGCTGTCCCATGATGTAAATTTGTTCCTCTTCTCCCAGTGCTGCACACAGGCAAAAACATTGGCTTCTCTTTCCCAGTCCATGTTACCACCTCTGTGGCCAACCCTGAATTCCCATTTTCTATGACACTTTTTGAGCCAGCCACAAAAATCTTTAAATATACTAGCCTGGTTCTCACTCCACTGATCCTATTTTCGGGTAGTGTTGATTGTGGTCAATGCTGACAGTGCATCTTCCCAGTTGAGACTGGACATTTGAATCCAAAGAGCTGAGCAGTCCCTGTGTGATCTCTGTGCTATTTGATATCCTCAGTCAAGTTTGTTGCTTCTTGTGCAGCCTCGAGGACACTCAGGATGTGCCAGGAGGAACTTACGGTGATTAAAAAGCAGAAAGAAGGGGCCAGAACATCACATAACTCTGTTAATAAATGCAAAAATTTGGCAAGTACAGTCAGCAGAGCCCATAAAGCAAACAGTAACAGAAACACTGTGCAAACATTTTCCCTCAGGCCTTCAATGATTCAATCACTTTAGCCCATTAATAGTAATTACTGCTGTAGGCATGGGAGCAAATTTTGGCTTATATGAATGTTTTGGTAGGCAGCAAGGAATGAAAGTTGGTAACTGTCTTGATGACAACCAAACAAGCAAGTGACCTTTGAAAGGAATATTCACTAGAAAGAGGTAAAAAGGGGTTGGCAGTAAACTGATTTTTCATGTCTCCATGATAGGCGGAGAAGCTGACAGGCTGAAATGACATTCCCAATAAAGATCATCTCCCACCTATGGCTGGTTCAAGGATTGCATGAAAGAATATTCATAAAATAAATGCACCCAGTGTACTTTTGTAGACACAAGAAGCTCAGATTAATTCAGAGTAAGTTTAGAGTTACTTGTCTCTCAGACACCAAAACTCACCCCCCCTCACCTGCCAGCTGAGCTCATCTCTACCTTCCTCCTGGCTTTTATTAACACTGCTTGCATGGAGGCTTTCACTTGATATTTAAATTGACAGCTCAATTATCTTTTCAAATTTAGTGATATGACAAGCCAGGGGTTTTATCCCATTACAATATTTCTAAGTGACAAAATTATTTTATCTCTTCTTGACAGTATTATTGACCTGTAATCAGCAGACGAATGGGAGAAACAGAGGTCATCTCAAAAGTAAAAAGCCAGTTAGAAAACTGTTTGGCCAATTATGTCAGTCATCTTGACTTAATCTTGCAGCAGAACAAGGAAAGATTTGTTGCTATGAACCTTGCCCCAACAAACCCTACATGGAAATCTTTCCACTCATTTGAAGGGGGGTGTCTCATGCGTATGACTTCTTGCAGTGAGGTCAGTGGGCCCCAGGGGTTGATGGAGGATGAAAAATGGTGAGGGGTCAAGGTTTGTAAAGCAAATCAATTTTCTTAAAGAGAAGATTCTTCTCAGAATCAAGAACCCTGTGGCTATGTTATAGGTCAATTTTCACAAGGTTACAGCTGCTACCAAGCATCTGGGCTAGACAGCTTTTTTGACTGTTAAATCTCTTCATCAAGTTGGTCGATGTTTTTCTTTGAAAATATGTTTGCTTTAAAAAATACTCAGCATTTTTTTAATAAAACATAAATAGTTATCACGCTTCGTTTATAAAGCTGTCTCATTGACACAGGAACATATAAGCCATCTGTGGGCTTCTTAATCATTTTAGCAACATTTGTTTTTCAGTGTGTCTGTTTAGTTGGGCTTTTAAGCTTCATGAGGAATAAAACATGCAGTAAATCAGAAAACAAAAATATGTTTAATATCAATAACGAAAAGTTTTTGCCAAGAGTTTGAAGTGGCTTTAAATCAGAATCTTCTAGATAACAGGTCTTGAAATGTACTGTCAAAACCTCAGCAGAATAGATTGTTACCTATTATTTGGCATTAAATATAAGCTTTCACTGAGCTGGGCAAGCCCATGCTACAGATGAGATAACCTTTGATTTCCCTTAACTTGGCCAAAGATTTTTGGGTTATTCGCCAGTCTGTACTCAAAGCTGGACAATCCCTCTATATTTCAGCTGGGTGAGGACAGTCATGGACTGATTTTTTCCAGGATTTTCTAGATTGAACATCATTCATACAACATCCATCACAAGGTCAGGGTGTCAGGGATTTTTCCTTTGATGGCCATGCAAGGCCATCAGTGAAGCAAACCCACATGAGTCCTTTAGGATGCTGCTGCTGCAGGTCCCTGCCAGATGGGCTGAGCCAGACACAGCAGCAGCTGGGAGGAGCTGGAGGCAGAAAGACGTGTCAGACCACAAAACTGAAGCTTTGGCTTCTGCTAGTATTATTCACAGAAGCACAGAACCATTTGGGTTGGAAGGAACCTCTGGAGATCATCTAGCCCAACTCCCTGCAAAAGCATGCTTACCCCACAGCAGGTTGCACAGGATCGTGTCCAAGCGGGTTTTGAATATTTCCAGAGATGGAGACTCCTAAGTCTCTCTGAGCAGCAAGTGCTCAGTGCTCAGTAACCCTTTTCAGAGCTCAGTCACCCTCACGGTAAAGAAGTTTTTCCTCACATTCAGATAGAACTTCCTGTGTTTCACTTGTGCCCCTTCCTTGTTCTGTCACTGGGATTAACTCAGAAGGGTCTAGCCCTGACCTCTTGACACCTGCCCTTAAGATATCTGTGTGCATTGATAAGCTCCCTCTTACAGAAATGGCAAAGAGAAATTCTCTGTTTGGAATACATGCTGGAAGATGAAGACCCATGTTGTTACCCAAGCTAAACTATTCTAAATATAAGCACAGTTTTTTTCTGTGGAGACTGGTGATGTTTTGTAAAAAAGGTTCACGTACAATAATTATTGTTATTTTACATACTACCAAGAATTTGTATAACAAGATACTGAAAAAAAACGCTAAGAATGCCCTAAAGAGGCAGTCATACAAAATGAAGGGAATGGAAATAAAAGCAGAAATAAAATCATTGGAAATTTGGGACATCTTTACTCTTATACATAAATTTCACAATTAGCTTTGACCTAGAAAATACTTAAATTTTAGAAAAAAAACATTATTCTCTCTGGATTTGGAACCACTTCCATATTTTTGAAGCTGATGTTGTTCCTTATGTTGAATATAGTATGAAGGACAAATTACCAGAAATCCTGCTAAAACCAAGGAAGAAATCCACCCAACTTCTGTAGAAATGTCTGAGAATTAGACATTTCTTGAACAGGCACAGAAAACTGTAATGCACAATATAAACCTGATGTCATAACAAGAAACATAGTTTCTAAGTGATTTCTCTAGAGAGAAGAATAATATTAGACATGTATTTTGGTAATATTTTTACCCTATTTTTTCTTTATAGAATTTAACTTGGAATAGCAGTACTGGACACACAGAAATATAAACACTTCATTTAGACATACTGCAAACATGTGTTCAAACATGTCTGCTTGCTACAGCCTATTAAACTTTATTACGCACCTTATTAAAAATTCTTTGGGCAGCAACACTTGTTCAAACAAGGTGCACCAAGGTTTTGGATATGCACTGGGGCCGAGTGACACGGCAATAAACTGAGCTGAAAACCTTTTTTTATCTCTGTTTTGAGTAAATCATCCAGGCTAACCTTCAGCTTGATGGACAGCTAGAGCACGGAGCATATTCAAAGGGCATCTGGGACACTCATGTCATGACATTTCGCCCTGTGTGCATCTGAGTGCTTTGTGTTTGGTGGAGTTAGATAATGAATTGTTTGAATATGGTGCAAGACTTTGCAGTTAAATTAAAGACGGTTTTGAGCCTCAAGTTCCACCTCAGAAATAACTGCTCCATGTTACGCAGGATAACACAAACCCTCAAATTTCCCGTTTCACTGATCCTAGGTTACTCAAAATTGGTTAGTCTCAAGAAAACCCGCAACAAACTGTTGTTCACTTTGCCAGTAATTCAAGGGCATGCAGTGATAGGACAAGGGGGAATGGCTTTAAACTGAAAGAGGGTAGATTTGGACAGGATACTAGGAAGAAGTTCTTTACTGTGAGAGTGGTGAAGTCTTGGCACAGGCTGCCCAGAGAAGCTGTGGTTGTCCCATCCGTGGAAGTGCTCAAGGCCAGGTTGGATGGGGCTTGGAGCAGCCTGGTCTAGTGGAAGATGTCCCTGCTCACGTCGGTGTTGGACTGGGCGAGTTTTAAGGTCCCTTCCAACCCAACCAATTCTATGATTTCTGATTCAGAAAGAGTAATCGAAGTTTCATATTTACAGCATTATCTGAAACAAAGCAAGTTTGGCAGTTCAGTGCATCTCCCTGCTCTAACTGTGGGACGGGGAATGCTCAGCTTCGGACAAGGGTTCTTGTCAATCAGTCTGACCAGTCTGAAGAATTTAATCTTGCAAAAGTCATAAGAATATGCACAGGATTTTCCTCCCCAGAAGGGACTTCAAAGGACTTGTTCAGAAGAAATGGAAGTCTGTACAAAAAACCAAAAACCTTTTTAGAGAGAAGGGTGCTTTCTTTCTCTCAAGGCTACTCTTGCCAAAAAGCCATGGATATAGAATTATTCTTATATGTAGCGAAATTAGGAAAAGAATAACTCAGGAAACAGATCCCCAGCTCCAGCCTAATCCATGCCCTCTAGAAACTTGAGTTCAGATCAAAGGTAGCAAGCTGAAATGTTTTGCTTTTCTATTACATGTTACTCAACCACCACATAATCTGGCATAATTAACAGATTAGGATCAACTGAGGTCTGAACCTCATATAGGTGGAAAGATAGAGAGTGTAAGAAAATTGCATAGTCTGGGAGGTTCAGAAAAACATCTGAGCTGAATCTTCTGCTCCTTTGAAATTTATTTGCTGCTGGGTATTAAGATAATGGAGCAATCAGACATTAGATCAGGAGCTAGAGTTTACCAATTTATGGTGACACATGACAGTTCTTCCTTGCTCTCACAGAGCTTTATTCACGTGAGGGTTTTTAAAGTATTTTTACCACACTGACAAACTGTGTCTTTTCCACACAAAAAAATGTAGATCACTCCCCCGGTAAAAAAAATTAGCAACAGCTGAAAATGGAATAGCCAAGCCCAAATACATATTAAACAAGAGCAGTTAATGTATAAGTGGCATGAAGAATTTCCTGCTACGTGACACTAGGTTTTACGGATCAGAACTTCCAGAAATAAGAAAAAAAAAAGAAACAGAAAAATTAACTTGGGCAGAAGGGAACACCACATGTCTTTGTATCACACAGGGGAAAAACTGGGAAAACTGAGCAGCATGAACAAGTTTGAGAACAGCTGTCAGTGGTGTTCCCATCCCACTGTGCTGCTGCGTGACAAAGGAATTGCTACGCTCAGCACAATGCCAACAGCGGTGGTGCTTTTAGCTCTGGATTCAGTTCTGCAGATCCTTTAGGAAGGGATGCAGTTTCCTGGAAGCTGCAGGCTGCTCACCAAGAGAGTCCTGCAGACCTTGGCACCAGGGCTGTGGTAACAAGCGTGGGTGGCTGTGACTCCTTTGGGGAAGGCAGGTGAGAACTCAGAATGCAAGGGCTTTCTCCAGCCTTCTTGGGATCTTGGCCGGCAGCCGTGTAGATGGGACCAAGCTGGACATGATGGAAGGCAATACCACCTCATGCTGGCAGAAAGCTGCCTCCACCCACTTAGTTAGGATCAGATTTTACCCTTTACTCTGCCAGTGAGGCTGTGGAACAGAGGCATCTGGGCTATGTGTTTTCCCCCTCTTTTTGTGGTAACATCCATTATTTCCTTCAGTGAGTAGGAACTGGTTAATGCTCTCATCAAATTATAGCATTCAGCGATTAAACGTAAATGTCACTCAAATCCTCTGAGAATGGACCAAGAACAACAGACTCACGAAATGTAGCAGCTCTTTAGTAAGAGCCATAATCACCTCTTGGATCAAAATCTGTTTATCAAGGATGGGTCTACACGATGCCTTTTATAAGAACAACTCCCTGTCATTTCCTCGTACAGTTATTTTCCCTGTGCTGTAGCATTTTTGAAAGTATACATGGATTCTGATGGCAAATCATGCAACATGTGTCGGACATGCAACATTAGCACCCAGCTGATCTTGGTCTGTATGCGAGTGTGCACGGAGGAAAGGAGCTGTGGCAAAAGTTTTGCTTGGAAAGTAAGGTTAGTAGTAGGCCAAGAAAATACAGCGTGGTGTCTGAAAGATGTGATTGTTGAAATGTAGAAGAGCCAGCTTCAAAGTGCTACAGAGAGTGATCAGGCATGGAGAATTCTGCACTGATTTACTTCAGTTTGGCTCCCTTTTATAGGATGTTTCAGAGGGAGCTGGAGAGCCAAAGGTCACTGTTTTTGAGACACTCTACGTTTCCATGACTGCAAGAATATGACAATCACACCGTGTATCCTTTGACTTTAGAAAATATCCCCAGACACTGAACAAGCAATCAACCTGCCTTTTTATACTTTGGAGAAGGCTTGTTTTTCCTTCTTGAAGAATGTCATGACCTGTCATTAGTTTCTTCCCCTGAAACACATCACATTGCTGACAGTAAAATGATGTTTTCATTCTAAGAATACTACAGGGAAAAAAAAGGGAGAAGCCGTTTTCTCAAGGAAATAACCTAACAAGACCGTGGTGATTACAACAATTGGCTGGACATATCAGAAAAGTGACTGTTACGGTTAATCCAAAGTAAAAAATTACAAGAAAGGAAATGTCAATTGCCTGATTTAGAACCAGTTTATACAGAGAGATATTTTGGAGAGCTTTCCTTCAGTCACGAAGTAAAATCTTTGTGTGTGGTTGATGAAGAAAAATATTTTTATATTGCCCGATAAAATATGTGACAAATTCATATCAAAGATCCTTGTGTAGCTTTTGAAGATGATAAAAATGAACAGTACAGAGAGTTTTAATGCAAAAATAACATCACATCACATAGAATATATATAACACCACTTAACATTACCTTACATTACACTCCAAAGCCAAAATCTAGTTCCTGAAGCATGAAAATCCAGTTGATACCAGTTAAGTCCCCTTGATACCAACATATAGTAAAAGGAAAATGCTTCATTTGGGTAGAGTTGGGAAAACCTGAAAGAGGAACTTTGTTTCATTTGCAAAAGTTGCAAAGTAGCTATGCAAAGCTGGTTCAGAATATACTAACCATAATTTTATAGACCACTTCAGAAATATTTAAGGGACATATTCACAAAGTTACTTGGACCAAGAACTAAGAGTGAGCCAGAAAATTTCCAAAGGGGGCAAAGTGAAGTAGCTTAGTGAATGTCCTCTGTACTACAGTGATCTGTGTTAGCTGAAGTTCTGGATCACTGTATCTACTGTTTTATTAAACAGGCTGTGTGTCAGCAAAGTTTATAGAAAAAATGTTCTAACTGTTCAGGTAAATTCTCTGTGCAAGCTTTGAATCTCTACTTCATGTGCAAATAGAAATTTTGGTTTAGCTTTTTTTCAAAAATGGGAAGAATCAGATCACTTTTATATTCAGTTCTCATTTGACTCAAGCCATGAAAATCAAAATCCATAAGAGTCCAGAAAACATCTCTGATTTTGCCATGAAAAGCCTGAAGACACTCAGAGTTTTAAAGGCTAGAGAACAATTACATGGGTGACTGAACAGGCAATTTTTTGTTTTCTTCTTGAACTTAATCTTTGTTTTCTTCTTGAACTTAAACATTGGGAAAATGACAGACAAGGAAAAAGACAGTCTGAAATTCAGCATTCAATCCTTTTTGGAAAGCATTTTTTAGCTTTAAAATATAAATACAGGTAGATTTCAACGTGAAAGGTGGTTTTAAGAAAGCATTGAATTTTTACTTGCACCATGTCAAAAACAAATGTTTGAGAATTTTTTGATTGCTTTCAGGTTTTCCTGATAACATTGTTAAGTCGAGAAAGTTCAGCATAAATTTCTAGATTGTTTCAGTTACCTCAGTGGTTTTGCCTGTAGATTTTTACCTGGTTTCTGTGCTGCTGGATTACTCCTTTTGCAGGTTTTGCTCAGCACATGGTGCAAGCAGTGTGTAAGTAGCCCTTAATACTAAATGCCAGTCTTCGTCAGTAAATGAGCAAAAGTTACAGGATTTTCCTCTTCACAAAGCCAGTGTTTCTGAGATAACTGAAAACCAAAATTAAGCAAACACCACTCCATTCTGCACTCTGTAAAGCTACCTGCAGTGCCCTAGTGGCTTTCAAGAAGAGGTGAATGCCTACAGAGCGGGAGACTCAAAACAACATCACATCTAGAGATCTAGGTTTGAGGATGTGGGTCTCAGCAGCAAAAACAGCCACCCAGATGCTAAATTCTTTAGAAACCATTTTCCAAGTTCAGCTGGTACAGTATATTGCCCAAACTGTCCAGAGAAATAGCAGCCCAAGAAGCCAGTATTCAAACATATAACACTGAGACCTCAGGTATAGATAGCATCTTGCCCCTGCAAGAAGCACGTAGAAGAACGCAGCCATGGGACTGTGTGAGGTTTCAGCGGCAGCCCCTACAGTGAGCAGAGCTGTTCTGATGAACACAGGTGGGGCAAAAATCCCTGTAAAAGTGTGCTCTTCAGAGGATACAATCTATTCCTCCAGTGAAGGCCACCCCCACAATGCAGTTGGTGTTATGCCCACAGTGACAACATCTGAGTTGCTTATTCCCTCTGGAGCAGTTTTATTATCTTCTTCCCAACTCGAAGCCAGCCATCTTTCCCATATAATTACAAACAAGGCCCTGTTGGTGAAGTCAGCTCCCGATGGACACAGCTGTTGCAACTGCTGAAGGCTCCTCTATCCCCTGGCTTTACTCGTGCACAGCATTGCTCTCTTCTGTAATTTGGATGGGAAGCTCTTCCTCTGTGCAAGAGCCAGCAGAGCCCTCATTTACTGTTGCTGTTCTCCTGGCTGCTCTTCCTCCATTTCAGGTTGGTTTTTGCACAGAATCTGAACTGTCATGGCCAAGGACCTGATTGCTACATTTTTATTCCACTCCATCTCCCAGGGTGTAGCTCACAGGCAAGCTGAACCAATACCTCAGAACGATGCAGGTGAGACATTATTCTGATGTTAAGTATAAAAATCTATCTCTGCACTGATTATGGAGGAAAAAACCTGCTGCCTTATAATGGCAACTGTTGATTCAATGGCTGTGGAAGTGCAGGGTGTAGAGGGCAAAAGCTTCTTTAGTCAAAGGGAAATTATGCTTTAAAACTGGCTTTATTCCAGCACCGTTGATAGACCAGGTCTCTCTCCTTCTCTCTCTTTCTATATAATCTCAGTTACTTACAACATTAAAGGTCTTTAGAGGGTTCTTTCTTTAGAGCTCCATTTCTGCCCCTCATCACCCCAGTGAATGACAACTTGAAAGAAAACCAGGAGCTTTGCTATGGATTTAGAAATGTCTCAAAGCAAATCACTGGATGCCAAAGAAGCTGCCAGGCTACTGCACCTCTCAAGCACTTATAATCAGGGAACAAAGGCGCTGGAGGCAGCTCTGGGGGGAACCTTTTGTGGAAAATATTGACCAGCAAATTACACGGCAGACAGTGCTTTGGCACTCGGCTGTCTAAAGGTGACTCAGACGATCCGTTTAGCTCAGCAAGCTAGTTTCTAATTACACCAAATGCCTGACTCTTGTCAGTGGGCCCAGTATCTGCTAAGCGGGTGCTCTTCACATGTGTCATTCATTACCTCACCCTGCACCAGGAACCATCTCTACAGGGAGAATGGTTGGCAGCATCTTAGCCCTGGCTAATTTCCTCAGAAAGAGGTTTAAAAGAGAAACCTCGAAACAATTCTCTTCTACCCTTAAAAAAAAAAAAAAAAAAAAGCTTGCACAAAACCCAGCAAATCCCCCAGCCACCACATGCTAATTTCAATAAATACCCTGGAATGAAATGATGGCAAGCTGCTGTCTAGGGTATAAAAGCTGAACATAGTATACTCTTCCTGGGTTTTAGCTGGACTCTTGCTTTGGTGCCAGAGTAACAGCTGTAGCAGCTGCAGATGCATTTTACCACCCAGTACAGGCACCTGCTATGACCAAGGAAGTGAAAACCCACAGAGATGCAATTTTCTTTTAATTACATTAGCTTGGTTTTGGCAGCCAGCCATGCACCATGGTGTTGGTGGGGATGTGGACTCTATTCACAATTAGAGCCTGTCTGTGGGTTGCTTTTGACGCGTGGCAGGTTACTTCAAAGAGGAACAGTGAAGGATCCATGTCAGTGGTGAATCTTGTTCAGGAGAAATAATAGAGATTGACATGTTTTTATTACACAGGTACTGTGTCAAGCTCTGAGATCAGTTTTATATACTTTTCAGACTGTCTGGGCCAGAGCAGATGTATGTAAAGCACTGAAATATACAGGATCAAGTCTTGAGTCTGAGGAGTGCCTTAAAATCACCCATGCTGTTTAATTGCTGTTTAACTGAAATGATGCATTCCTAGGCACACCTCAGTACAGTTTAGGGGATGTGAGTGAGGCTTCTCCCAAACACCCTGTTCCCAATGAGTTATAGAGATGAGTATTTTGGAGTCTAGGCATGCAGACATGAGCTGTGTGCTGCCTGTTCTGCTCAGGGCCAGAGCAGGCTCTAGCCTGTTTCATTTACTCCTAGAGACAGGCAGCTTCATCTGTCTGTCCCAAGGTGCTGTGGAGAAGGTGAACTCTGGGTATTTTCCTTAAGAGGAAGAAGCTGTTCTTTGCTCCCAATATGCTCTGTGGCTAAAATTACCTTTTGCTGTAACAGATGCCTTCAAGTAAGTACAGGTCTCTGTGCTAAGATGGTCACACTGAGGAATTAACATCCTGCTTCTTACATCTTGCATGAGATTACTTCTGCCAACTTGCAGAATATATTGATGAAACTCTCATGACCCTAAACACTGCTCAAGCAATGCCTGTTCGCTCTCCACTTCGGCTCAGGTGCTGTCACTACCTGAATTAAGGTCTGTTTTCATGTTAGGCAATCTCCATACTGCTTTTAACCCTCTGCGCACTATCTCGGGGTGTGAACTGTGATGCAAAGTAGGGCCTTGTATCTCCATCTTATATTTTGCCCAACTGCATCAGGAAAGCTGACTCGGAAACTGGCAAACAGCTCACACTTGTAAGACTCTCACTGTGCTTACCCTGGCACAGGGGTTGTAAGTGGGGAAGACCCTTGGCACCCTCCTCTGCTTTAAGAAAGCCCCTGCAACCACCAATCAGCATGTTCCTTGTTCATCACCCAGACCTGGTCCCTGGGCCACTGATGACTGTAAGAAGCAATGTTCCTGGTGTGGAGGAGTTGCCATCAAGAATCTTCATGGGCACCTGACTGGTTCGATTTGCAGAGTGACAGGGCACAAGACAGATGAGTCTGAGCACACATTCTCTGTCCAGAGACCTGACAGGTCCCTGCATACTGTAGGGGACAAGACCAGGAGCACACTGTGGACTCACGCGTGTCAAAGCAAGAGCCATCAATCTCTCTGCCCCTGCACTATCAGAAAGGAACTGGCCCCAAAACCAGAGCAAACAGCAAACTGTGAGCCATTCCCTCCACAGCAGGACTGTACTGCAGACTGGAGACCATGCAGCGTGTTTGCAGGACACTGAAAAACTCGCTCGTCAGAGGAGGTTGAGATCTGGGTTGTAATATCAACCACGTCTGAGCTTTGTCATGGGGAACAAACGTGGCAAGAGAAGACACACAAATGGCTCCTCTGACCTGTCTAATCAAATGGGTCAACTATGTGCTGAACAACAGGCCTTGTGGGTTCCTCAGCAGAGTTGTAATCATGATTCAGTTTCTGAACAACTTTATTCCCAGCAAGTGGAAGGACTGCACGGTGCTGTCAACAGCACTCGAGCTTATATGGAACATAAAACGTGGAGCTTCCAGGAGAAGTTTGTTTTAAATAACATTTTCCATGTAAAATTGTGCTCTGGACTGTTCATTAGTGATATTTATATAAAGGACATCACCATGGTATTTAGGAATTAAACATTAAAAGGACAGACTCCAAGCCTCTCAAAAACAATTAGAGTAAAAGCAGGGTAAATGAAAGAAAAAATATGGTAGATGACGTCAGAGTAATTGTTCCTGCTTTGAATCACTACTGGTGAGAGGAGAATAAAGCCTGAAGTGAAATGATCAGAACAAAAACAAAACAAAAGAAAAGAGTAAAAACTGGGAATTAAAGGAATTAAAAGGAATTGTGTGGAGCCTCCCTCCATCTTCTTCAGGCCTTGCTGAGATGTAGGAGACCTAAAACTCTACAAAACAGAAACAGAAGGTCAGATTTAGATGTCATTCAGGTTTGCACATATTTGAGATGTTGGCCAGATCAGTGGTGACCTTGAAACAGAAGGAATGCTTGTCACTGGGTTTGAATGAAGGTTTGGGTACCTTCAGCAACTTCAGCACCACAGCACAGGGAGGCAAATGTAAAATGCAGCCTAGGAAATCATGGATGAATAGCCCTATTCTGACAAAAATACCCTTTTATTCCCATGTTTCAAAATAATGCTTTGACAATGCTTCCTCTGGAAGTATGTGCTGCTAGATGGAGCCTTGTAGTGCTCTCATGGGACTGCAGGAATGAGGAAGATTTCTTTTATTTCATGTTTTCCTGTTTGAAGCAAAAACTGAATTTGTGGTCAGTCCCTGCTTCTGCCTGTTGAGGAACAACAACTCTGGAAAGAAGGAATCTTTGAAGCCTTGGAGGGTTGTGGATGATGGAACAAATTGCACTGTCAGCCACAAAAAACAAGGACAGTTTCTGTGGTAGGAAATCCTCTAAGGAAAAAAAGCTAAGTGCCAGAAACTCCATATACACGAGTTGTTGCTTTTTCTTTTTTGGTCAGCTAGAACAGGCTTGTTTTTGTATTGCACATGAGGGACCAGAGAGGTAACCCACACCATAACTGCTGGAGATACTTTGGCTTTGCGTCTTGTCTCAACTGTGGCAAGGAAGCCTTGGCAAAGTTATGTGTAGTATAAAGCAGCAAGGACACAAGGAAATAGAGGAAAAGAAGCTTTCACAACTTCTGACTGTATTACTGAACACCCTTGATGCCACTTTGGGGTAGCATTTTCCACAGTCCTCAAAAGTTATTTATTTTATAGCCCTAATTTTAAGGTATTACCCACTCTACTGATGGTTCACAGCAACATCAGGCAATCACTGAATTACTCCTTTACAGGAGGATTTAGCTAGTCACAGGTGAGGACTGAGTTTGTTCAGTATTTCCCAGTCATCTTCTAAGAACGAAATCTTAATTATGAATCATTCTTGAGATTGTCAGGACACGCATCTGTGGATGTACGGGAAAACAGAAGGGAGGGACTCTCACTGATTTCCACCCCTGCAAAACTGTAACTTTAAGATTCATTAGCCCTGTCATATTTTACAGTAAGTATTGCAGCAAGCAAGATGAGCTGCTGGAAAGAAGTCATCATTAGACACATACAAAGCCAGAGGTAAAATGTTTGGAAGTTTCTGGGGTTTTCTTGCTATTGTGGCATAATTTTGATCTCATCTTCCATGCTACTCTTGACCCTGTTCTCATCTATTCATCCTCTTACAGTGCCTATGGCTTCATTGCCCCAGGTCTGAAATATTACTTTATCCCTAAAGTCATCGGTCTGTCACGCCCACTCCCCATGCTTCCCACCATACCCTCTCCCAAAACTCTCAGTGAAGCAAACAACTTATTGGGATTGTGTGAATACGAACACCCACCTTCACCATGCAGAAGATCCTCCTTTCCCCACGAGCCAGTCTTTGCTCTTTGCAAAGAGCAAGGAGAGCTAGAAATGTCTTCTTTGATAAAGACGCATTGTTACACTTTATCTTTGGTAATCAGAGTGAGAGAATCTGAAAATAAGAATATTCTTTTGGGGAAAGTTTAGTGGCAGACGAGGTTACATGTCCAGGGAGTAGTGCATTTCTCAGAGACAGAAATCTTCCAAAACACTTCATAAGAAAAAATAATGCAGTGTACAATTACATATACAATTCATTTGCATCTGAATGTCCAGTATTATCCTGGCATTGTCTTATCTACATACAGCTGCACATGAAAGACCATTACAGTTATGTCAAAACAAAGCAGCCCATTACAGTTCCCTCCGAACCCAGACCACGTGCCACCCGCTTCTCACTGCCACCCCTTGCTTGTCTAAAAGTAACAAGCCGCTTTCCCAGACAGCTCCTATTGATCAGCTCCTGTTGGCAATGCAAATTCCTTCCAAGTGCAGTCAGGCATAGCCATGAGCCTGGAGCACAAAGAGGTGGAGCTGCTCTTTGCCTTGCACAACTGGAGAATTTCCTGCTGTTTTCCCAGTCGTCCGCAGGCCAGGTCTATCTGCTCCACATCAATCCAGGACATCCCATTCACTCCACGATTTGCTGCCACAGGGCTCTCTGCAGGCAGCTTCCCAGGCAGGGCCTGGATAACTTCTAGCTTTGTTTTTCTTCATGTAAGAAGACATTTTGTTATAAAAGCAGCTCTCAATGTGTATCGAACATAATAGGAAGACTCTCAAATCATGGGGAATATCCCTGACCAGGGACATTTATTGTTATTGTTGGGGTTTTTTGTTTTGGTTTTGGATCCCCTGAGCATCAGCGTCAAAGCTCACACACTCAATCGTATACAAAAGCACAGAAAGTGCACCAAGCACTGGCCATAAAACACAAAATAAATAAACAGTGAATGAAAGGCAGACCCTCCAAAAATTATTAAATTATGGATAATTTCACACTGTTTTAAAATAAACTTTTTTTTTCTTTAATTCTGCTCTCACTGATGTAGATGGAAAAAATTCTTCGGGCTTCAAAGGGGATAATGTCAGGTCTCTGCTGAGCACTTCAGAAATACTGTTACAAATATTTGATCAGGCATAGCAAGAAACCTATTGCAAGGGGCAGGATTTGTACCCAGATCTACCAAGTTTCAAACCTTACAGTCTTAACTGTAGGGTTAAATACGCCTTTAAAATCCTTATCAGTTCGATAGTGAAAGTAATTTCTCATCTGAGACATCTGATATGCACCTGGGGTGGGTTTTTTCTTTTTATTTTCTGTTTTTTCCTTTTTAGGTAGCTAGATAGGTACAAAACAAACAAGTTAGGAGAAACTGTACTACTATAAAACTATAGCATATGCTGTTTTCTGAAGGTAAAGGTTTCCAAAGGCAAGAAACATTGTCCAGACAGCTTCAGACTAAGGGAAAATAATTTTTTCTTCTTTATACAGACTGAAACACTTCTGCAAATGGCCTGTTTTTGCAGTACTGTTAAAGACCAGTGTTCTCCTGAGCAAGGTTAAAGGTGCTGCTCTAGAGGATTCATAGTACTGAAGTGGTTGAACCATTTATCACTCCTGAGTAAACATAAAGTTCAAATTTATGTTTAACAGACATGTGGCCATTAAACTCACTCCACACTTTGCTGGCAGCTGCCAGAAGAGCTCTTTGCATCCGATTTCAGTGTGAGGAGCTGAAAATCCCTCTGCTTTAGTGGTACAGAGCACTTCTCTTTCTCTCTCTGTCTAGACACTGCCCAGCATTCCACTGGCTGCAGCTCCTTCTTTTGGGAATTTGCACCCAGAATCCCACACACTGGCAATACTCAGGATTTACCACGAAGTTCCCCCACAAGGATAATAGGCCAGTTTTGGCTTCTCACTCACTAGCCATGACAGCAAAAATCTGCCTTTTGCCCTCTGTGACTGTAGCAAGAGCAGTGGATGCTTCCCAACATTTTGGTACAAATTATGCCAGCTAAACATGTCTCTTTTCTGTAGCAAATCCAGGTTACAGAGCAAAGTTGCTGCTCATAAGGCATAAAAATACAGAAAACAAAAGGCTTTCATAGAGGTAACACTGATCTTTTTGAGATCTCACTGTGAACTGTACACAAAACCGTCACATGGCAGAAATACAACAGACTTAGGTGGCGTTTTGTGTTTGTTTCAGATGGGAAATGAGTGCAGCCAACTCTTCTGAAGGATGTTAAACTGTTCCTGCAGAGAGTCAGGTCTCCAGCAAACTGGACAGATGTTGTATGGGTAGTCAAGAGACACTATCTTTTATCATATTGAAAGGCTCCAGCTTTTGTACCTCATGAAAGAAAGGCCTCCCTACACAGAGGATGTGCTGAAAATGGGAAAAATAGGCAAGAAAAAAGAAACTGAATAGCAAACCTGCATTGCATTTTGTATCTGAGTAGTGGAAATGCAGGTCTAATGTATTGTTAAGGACACAACCTGTAAATTAAGAAAAATTTAGACCACTGCTGACTTGAAGTTCAGAGTCATAACCAAAGACTGTTGCCCACTTCTGTCCTTGTGATGACTGTGTTTTCCTCTTGTGAGCCACGCACCAGATAAATGTAGGGGGCATTTTAGCTGCATTTCATCTTGGGGACTCACAATTTAATTTCCAATAATTACAAAACTGACTGTTGTTTCAGGCCTGTCTGGAGAAGTCACAGTTGTATGGAATGGACAAACGATGGAAAGCCATAAATTCTTGGAAATTTTTATATTCATCATCATTAGCCAAGATTTACATGATCCTTCTCAAGTAATCCACAGAGATTCAATGATTTTGAGAGAGAATCAAGTATCTTCTCTGACCTCCTGGGCACTTTCACACCACAGCCCCTAGCCCAATAACGACTTTGACACTGACATATCTCCTCAGGCCTGGGGACAGGCAGGGACAAGCAATCCTTTACTTCCCCTACAGACTTTGGTCAGTGATAATTGCTGAGAGCCTGTGGCAGTGTGAAAAAGGCAGAAAATAATAAGGATGGCGGGGTCTGCGACACAGACACCTGCTGAGGAAGCTCAGCTTCATCTAGGCTGATCTTTCCACGCAACCTAGAGGATGACCCCTGCATTGTGGTAACAGCTGGGCAACCTTCTTCCGCCCTTCATCTCTGAGATGCTGTTGCTTTCACAGGAGTGTTTGCCTACTTGTTGGTACTTATGGGACTCCACTCTGGCTTTGTTTTTGTCACTGTCATTGCCATAGCCCACTGCTTGCAACTCTGAGTGCACCTGTAAAGAAATTCTTAATACTCTCCACACACAGAGGATTTGAACTAATTTTTTTTTCCTTTTACACACACTCCCTATATTAAGAGGTGAGCCTTACCCACTGTAGTTGCAGTCATCCTACCTAACCTGAGGCATTTGACTAAGGAACCAAATTTAGATGTCTACTTGCTGTCGGTGCATGTTATGTACGACCCCTCATGACAAGGGGTTTGGAACCAGATGATCTTTAAGATCCTTTCCAACCAAAACCATTCTATGAATCTATAAATGCACACCTCTAGGAGAGCCCGCGGATGTCCAGTGGGGTGGATTGTCCTTTAAACTGTCCTTTAAATCTTTTCAGTGGCAGAACTGCACTTGCTGAGTTAGGGGTCTTTATCTTTCAAAGCTTAGAGACCAGGAAGCCAGAAGAAGGTCCTGGCCAGCTTCTAGAAAGTTACTTCCAGGTTCTTTATTATTCTATAAATAGCTCCCATGTAATTATTTAGCAGCGCCCTTCACATTAAAGACACTGGAGAAATGGAGGCAGGCAGAGGAAGAGTCCCAGTGGTCACCAGTGCGAGCTCCAGCGCTCTAGTTTGTCATCTTGAGAAGGCGGATGAGCCTGGTTTGCGAAGAGGCAGCGCTGGGTGAAGGGATGTCTCCCGTCTGGAGCGGGGCTGTGCAGTTCCCCCTCTCACCACCGAGTGTCAGCGCAGCTCTTGGAAAGGGTCTCGCTGCAGGCACTGAAAATGCTGCTCAGGAAGGGCCCTTCAGCGTTTGCACTTCTTCGTACGGTTCATCTGGGAAGGAGCTGTGGTGCGAGACGGAGGAATTCAGAGAGTGATCTGCGCGGTTGTTGTGTGCCTGCTGCTCCCAAAGCCAGCTCTGGAAAAGCTGCAGCCTTTGTTGTGTTTCTGGTGGCTCTCCAAATTACAGCGATGCAAATATTCAGCTCGAAGGGAGGCGAAGCAAAAGCTGAGGGACATCCTAAACAGATTCACCTTTGATGCAAAAATCATGAAGGTCTAAAGGGCTTTTAGTATCTAAGCAGTTGATAATTGAGGTAGTCAGCTTGCCAGCTCAATTTTACAAAAGCTGTCTTCTGACAAAAGTCCCCTGCTAACTTTTAACAACTTCAGTGGTAGAATATTAAGGATGAACATAAACTATGACATGCTGGGAAAGACCAAACAACCACAGTGGCAGGGCCGAGTTATACTAACATTACTGTGTGTTACTCTGGGAGGAAGATGCTACAGCCAGAATGGGAGCAGGGAGAGAAGCTGGGATGCAAAAAAAGAGGTGTCTCATGTATCTACATGATCTCAGGAGACTTACAGGCACACAGAAACGAGTGCTGTGTGAGGGCAGGATGGATCAGCTGTTACTCCTACAATTTGCACTGCTTAACCCCGAATAAATCCAAGACAAAAAATTCAATATAATAGGTGTTGTGGACTCCCCTGCCTGAAGACCTTTGCCTCCACAAGAGAAGGGTAATAACCTTGTTTCATTCCCTTTATTTTATGCAGTAGTGAATTACATAAGCTAGTGTTTCGGCCATTAGCTTTAAAATCAGACAGGTGCAGGGCTATGCTAACATGCTGGGGATTTGGGGGAGAATTTAGCCTAAGTGTTATTTTGTGTTTTGCTTTTTCATTCTGTGTTTGGTTAGGTTAAAATCAGATGGCTTCAAAAGCAGCTGAGGAATTTTTTACTCTGGTCTCAATGATAGGGGTTGTGGATTCAAATCATGTGTGATTTCTAACTGTCCTACTATATTCTTTACCAAAAAAAATCCAAGTTCTAAAATTTGTACTTAAATAGGAGTTATGCAGCGAAAATGTTTCTTAACTCTCCAAAAATAAGAACAATAACAAAATAATAAAAATAATAAATCCAAACAAAACCACCCCACATGATACAAATCAATAATGTTTTCCCAGGCTGTTTTCTTTCTAGCTAGCTACTTTCACTGGGAGAGAGGAAGAAAAGTTCATTGCATTTCCATCCCTTTCCAGATTTAAAAAGACAATTCCTGAGACTGATGTAAATTCTTATTTTTAGTCTTCCTCATCTACAAACAGTGCATGAGAGAGGGGACAACATCAGGGAACAAATGGACCAGAGGTTTGTGGGGTGTGTTGTAACAGGATTCACTGTCTGGGGGATTAGACAGGAAAATTTGAATTAGGAACAAGACTCCCATCTCTATCTGTCCAAATGTCTGCCCATGGGAGTAACCCAAGCCTAATTTCCTTAAAATTTCAGCTGTACACATGCTGTGAGGCGTGTTTTAGCCAAGGCCATGCTAATCTTGAGTCAAAGCAGACTCTGTTGTCAGTACAGAGAATTTGATGCACTTGATGTGGACAACACAAACTCCATTATCCCCTTTTGCTTTTAATTCAGTGATGTGACACTGAAATACATAAAAAACTAAGGCGAAAACAAAATTCATCAAATTCTAAACCGTTTTTCAGATTAGACATAAAGTTTTAAGTCTAATTTCTGGTGGAATAAGTCTGGCTCCCCTGACTTTGTGTCTCAGTAGTTTACCCAAGCTGAAGACACAACTCTTTCGTTTGGCTCAAGTCTCAGAACACTTGAAAATCTGGAGAATATTGATGTGATTTTCAGACACAATCTTTAAGCCAGGTTCATTGATTATTTCTAAAAGCCAAGCTTCTCAGTTTTCTTCGGTTTTGAGGGTTTTTTTAAGAGCTGACTTTCCTGCCTGGTTCAGACATCATCGAAATTCGTCTTTGGCCCCTGCACTTGCACTGTCTCACACTCTGAAATTTGAGGAAAGGCTTCAATCTTGCTTGCCGAGGTCCTCGTGTGTGCCCAGGAACCACCTAAGAACCAAGGATTTTGGTCGTCTCCTTTCGGCTTTGCTGCCACTGGATGGCACCAAAGCCCGTGGAAAAGTGTTGGGCTGTAAGGCGGGGTTGGGGAAGAAGAGCATCACTTCAGAATGACGGAATCCTACCCCCACGGCCAGTCACCTCCAGGATCCTTCCAGCACCCGAGGGCACTGGAGAGCAATCTGGATATCTCAGCTTCAGGTCCACGGCAGAGCAACTCCCGTGGCCTCTGTCAGCTTTTCTCCAGGACTCAGCTTGTACTAAGTCATTGTTGAATTAATTCAAAAAGTTTCTTCCAAATTAGGCAATGGGATTTCTGACCTGTCAAAAAGCTTCCAGTTTTCCTCACAGTTCTCTACACAAAGGACTGGGTTTCATTTCTCAGCTGTGACTTACCTGTGCCGACCTGAAACACAGGGACAGTTTAGTTCTGAAACTGGTTTACAAATTAGACCTGCAGTATCTGTTCCTCTCACCTCTCTACCGCGGGGTGGCCCAGGTAGCTGGAGATGCTGTCAGATGGTTTGTGCCTATGACATCTTTTTGGGGAGGAAGAAAAGGAGCAACTCCACTTTTGAGCATCATGTGATACAGATCTTGCCATTGGAGTCTAAAGCACAAACAGTTTAAGTAAGAAGCACGGGTACAAAGACAAGCTGCAAGTGGGCCTAGGTCATCGTGATGCCCCAGTGATGGCACCAGACTTTTGAAAAGCCAGCTTGTGCTCGTGCTACAGCTCCTTATGCCAGCAAGCACCCCTCCATGGGCCATGGGTGGTTCCAGGTGTCACCTGAAGTGCTGGTGTCCTGGTTTGGCTGCAGTGGCACAGTGACCTACAGTTCTTCCCATAAGCAAGAGAGAAGGGACAACAAGGTCTGAGGTGCAGAGGTGTTTCCTTCTTGCCCACTCCCTGGGCAGATACCTGCTGTCCCATACACAGGGCTTGTGGCAGGAGCCTCAGATTGTAGCTTTGAAGAAACATTTCAAAGAATAACAAACCTAAGAAAGTTGCTCCTCCCCTGTGGCTGAAATGACCAGAGCAGGCTCTCAGTTATCCCACTGCACCTGGAAAACTCCCAGACAAAGCAAGTTGGCACCAGCGCTGAAGTAGATCCAGGGCCAAGAAAAGAGGCATACGGGTAAGGGTTAGTTCTATTAACCCTTAAAATTCTAATTTTCAGGAGCTCTCTGTCTTCCTCTTTTATATATTTATCACTCCAATGGGATGATTCATATTTTTGTTTGCTATAACAAAGGCACATGCATTTAATAATGCTTTTTTCTGCACTGTTCTGCTTATAAAGCCCTTTCTTGTGAAGGCAGTGCCAAGTATAGCAGAAACATCATGCAGTGCTAGTCATGTACACCTGCTGATCCACATGCACAGACAGAAATGCATGTTCCGATATATATATACATGTACATGAATTTGTATCTATATATATGTATAAATGCAATGATGGGTTTGTTTCTCATGGCAGATGTGGTCTGCACATCCAGCCAGGCTGCATGCTGAGAATGTGTGACGTTTTTCCATGTTTCCTGGGAAGGGAACATGAGCAGCAGCTGTGTCTGCCAAGTCTCAGCTCCCATGTACTCGTGACTGCCACAGGTTTGGGTCTCAGCAACTGCATCTCTGCTGCTGTTATTTTCATTTTAATTAAATGAAGATTTCACCAGAGTCCCTGAGCAAAGACAAGAGAGTGCTATTTCTAAAGTACAAAGTTTAAAGAAAGTATCAACATGGCTTGGTTTTCACTTAGAAGGGAGGGTTAATTAACAAACCTAACACACGAATAATTTTAGGTACTCTTAACTGTTTGAGAGTATGGAATAAAGCAGATTTCAGTTGTACCACAGTGACTTCAGAGTAAAAGCACTTCAGCTTGAGAGGTCTGAGATCAACACCTACAGTGTCACCTTCAAGAAAGGGATGTCAGAGGAGCAGCCATGCAAAGAGGGCAGGGAAGGACCTACAGAGTGTAACATCTGAATTTGTGCTTGTCAGTCCCCCTCTCCCACCTCTCCTAAGGAAAGTTTTCTGTAACATTTTTGTCAGGAAAGAAGGACAACCTCCCCCTCATTCGGGGTGTAGCAAGTTCATCACCCTATTGACACTGCTTCAGCACTGAAAGCCATCTGCGTCCACCCACCAAATTTCACAGGATCAGGTTTTTATTCTGTACCACTTGCAAGTGCATCTAACAAAGACATTGGCCAGCTAAGCTGCCGCTCCCAGAGCTTAACTCAGGCTGTTACAAAACTGGTAATGCTCAAGCTGTGGGACTTGGTGGCCTCAGGCTAAACCTTCAAATCCCAGGACTTGTCCTTCCCTGTGGTCAGAGTCTCCTGGGTGGGCAGCAGGGAGGGGGCTGTGATTGAAACTGCAGCCCTTGAAATCACCCGGCTTATCAATTCCAGTCTCCTGTAAAATCAAAAGATCAAAAATTCCTTCAAACCAGAGTGCAGAAGCTTTTGGCCAGTAACTAATAATAGCAAACCAATCCTCTTCAGCCCTCCCAGCTCATGAGGGTATTTTAACAGGGAGTCCGTGCCACAGCTGGACATCCCAGAGATGATAACTGTGGTTCATTCTGGGGACCTGGGCTCTAATCACAGAGGCTGAACCTGCCTTTTTTTAAGATCCCAACATGAACTCAAACCACTCAATTCCTACTTTCTGTGGTACCAAGGGGTGAAAAACCACTGTTTCTTAAACGACTCCACAGCCTTGGGAATTTTCTCTTGCATTTGGAAGGAAAATTCCTTGGGAATTTTCTCTTGCATTCCTGCAGTCTTTACTCCCTGCCTTAAGGAATAAGTTGTTTACTGTAGTAATTGCCACACAAAGTTTTTGTCCCTGGGCGTTGAGGTCCCTGCAGGGCCTTGCACTGTGCAGCTCAGGTTCTCCTCTCATTGTAGTCCTACAGAAGGAATCATGTGTTTCCAGGTAAACACAACTGGGTGAGTCTTTGCAGGATGAAAGCCCAGCCTCACTTCCTAGCTGTAGGAAAATGTACGTCACTGTAAGTCAGTGCAGTCGTCTTCTTTCTGAGAGCAGGACATGTGATTGACGTAGAGAAACTGCCAGGGTCAGGATCTTAGGATATAAAACACCCACTAGTTAAACCCAGGCAAAGAATCCCATCCACACCAAGGAGTGCTACCTTGACAGCCACTCCTTGCAGGTTTGTAATGTCTGTATTAAGAGCCAAACAGAATATGGTGTTGGCTTGGCATTTGGGGCTTGGGGAAGTCGGGGGATTAATGCTGGTCACTAAAAACAGAGATCTGATATTCAATATCAAGGTTATTTCCTAGGCTTCCCAGAGGGAATGTGCTGCCAGTCCTGGTGGTTTCAGCAGAATGTGAGCACTGGCTGTGCCACCATTGTCCTGATGCACCAAGAGCAGGCTGGGCCTCAATCCAAGGGCAACAGCAGCTCTACAGGACTTGCTAGACAAGAAAGGTTTTCTGATTCAGTTTGCATTTTTATCTGAGTACAAGAGTGCAATGTTATGCCTCGTGAAAATGTAATGGCATCAGCCAGTGAAAGGCATCAGGCAAACAGGCTTCATCTCTTTCAGCCATTAGAAGATATTTGTAACCACTGTAGAGATGATGATCTTGGGGCTGAAAGAGTACTTCGTCTGGAAGGCAAGTGTGATTCACCCTTCTCTGAGAGTGCGTCAAGACACTCACTGCACAATATTTCTGATTTTTTATACTGTCATTTGTGATCAAAAATACCTAAACATCATCTTAAACAAGCTTGCCAGGTTCAGTCTTTACCTGAGAGCTGCCAGAGGTTGATCTATTAGATCCTCTTGTAGGAACAATACTAGTGAAATGTAATACATAACTAACACAAATTACGCATCTTGGACACAGATGGAAACTGTGAAATCTTTAAATCTGAAAGAAGTCCTTCAACTTGAATTTTTTTTTCTGATTGATTATATGATTATTGGATAAATAAACTACGTGATTGTTCAGCACATAAACACCCTTTGTTAAATGTGTCCATCAATAGACAATTCATATAAATGATACTAACTATCATCAAAGGAGTAATAACGCCTTTATTGATGAATAAATCTCTAAAAGACAGATCAAATGGAGGTTAACTAGCCATGCATGACATTAGCAGGAATTAGTCTAAAAACATCCTTGCAGGCATGCTGGCTACTCTATGTGGGGTGGGAAACGATGTGGGCATGCTTATGGAAGGACCTGCAAGGTCAAAAGCCCTGCAAAGACCATGCTGCCTTTTATTTTTCAGTACATAGTCTGGCAACGTTATTACTATTTTGTATTTCTCTGTGGTTTTCTGTGGATGTTTAGAGACATTTTTGACATGGAGACTTTTTTAGCATGTGTGAAGAGCAGCAAGATGTGGGTGGCAAGCTATCAAGGCTGTGTACACACCTATGTGGACTGACCTCTCTGCCCAACAAGTGTCCCTGTGAAGGTTGCCTGGTCTCACCCAGCCTGGCAGAGCAGGGGGTGGCAGATGGAGGTGACCTGAATGCAGTCACACACGCAGTCTTTGAATGTGGCTGAAAAGTTCACAGGACCCGCAGTCCTAACTTTTTTCCACCCTCAGTAAAATTCAGTAAGCTACCAAAGTCCATATAAGGTGTTAGATAGGAATATGAAATATCTCTTTAAAAACCTGGAGGTCTGTTTAGACAGGAATGAGCTCCACAGAGAAAGGCTTAGAAAAAATTTCCCAACAGCAACAGCTGATATGAAATAAATAAAAACAAGACTTTTTCACAGGAAAGCCAGTGGTGGGACAGTAACTTGGTGGAAAGGAAATACTCCTGAACCACAAAATGATGTTCTGTTGTTGTCTTTGCATGCATGACTCTCTTGATCTGTATCCCAGAGGTGTTTTCCAGCTGCAGTATGGGTTTTTTTCACCAGCTGTGGCAAAATCGTGGGAGAATTTATGCCATTGGTGACAGCCAACCAAAATCTTCTCAGGACCTGCACCCACCACTGGACGGTGGAAAAGAAAATGTATTGACAGCAGGTAGAGGGAGTTGATCCTTCCCCTTTATTCAGCGTTGGTGAAGCCACATCTGGAGTACCATGTCCAGTTCTGGGTTCCTCAGGGCAAGAGAGACATGGACAGACTGGAGAGAGTCCAATAAAGGTCTGTGAAGATGATTAAGGGACTAGAGCATCTCTTCCCACAGCAGAGGAGCCTCTGGTATCCCAGCGCTCTGCTGCAAAGTGTTTGGAGACAGTGCCCCATTTCCAGCAAATGCTGCTAACTCCTCTCAGCCATTTGAGAGGCCAGTGGCCTTTGCCATGGAGATATATTACAGCCAATAATAAGCAATGAGCTCTTTTCCCCACATAAGATGAAATCAATGCACATTAGAAGAGTTAGGTTGGAATTACACAGCATATTAATGACCCACTTGGTAACTGCCAGTGATGAAAACTGGCAGGGCAAATTATTTCTCTGTGCACAGAGCATTCCCAAATATGACATTGGGGTGTCTCTGGGGGGGAATCACCGACACTACCTGAGGTGTTTCTAGCTGGGACTCTGTTGCTGAGTTGGACCTCCAGGGTACTCCAGAACTGCCAGGTGCTGGGTCAATGGAGAGGAAAGTCCATCTTCAACTGTGCAAAACTCAGCTCTCATTGTATCTCTTTCTCCACTGACAACAAGCGGAGTCTAGAGACACTACTTCCAGCTATCCAGACCATAAATTGCCATCTCACCCCACATGCCAGGGTAGATTTGCCATGGCTTTGCCTTCAGTGTTTAAATGCTCTCCGGTATTTTGCATGTACTTTTTGGCTAGACTCCTGCTGCCTGGAACTTGCATTCATTGGCCCCAGATATGTACTGAGTGAAGCCACGGGTTTGACAGCGAGCCATGCAGTTCGGGCACAGCAGCACCCTGACCACTCCCCCAGCAGATACTGCAGAGCAATGGAAAATCAGAGAAACGATGTCACAGGGACATAACATTGAAGACAGGCGAGGTGGAGCAAGCCTTAATGTTAAGAAATGTAAGTAATGACTGACTCAGGGGAAAAAACAGAAAGGTCAGCTCTTCCTCTTCTGACAGTGATAACATACAAAAAAAGCTAATTTGGAAAAATTTTACTAGAGAATTGCTATCTGCTTCAGTGGTCTTCGAGCACAGAATGCCAATATGTTACACTCTGGCTTTGCCTGCTCTGCTCCAGAATATGCAAAGTGACCCACAAATGGCCAATTGTCTACAGTACCAATCTGCAAAATGAAAAGCTTGTACTTTGGCTTTTCACTGCAGTTTTAGTTGAATGCAGGCAGGCAGTTTCAAAGGAGTATCATAATATGACATTCACAAATCTCAGTGAAATTTAAGTACTCAGATCCTTTATAAAACCTTCCCTGAAGGACCAGAGTGATCGGAAGTGGCAGTTTAATAGACCTGGAGACTTGTATTCTGAAGTTATGCACAAACTTAACATAGCAGACAATGTTGTCCCCACCTTTTTTTAGCCTTTTCATTTCAGGAGCAGGGTCACAGAATTCTGAGTGCATGTCCCATGGGTAGACACCATGGATTTTAACAACACTGTGCTGTAGGGTCAAAGCTGCAGAAGCCTCTGTTAATCATCTCTGCAGCCACCCTGAACATATCTGGCTGGTACTTTGCAGGATTTTGCAGTTATGTTGTGTCTGTGCAACCCCACACGTCCTTGTCACAGAGCTGTAACATTGATCAGGCAATTCTCACTGTGGTGCCACACAATTTCTTGCTAACAGTGCCTGCATCTGTTTTCCTTGCCTATAATTATACCATTAATGAAAACCAGCTTTCCAGAGCCCTGACACTTCTTTGCATCACTCAGTGATAAGGGCCAAATAAAGTAAATTTAAGAGCTGGACTCTTTCTGAACTAGGTAAAACAACCTTTGCCAAAGCCAGTGGTCCTGGAGCAATCATTCCAGCTATGCTTCTACCTTCTTCCTCCTAAAAACAAGGACTTGAGCTGGTAGAAGGAACCACCCAGCTTCTCTCCTATCAAGGTGTCTCCATGTCAAGATTCACAGAGTTTTACAGTGAAAAACTGAAGCACTGAGGGCTGGAATCATGCCTTTAAATCACCTGCCTTTAAATAGAAACCACATGGACATCTGCACCTCAGCTAGCCCCAGGCTCGCCTCGCAGCCTGAGAGGCATTTCCAGAGTCTGAAATGCTTTAGTATTTGTTCTCAGATTTTCAGCAACATGTTGTAGGTATTATTATGAATTGTAATAACCCAATTAATATTACTGCTAATAACACTAGGTATTGACAGGATCTAGAGAAGAATGGAATGGAATGGAATGGAATGGAATAGAATAGAATAGAATAGAATAGAATAGAATAGAATAGAATAGAATAGAATAGAACAGAAATCTCTGAAAAGCATCTATCAGTTTAGTATCTCATGTGAACAGCTGAATAAGGAGTTTTCTGGAGAATAGAACCCTCACACTTCAGAATCTCACCCAGAGTGAAATCCAGATCTTGATTCCTGGGATTCTGCATTTCTCTAGAAATTCAATAGTAGTTACATATTGGGATTTGGTATCCAGTTCAGATATCAGCTTTTATGATGGTACTTACCCTAAAGCAAGTGATAATGATTTTATGGTAATTATCCTCCTGCCATCTGGTAAACAACACAATACTACAGCATGTGATACCATGTTTTTGCTGATCCTCACTGATCCCTCTTTGAAGCACTGTTAACATAGACAACATTTTGTTTTCCCATAGGAGCTGCTTGGAGGACAATTAGTTAAATCCACTACTCTAATCATGTGGATTTGTTTTGGAGCAAGACAATCTCATAATACAAAATGCCTATTTCAGTTTGAACAAGCAGATTTATTAAAGCTTTTACGTGCGCACTGTGTAGCTACCATACACAAAATTAAAATCCATCTGGAGTCAAGAGAATATACAAGCAAACTAAATACTACAAGAGCAATAATATTACTAGCTCTCACATCAAGCTTGCAGTCAGTGTAATATTTTATTGTTATTCATAAGAAAATAAAATAGTACTAATACTTTCTGCTCATGGCCAAGTCCTGATACACTTACATAGCAAAGGCCATCTTTTTTTAACAGCTTCTGTGCCTGCTTTGCTTTCTGTGCTGGGAAATAATAAGGCTGTGAAAGGCTCCAGTCATACTACACTGAGGCACAGGCTGGGACTGGCACAACCAGGGCTGACCTTAGAGCCACAAGGCTGATTCCCTGCTAGTCTGGGACCCTCAGCGTCTCCAGTAGTGCCCAAGGCCATTTCCTGACGTACTGCAACCATGGCACCCCTTTGCCCTTCACAAATTCTCTTCTCAGAACCTGCTACCCCGAGCCAGTAGGAGAATAAAATGGTTCATGCAATTCTACTCAAGGATGACTTTATTCAGATTGATTAATTACAAGGTATAGTATTTAGTCCCCAAATTCAGCATGGTGGTTCTGTTCTAATTATATTCTGCAATACCTTAATTCTCTTTTTGTAGCCCAGCTAAAAATAGTTCATACACATTTTTGCATTACCCTCAGGCCGAGAGGGAAATCCAGCCTTGAAAGCTAGATCCCACAGACAATCAGAATTTTTTCAACCTTAAGGCTCTTGGGATATGCTTGGGAATCCATTCTCCCAAGCAAGACACTACCCAGGCAATGCTGGGGCAGATTTGCCCAATCCTCATGCTGCACACAGGAAAGTTAGCGCTGCAAAGAGATCTGGACGCCTACAAACACTGAATGCATTGGATGTTGCTATTCCCTTCTGGAAACAATGAAATGATGTGGCCAGTCTAAGTAGCTTGTCCAAAACCACAGAAATAATCAGTGTCGGGATTAGAAATGAAAACTTTCTGGTATGTGATTATTATCTTTACCTCCTAAATGAGAAAACTGAGGCAAGGCTGGGATAAAGTCAACAGTAGCCATATTTTCACACATTTTCTGCCCTATTCTTCATGAATGTGCTTCAACATAGGGTTCATCTCTACACAAATGTGCTCCTCCAAGTACACCAGTATAAGACAATAGGGGGTAGACTTAGGTAAAACTTCAATAAAGGACCTCAATACACCTCTAGACAAAGATCTTACAGAGCTGCTAGATAATCCCATTGGAATATAGCCACAGTTTTGTGGAAAGGTTGTACTGGTTGAATTTTGGGATGATAGAGCCATGCCCAGAGGAGTTCAGCTGCTCTCAGTGTGGTGAAGAGTCAAAGACACACTGGGTGACTTTGGTGGGGGATTAGATCTGAAAGCAAAGCCAGAGAGTTTGCAAACAGCAACACCATTTATTGAGATTGCATTTGAGCTGTACAGCCATTACATTAACACAGTCCAGCAAGAAAGAAGTCAGTTCAGCCAGGCACATCTTTGAACTGCAGAATCATCAGGTCTGGGCTGTGCTGAGTTGCTCTGCTGAGAAGGCTGTGCCGCCGAGGGCTTTGCCTGGTGTGCTGTTTGCCCTTCCTGTGTCACTGCTGTTTTCACCTACTTCCCCTCGGGGTCTGGGTGAAATATTTCCTGAGATAGCTCTGAAAAGGTGAGTGATAGCTGCTAGAGAGAGCTGAAAACATGGCTCAGCTCCTGAAGTTAAACAAGATTTACTTTGGGACATTGTCCTAACACAGCTGTGATTTGTTTGGTCATTTTGAGCCTTTAGAAATTTTCTTTGCAGCATATTCAGTAACAGTGCAGCCCTGATCTACTGTGTATCCAGTATGTTAAGCATTTTCTAGAAGTCAGGTATGAAATCTGGTTGGAGACCTGCCCCTGAAGTCTACTAAGGACCAAGTTACATTTGATTGCAAATATGTTCATTTGAGTTCCTTATCATCATTTTAATATTGCCTTGAGGGAAGGATATGTGGAGAAGGAAAAAAAGGAATAGAAAGTCAGTGCAGGATCTTCATTTCCCTAATAATGTGTCATGTACTTCTCCACTTGTTGCCATTTACTTAAATGTATAACCACCATATTGTTTTTATGGGGCTAATTGTTTTATTTGGGTTTCTTTCTGTCTCAGTAGGCAAATTTTCTGTTCCCATCCTTTTTGCGATAACAAAAAGAATTATAAAAACAGCATTAGAACCAACCCTAGTGCTGCCTGTCAAATGCTCTCCACAGTAAAGCTGCTGCATCTGCATTTCATTTTACAGCTCATATTTATTTCCTCCTGCATTATACACAGGGTTGATGTTTGTATTCTGCTCTGAAGCGAATGACAATATGTGATTTAGAAAGAGCAGAATTAGGAAATAAATTAAAGCCAAAACTAAATATTTGGCTGAAGGTGAAAAAAAAAAGTGTTGGGATTAAAATGTTCTGGAGTAACAGTTTTGAATTTTACAGGATCTCCAAAAATATTTTGGATGCTCAGATCCTAGACTGCACCCACACCACAACCCAATGCAGCTGGCATGAAGTTTGGATTGTGCTTCAGACAGATAAAATATCATTAATTTAGCAAATCTTGCTGTATTTCCTTAGGACTGAATTCAAAACCAGTGTTGAGTCTTGGGTTCAAAACACAGGAATCTGCTATAAGAATTTGACTTAATTTTATGCCTTAGCCTATTCCTACACCAAATTACTATAGTCTTTGATTATGTAAAAGCAAAATGTGTTTTAAAATACTATGGACCTTTTTGTCGTCAAAAATTTTGCTGATATTTTATTATAGTGGTAGGTATAAATATAGACATAGGTGTAGAAAGTATCTTCATTTAAAGCATTTATTTTCAAAACACACAATAAAAATACAGGTTTAATATTTTATTCATACCAAAGACTTTACACAGTTTCCCAAAACACTTACTGCATTTCATATTAATAACAAAATTCTTATAGATGCTTCCAGGCATTAAATATTTTATTGATGCACAATTTTATTTGCGAGGAGCCCCCTTGCAGATGAAGGCTGAAATTCTCTCTCCCCTAAATAAAAAGGAATCTTCCCCTGACCTCCAGAGATTCAGCCTTTTCGGGAAAACTGACAAACATGTTCTGAGCTAGAAAGTATAAGCTATGAGGATAAAAACCAGTCCATGAATGAAAGCCCATGCACAAAAGGATTCCTGCGTGTGGCTGTACAGTGAGGGTCAAGTCCTCAGCTGGTGCATAGTGCCTCACTTCTACCTCTGCTGCAGATTTCCTTCCCAAGGCTGGTATTATACTGTTATGTTCAACACCCCATCCCAAAACCACTGAACCATGATTCAAAGTATCAAAGTGTTCAAATTACAGCATCCTACAGTTTTCCTCATCTTTTCAAACACAAGATTTTACACAAAGCATCAGCTGACATGGAAACCGTGGTTTTACTTGGGCAACCTTGTTCTCTGAGCCTGCCAACTGCTTCGAGCTAAACAATCAATGCTGTCCTTCTCAACTTTTTCCTTTCCAATTAATTAATTTAAATTGACCATTAAGTCAGCAGAGTTTTTGATTGATATTTTCATTAACAACCCTCTCATGCAGACCTGTCCAACACCTAAGAAATGTATGATAATGTCCAATCTGCATGAAGGGGTCTGAACATCTCCCTTCACCTCTCAGTGCTAGTGAGTTATTACTCGAATTGTGCTTGCTGTTTCATTGAGTGTAATTTGAATACAGATTAGCTGCCCCAGTGTTCCAGAGCTTTGGCATTATCATTACTGGGGACAGTAATTTGACTGATGAACACACGGGTTATCACAAGGTCATCACCTTCACAGTATTGGAATGGTCCATCGTCCCAATTTTGGAGGGAAGGAGGCTAAACCTTTCAATAGCAAAATTAAGTCCTGTAAATTAACTTGTCCGATAACTTATTGAATAAATCCTTTACTAATTAAAGAACCAATAGGACCCTTTGTTCACAGATCTTCAAAGGCTTTATTAAAATCAATGAAGTAATATCAATTTAACAGTATTTTTTTTTGTAACAGGAATTAAGATCCTTCATCCAATTAGACTCAAATGTTCTGTATATGTAAAATGATTTTAAATGTTAGATGGCAAAAGGAAAGATATAGAGTTTATTCTGTGAAAGCAATTATCTGCCAGCCACACCTCTCAAAAGACTTGCTCTCGCTTCCTTATCGCTCTGAAAATGCAACAGAAAATTTTCTTCATACTTACAAACTCGTGTTTTGTGTGACAGGTGACAGTGTCACACTGAGATGCTATTGTGCTTATCCTGCTCTGGCATTTTATCCACTATAAAAGAGCATTGAAAAATGCAACCAGAAAGAAAATGCATAATCTGAACTAAAATACACGAGACAAAGTATAAACAACAATTTACAAACATCAGTGGGACAGGCACCTCGATTTACTCACTGCAGCTGAAGTAGCTCTTTGGTTACACGTGAAATGAGTGTGGTGGCCTCAAGCAAGTCTCAGCTGATCTCCACCAAACCATCTGCTTGTGCCCTTGGCATTATTTGCTGACCAAGGCATTAGGTATGTAATAAGTTATAGTTTAGGAGAAAAGAGACATAAAGTGTCCAATTACATCAAGTCTGGCCCCCAGTAAAGGCATTAATTTTATTTTTCCAAACATAACAATTATCATGGGAATGTTTTTTCAAATGTGCAGTTGCATTTAGTGTGTCCTGAAAACTTCAAGGAAAAAGGTTTTATAAATTTTTAATAAAATTTTGAAAATATTTGTTTCATTATTTTGAAGAAATGTGTTCTTTTGAAGCTAGATTAAACCCTATGAAATTAAATTTTTGTGCATGCTAATAAAAATTAATAGACAAAATTGCTGTCTTATTATCAATAGATGAAATTACATTTTAAAATTTCTGAAGAATCACAAATGTTTCAATTAGATCTTCTACAATGATAACAATAGAAATAATCTTTTGACAGAGGTGATACCCAGACATGAATATTTTAGCGACAATAAGATGAAGAAGATGAAAACTAAAATGCGAAAAACTAAACCACACGGTTTCTGCCTGCTAAAACACATACATGAAAATTTCCTATATGACCATTAGTATGGTCCCAACATGTTCAGTGAAAAAGTAAATCAACATTTTAAAATTAATTTTGCACCTACAGGGTGAAATTTCCTTAGTCTCATAATTATAGAATTTCTTTAATTATAGAGAATGCTTCTCTGTTTCAGTCATCCCAGAGAAACATTTTGAGGTTAGGAACTTTCTTGGGAGGTAGGAGATGAGCAGGGCACTGGACCCAAATCCTGGTAGTGCCGGCGATGCTCTCAGCACCGAGTCCTTCTGGAAAAGTGTGCCATCAATCAGTCCTGAGGAATTAAAAGATAAGGGTGAGAGACACGAAGAGAGAAGAAATGCCTCTGCGCCCAGACCTTCGAAAACTGGCCTGGTGTTACCAGCAGAGGGATTTGAAAGTGAATTCCTGTTAAAAAGACTTTGCTGGAACTGCTTTGAAAATGCTGTCACTAAAAGCAGAACAACTTGTTGAGGTGCGTGCAAAAATCTTCTCTGCAACAGGATTCACTGATGGTTGTCACATCTCACTTTTAAAGTTATTCTAAACATATCCAATTAATCTTCCATACCACTTCATCCTGCATTCTCACTACATATTATTTTTGACCTTCACAGCACTTTGCCAGCATTAGCTAATTAATTCTCACAATATCCCTCTGAGGACAACAAGTAAACACCATTATCTCTCTTTTAACTGAGCCAAAGAGGTATTGTGCAACAGCTTTTCCTGAAGCCATCATGTTTTCTTCCTTTCCTTGGTCTCTGAACACCAAGGCAGAACAATTAGATCCTGACCTTTTCTGTCACCTAGTTTTGGGCTTGGATCCCTGAATCACACCTTTACTGACATTACTGACCTACTTTGTCTGTGTCTAGAAGATAAAGGGCTAAAACTCAGTAACATCTCCCATGCCAATCCTAGTCTATCTCTCTTATTTTTAAGAATTCCTATGTGCTGCCACAGAAGAAAACAGGGAGCAAGATCTAAAAAATACTTGCTCTGTGAATGAATTCAGTCTATGTAAATCAATTAGTCATCAAAACAATTTGACACTTGGAAAATTGAATCTTCAATTAGATGTTATCTTCCCAATATCCTTTATATCCTCCCTGGACAGAGATAACACCTTTGTTATCTCGCTGAGAATCCACCTCCCCTACTTTAGCAGAAATGATCAAGTGATAGTTATAAAACCCTTGATGCTTGTCCTTGGATGAGAGAGTCCCACAGAGCCATGAAAACATTAGAAGCCATGGGATGAAGCCGATACTACAGCCTCAATAGTGAGATTTTACAGCCTGGTTAAAGTGAGCTATTCCAGCCCTCCTGCAACACCTGTGATTTAAAGATCTCTTTACTTTGGAAGCTGCTTCTGAATCCTGTTACTGGCAAGAATGGGATGAAAAAAAGGAAGCTTTTCTTCTCAAAGGATAGTCACCTTGTACCACCCCTTCATGCTTGGCTGAGGAAAGCGTCTTGCTTGTAGGAAAACAGTCAAATCCAAACTGAGGAGAAGTGGCTGCAGCACACCCTAAAGTTTGACTTTGGCTTGTCATCAGGGATGTGATGTGTGGGTGAGCCCACAGGGCAAATCCAGTGTGTGCTCAGCTGTGCAGCAGAGGAAGAGGAGGGTGAGCATTGAAGCAGCATTGACTGGAGGCCCCACCTCTGTGCATCAGACCTCTGAACCACCTTGTAGGGTGTTTTTGAGGCAACACCAGTGAAGAAATGGTGAAAATATGCATTTCTCATTAGGCTTCCAGATTTTATTGAATTTCCAATGTTCTTTATGGTCCCTTCTCTGGGACTGAAATTCTTTTTCCCATGTTAGACGATGAACATTTCTAAATGCCACATTACCTAAGATAGGAACAGAGCAATGTTGAATTAACCTCCACACCTGCCTATCTGCTAATCCACAATGCAGCTGCTGCTCCTCTCTTGTAGCTCATTGAAGCTTCCCATTTTACTGGGGATGTCTTGGGAATTTTTGTCTATTCAGAAGTTGCTGAGTACACAGAGAACACACTGGCACCATTCCTAGATATCATATAAAATGCATTGATTTGCTCCAGCTCCAGGTGTGACCCTCATAGTCTTGGTTTGTGTCCACTTCAGTGTGTTCTCTGAGGAAGAGGACAGCAATTTGGTGCTTACTGCCCTTCTGGGATCCACCTGCCCAAGCTCTGAAACACAGGGAACATCCCATGCCATCAAAGATCAAGTCTGACTCCAGCAGTGACTTCATTTGGCTTGAGAAGAAACAACCATCTTTCAAGATGGACATGATTTATGTAAAAAAGCTGTTATTTGTGGAAAAAGTGAAGAACCATGTCTCTGACACCAGTTGCTTCAACAAACTGTCAGTGGAAATCTTGCATTTTGGGGTAACTCCAAAACTGGACCAGTGCACAAAGTAATTTTGGTACCAGCTTGAATCATTTACCTGAGCCACTAAGTAGAGGTCACCTAAGGTGCAGAGAGTCTGAGTGGAAAGGAAAGAAATTCAAGCATTCACTGCAATATTAAAAACTAGATAGCAGGAAAAATGTTCCTCTATGTCATACGAAAAATCAAATTTTCTCTAATCATAATGTTATTCAAGATGGTCTGCTTTTTTATAGTGCAAAGGACAATTATTTATTTTAGATTAAATTTAGAGCTCAGCTGTGAGCAGTGATGTAGAGTATAACCCCTGAAAACTCAGTTGCATTTAAGAACAAAGATTATGGCTTCTTTAACCTTCAGAAACTATATTCTATTATAAACCCATGTTCGTTACCTGGTGTAAATATACTAATATCAACATCAGATAAATACAAGATGCATCAAAAGATTTAAGGCACCTGTTGTGTATTTAAAAGAATTATATCTTGTTTATGGAACAGTATAAAATGCACAACTGATTTATATAACAGCTAGTCTATTGCAGGGGAAATCTCATTTCAATCATAAATGGCAGAAGTTGATTTAAGAATTCATTCTTTAATGGGTCTGCAATGTTCAAATTTAAACTCATTCAATTCATCAGCAAAATATTCAATATGGGGCACAGGGAACTCATTTAGGCAAACAGCGACTTTTAATATAAATTTTCCAGGAGATTTCTTCATCGATTCAGCAGTTTAGTGCAAAATGATTTGTGCGATACATTCTCAAGGATCAATGCAGGCCAAGTCAATGGCTAATATAAAACAATCATCCCACCTACTACAGAGAATGTGTCAATGAACTTTGACTTCACATTGAACTGCTCTGTGGAAAGAAGGAAGTCTGATAAAAATTAATCATAACTTCCCCCTCCTCCCCTTACCCTTACCCATTCTCTATCATTATTGTTTGTTTGTACTACAACATAACTTGGAAATCTCATTCGGGACTAGAGCCCTGAAGTGCTCGATTCTGCGTAAACACATGCGAAGGTGCCACCTTTGCCCTTAAAAATGAATATCCTCAGTCCTCTGGCTGCTCTTGGTGTGAGACATCATCTCACATGAATGTGGGGATTACAATGAGGAGCTGTCTGAGCTGCTGCAACTTGAACCAGAGAAGGTCCAAGAGTTCTGACCATCAAATCTCCTCTGGACAAGGCAAAAAACCAAAAAGGACCCAACACAGCAGTGACCTTAGCAAGATTAATCTTTGTGCTTTGTGCAGTTACTCTTTTGGAAGGTCTCGGCGGTCATTTTGCAGGATCAGAGCCTGAGAAAAAGAAGTAGAACACATCTGCTTTCATTTGTTATTCTCCCTAAGTTTTAAGACTGTACCTAGAACTCTTGGGTGGGCTTCTGGTGAAGTCTACTTGCAGCTGGTAAAGTAATTTAACCATCATCTGAGTCGTTTACTACATGGCCAGAGCCTTCAAGAGCGCAGCAGGTTCCTGGAGAGATGAGTAAAGGGCAGTGTGGACATAACACTGCAGCTTTTAAGGTAAGTAGTGTCAGGTGGGTGAGACTTGTGTCACTGGTCCAGCAAAAGAGGCAGTGGGATAAAAGAAAAGGCCAGCTGACAATGGGTGGGCCTGCTGGCCAAGACAGAGATAATTGAACATGGGCGGATATTTGGAACTAATTTTAGGGATCCAGCGGAATATTATGGAACAAAGTTATTAAAAAAGGTCTTGCCTAAGCTGCTTCTCAGCATGTTATGATGAAACATCAGAAAGGCTGCTCATTCTGTCCTTATCTCTGGCCTCTGAAGTGTCTGGAGATAGTATTCATTTCAGCTGGCTGTGATTTCATGAAAACAAGTACAATTGAGCATCTTGGGCTGCTGAATTACCTCAGACCAAGCCTGATAAACTTAGTTTAAATTCTGCCTCTTAAAAGGTTTTATCAGTTGACTAGGTGATGCTGATCTGCATGATGATGTTGTTCATGGCTGGTTTCAGGAGCACTGTGGAGATGGATTTTGTTGATTGCTCTGGACTCCCTCAGTTTTTTTAAAGCATTCATGGAGCTACAGTGGCAAGTTACATACTTTTATATAAAATTACACACGTTGCATAAACAACAGGTAGAGACCTAGTCTTCTAAATCAAAGTCTTCTGGAGGAAGTGTAGCATGGCTCCAATTAATTCCTTAGATTAAGTTCCAAAATGTACCTGGAGGACAGCTGAAACATATTTTTAGGCCTAAAATTTTGAAGTCCCATGTTTAAATGTAGTTTCGCAGAAGTGGGTGAGAAGTGGAAGAGGATAGCATCATGGCGTAGAGGCAGCTCTAGGCTTATTTCCCCAAATCCACCTCAGTTTTTTTAAGCTGAAGGTTTCATTCCTGAACTTCATGTCCTACTTCAGAAAACTGATGACTGAGGAACTAGGACATTTATTAAAGTTCAGACTCAAAAATCAAAAGACTGGCTACTGTTTTTAATAGATTTCTGGTAATCTGATACATTTGAAGCCTGACTATAGACTTAAATTACACTGAATGCCATATAAACAGAAGTCAAATAAGATCAGAGTTGGATATAAGTATTGTCAATTGTGTCAGAGACTGACTGTACATCTTGCATCCTAATCATGCCTCCTTCAGAGAGATTTAATGACTGCAGTAAACTCTCTTTGTCAACTACACAAGGTACATCGCGATTCTTCTCTAATGCTTATTGTGATATACCCAGAAACAGCACATTTCTGAAGACACCAAATGCCAACAGGAACAAAAATCCACCACTTTCAGCAGCAGAAATTTTCCTTTTTGACTGTCCCAGTTTTGGTTGATGTTGGGGAACTATTGTCAGATTCAAAGCCAGAAAGATATTTCCATTGGAGAAAGTTTACTGCCTAAATTACAACAGCAAGAATTTCAAGGCAAAGTTTCCAATCATATTTAACTTGAATTAAGTACATAGGACTTTACTACAAGGCCTTGCAATTTTCAGCCTTCCCATTGATTTCAATGAAGTTTGGTTCTCACTTCTTAAAACATTTTTTTCCGCAGGTAAATAGTGGGTTTTTTCAGTGTTGCTGAACAATTGGAGCACTCATTGGCTCTGAAAATCAGTTTTCATCATCCACCAAAAGACATAGCTTTGGAGCTAATTTTGGAGCTTTGTTTTTCATATTACTATCTAAAGGATCCAAACTGTCTGATAGAAAGGGGATCAGTAATTTTGTCCTGTGTAAATTACCTCATACTTGGCATTGCGAACTGCAGGCATTCCAAACCTTTTCTGCTCTGACAATCAAGAATTATCAAGGAAGTTAAACAGCAAAAACTATCCTCCATCTGCTTCTCCTTAGAGTTTCACTTAATTTTTGCAATGTCATGAAGAAGAGGATACCAAACATGTTACATAGTCTTACCGTGTTTCCCTACCCAGGCTGGGAATACCAGCACAAAAGGTTTATATGCAAACCCCACTGCAATGAAAATCAAAGAAAATATTGATTTAATTTCCAAATTATTAATCAACTTCACAGCTGAACAAAAATATTGTATTGCTCAGCTCAAGCAAATCCTAACATCTTTGCCTCTGGCTATGAGTCCAAGAACTGATGAAGGACGAAATGGTAAAGCATGTACTGTATACGTCTGGGGAAGATCAGCATTCTTAAAGAAAAAACGTATCAGCTCTACAGCAAGAAGAGTTTTGCAATATCCAAGCAAATGAAAAATCATAGAGGATTAAAGAATGTAAAGGACAATCTGGTTTCAAGACAATTATTTCCCATGCAAACTCACTCTTCTGAGAGGGTGAAACAGAGTGAAGGATACACCAATACAACAAATAATGGCCCCACTTGAGATAGTGCCTGAGGAAATTTGACTTTTTAAAGTATTTTTCCAGTGTATCTGTCTTCTCACAGGAGCAGAGGTTGATAACCAAAAGGAATGGATGGGCAGAGTCCTGAGGAGGAGATCAGTTAGGGAATTGTGCAAACAATACAGAGGCTGGGTCATATAGCAGAACTAGAAATGTCAGATAGTGAGCAGGCTGCCAGATTAGCTCACCCGTTTTTGCAATACTTAAAAATGTTGTATTGGTACAAACTGCAGCGTGCACACCTCAAGGGAGAATATATCAGCTGCAACTGCCCAGATCGTACAGAATCACTGAGAGTTACCTGATACTCAGGGAATGAGAAAATCTAGATAAAGTGAAAAATAAATGGCATAAAAGAAAAATACACACATGAATGACACAAACCCCAGCAAAGCACATCTCATCCCTCTTAGTTTATCTTTTATTCCAAGGTCAATTAAAAAAGCCCCACAAACTTATTCAAGTCAGAAATTTTGGCCTCTACCACATAAATTCTGACTTTTCTCCTAAAAATTTTTTTCAGCCTGAAAGTTGGATCCAAAAATTGGTGCTAGATCTTAATAGAAGATATGGGAACAATGCCCATCAGAATTTGGGCATTATGATAATTATTAGCCAGAACAATAAAGACAGTGAACTTCAACCTGAAATGGAGTAAATAGCAACATTTCAATAAGGCGCAAACAGTCATTTAAGAGTATTTGTTACAAGATGTACCTCGTGAAGTGCTGCATACACCCCGTGAGGCAGGTAAGATATCACACTGGTATTGAGTTTTTTGCAATGTCACACCCCTCATTCATTTGAATTGACCCACATTTGCTGTCTATGAAAGACCAGTTGTGTAATCTTAGCTCCTGCTTTCTTAATAAACCCACCATTGTACAAAGCCAAGGGTGAGACAGGGACAGGATTATGAAGTGATGGACATATTTACAAACTGACCAGCCCTCCTGGTAAGAGAGGGATGGCAGTCCATGTCTGCACTCTTGGGCAGTTCTGTGTGTCCATCACACAGATGATGTGTGAACCTTGTTTTCTTGGAACTTTGGGGGTTTTTTCCTTCTTTTCTTCTGGACTGTTTCAACATCAGAACACATCGGGAGAGTTCTCCCCCGAGGCCTGGAGGTGGGCCCACCTCAACCCAGCTCTGAAGAGGACAGAGACCACACCTACAGAAGGACTCTAAAATCTTCCCAGTTTTCTCTCCAGAGTGAGAGGTTTTATTATTTAGCATTATTATCCTTTTCCTGTGTGTTTGTTAAAGAAATAGTTTTTTCCCTTTACTTTCCTCCAAGAAAAATGGTTTTTTTTCCCCAAACCTGGTGGGGGAGAAGGGGATGTTCCTTTTGGACGTTTCCCTGAATTTGGCCCAAACTGGCACACAGCCCCATTGATTACCATATTCCTTTCATCCCATTTCAACAGGATGGAAAAACATCTAAACTGTGCAAACTGTTCTTCTGTACCTATTGCAAAAAAAATGTCTGATTTAAAATGCAGCCACCTTTGGAGAAAATAGCATCAGATTCAACAGCAGAAAAGGCATGCACGGACATTCCAGACAAAAATTACTAATCCCAGACTGTGCAAACCAGTTTGCTTCCACAGATGTGTGGAAATGAAAAGCAGCTGAAACCTTGCTTTAACCAGCACATTGTACTAGTTCTCTTTAAGCTAGTTTTCCTGAGCTGCCCATCCTGTAATTGCAAACATTTAATAAAAACAAGTGGGAATTTGGGGTGATGTCATAGGAATTGAAAGGTGGAACGATAATTAGCTGTGTTTTTATATGACACTTTTGTGATTAGCGAAGGGGGAAACAAAATCAAGGGGAGGCATTGAAGAGGATGGAGGCAGGAGAGGGAACAGACCACACGGAATTGTGAATCTCTACTTTTCCTCTCTAAATAAATGAAACCAATAAACTTTAACAGTGCTGGTGAATGTGCCTTACCATTGACTGAAAATCAGATTTGGTATCGATTTGATTTTCAGAATATTACTCAATCAAGCACACTTAACTGCAGAAATTTTGTATTTTTTATATCATAAAAAAAATGGTGCAAGCAAATCTGCCAAGCCTCCCCTCTGGCTACAAGTCTAACAACTGTTGAAGGACAAAAGATAATATATGTGAATACCATTGCCATGGTTCACTGGGTTAAAACAAACGGCCCCCATTTGACCTTTAAATTGAAGGGTTTCCTTTTATATCACTAGAGGCAAAATGCATGGACACGAGAACAACAGCAACAAAAAGGGGACTCAAGCAGCTGAGCTGTATTTGATTTGAGGGATTTTTATTCATTTTTAAGGGGATATTTTTTCTTTTCCTTTGGAAGGAGGTAAATCCAAAAGTCAAATTGATGAAGAGAAATGGAATCTGAATCTGGTCTGGGTTGAATTCACTGCTGCTTGGTTGGTCACCCTGGGGGAAATGATATGTGTGCAGCTGGGATGATGAATTGGGTTTGTTTAAGTCATCATTACATTGTACTTTTTTATGGACCTCAGTATTTATAACACTTAAAGTTGATTGAGTAATGTGGGTTGCCTCGGCGTCCCTGCTGGTCAGCCGGGGTGACGGGCCTTGACAGCAAACATGAAGATATTACTGCTCCAAGACTGGTCCAGGATGTCGGGGTAATCTTAAGCAATCTGCTGCTTGCTCTTGTGTGTAATACACTGTTGAAAACTTTCCCTGTGAGTGCATATGTAGGTTTATATGTAGGCTTCGGTATATTTGGTGAAGAGCTCAAGCAACTCAGAACTAAAGCAAGAAGGCAGCTGCTTTAATTGCATTAATTTTTTCTTTTTAAATTAAAGTTTTTGCTTCAGAATAGCATCCTTATAAATTGGGAAGAGAGCGACTTTTAACTGTATTTAATATCTTCATTCTTTTGGATTAGTCTCCCCTCTCTGTTTTTGCTGAACTCCAGTCAGCTGTAATCACTGGGAGAAAATATATGACTCAGGAGCAAAGAATGTTCAAGCACCTTTTCTTGAAGAGAACAACAGTGACAACAGACTAATTATCTTTAACCCACCAGCCCAAAAATTTAGGTAAATGGAGCTATGCAGGAATCCAAATATAACATAGAGATCAGAAGCTCTATGAGAGGTGGGCATTGATCCACCACAAATATGTGGTCATTGGTACCGTATTTGAAAACACTGAGGTAAATGTGCTGCAGCAACACACATTTCTGCTTGTGGTTATTAGCAATGTGAGGAGTTTACTGAATTCAAAACAATATCTTGTTGATTTGCATACAGTAAAACATCTTTGAACCTAAAGGCAAACCTTGAAATTCTTTATAGAACTGTATTCGACTGGGCAGTGTCAGTAGCATGAACAAAGTCTCATTTTATCTGTATGGGTACAATTAGAATTAATTCTCTAATATGTTGGTTTCTGCAGGTGAACACACATGACTACAGACTTGTGTCTGCACGTGTACACTATGACATGAAAGTCTGAAAAATTGCACTTGAAGTTTGGGAAATGCCAAAGCCAACACGTCCTGGTCACTAGCACATCATGACACTGTTTGTAGTAATAATCTAATTTCTTCCCCAGCAGCCCTGCCTCATTTAGCAGAAAGGGAGCAGCTGGTCAATATTGTGTTTTATTGTCATCATTTTGTGGGTGACCCTGTGATTAGTTTACTACAGATTATCCTCATCCAGTCCTTAGGAAAGAATTATCACCCTGCTTGCCTCTATTCAGGGTTGTTTGAATACATACAAGACCTGTGATTCTTCTGCCTGCTGCAGAGGAAGTTTGAGGTGAATTTGACCTGGAACAGAATATAAAAGGGTGTCCTCCTACCCTGTTTTCCTTGCCAATTTCCCATCTCCACTTGCCTAAGCCAAGACCCAGTTTGAGGACTTCTGTTACCCTCCCACCTACTGGTGTCAAAACCTGTTCTCAGCCCCTCAGGACCTAAACACAGGTCTTGGCATTAGCAAAGGTCCTCCAGGTGCTGTGGAGCAAAGGTGGTGGCTGCCATACTTTGTGTAGGTGCTTTGGTGCCTGGCACAGATGCTACTGAGCAGCATCATGTCAACACGCAATCCCAAGGCAGCAAGATAATCCTCCAGCTTGGAACATCACCGTGTTTCTTTTCTTGAAACCCTGACGCCTCTCAGTGTATGTCTTCCAGCTTCCATGGAATAAATCATTAGAATGGTTCCTAGATATAGCAATTCACTGTAGGAGTTTGTCTCCTAGGGAGGGATTGAATTAATACTCATATTTTCTTCATTGGTATTCAGCTTTTCAACCTTAACAGATTTTTAATACACAACTTAGGCATGAAATGCCATTTCAAACGCCTTTCACACCAAGCAAGAATTTTGTCAGAAGGAATCACGGTGCCATCAGTGAGACAAGGATTCCAGGTGTCAACCACAACCACGAATGCTCATAGTAGCTATAGTTAATGATGACCACAGCAAGATTTAACAATTGAGCGAGCTGGGAAGTGCTTTTTGCACCATAACTTCATGATTACTTGCTGAAGGCCCAAGTGTTGGTAGACACAAGAACACAGGTTTCAGTTCGATGTGCTTTCGTATAGGGGAAGGCAAAAGTAGCATGCTAAGACATTTCCAGGGGCTGATTGCAGCACTGGGAGCTGCAGTCTTAGAAGAAGGATCTGTGAGACCTTTGACAAGATCAGGCAGGAGACAGGAGCTTTCCTCTCATACGAACCTAAAATACTTTCTGTGATACAGTGGTGGACAGCTTCCCTTTTTGAGAAACAGTCTCCTTTTCTGGGCATTTGCAGGCACACCAACCCTGCAGCCTGGGAAAGAAAGATCATGTCCACAGCTGTACACCACTGCCCTTTTTCTAGTTGCCTTGCCTGGATAATCATCTTTCTCTACCCCTCAGCTCCTTACCTCGTCCATTATTTCCCTTCTTGATCTATTCCCAGTTTTTTCCCTACTCAAATACACTTTCTTTGAACAACTTTCAGCTTTTCTTACAGGATACCCTCTTCACTTCCCTCAGCATGCTCAAGTCAATTGACTTGAGTCCATGTATTATACTGGAGGAAAAATCCATCAGATCTTGTTCTAGCAGCGCTGAAAGAAATTTCTAGGAATGTCCTGCTCCTATCCCACAGTTTCAGAAATGAACTTGCCCTTTAAATTAAAAATTATTGGATATCCTCGTCTATGAAGTTTCTACTGGCTCAAAAAAATTCTTATAATGTAGCCATATTTAAGATTTTTCTGTTGAAGGCAGAGCAGACCTCACTTAATTTTCAGTCCTGTGCTTTAAACCACAGTGAAGGTACATCTCCCTGCTAAACTACTAAAAAGGAACATTTTCCTACATGCAACACGGTATATTTTCCTATAATTTCACACTCAGAAGCACTTCAACTATTTTAGCTGATGTGTTCCCAAAATGTATGGCCAGCAGAAACATCTAGCATGGAAATTTTCCCCTAGACCAGGTCACATTCAGAAAAATTATGAGCAATATAAAGCAAGGTCTTGTAATACGAACTTTCAGAGAGTTGCAGAGCCAAGAAAATTAAATATAGGTGCTGTTCACTGTTTGTGTGCTGCCTGTAGTTGCACACACCATAAATATATTAGTAGAGGCCCAGAGCTCTGTAGTCCACCTGATCTAAAACAAAAACCTGACAAGAAATTCTAGCTTCATCCTTATTGATCTGTGCTGACAGGTTACACATTTGACCTATTATGGGCAAATTCCGCTCTCCTTTACACCAGCACCAATCCTAAGAACTCTGTTAATTATGAGAGTTTGCTTTGTGTGAGTATAATTTTTTTAGCAACAATTTCAAATTATGTGTGCTGCTACCCAGTGGATGGTTGCCAAAAAAAAAAATCCATTGTTGGAGAAATAACACCAGTGAGTAGAAGAAATATTTGCTCATATTTCTTTTATTATTAGGCCCTAAACTGAAAAGAAAAGAAAGCAAAGTTAAGAAAATCTTTCATTAGACTTTAGCTTGCACAGTGCCCCTTCTGTTTTCTCTCACCTTACTTCCGGTTGATGGCAAACGAAAAAACTCAAGATCACTTTTTCCTTTGCTTTTCAATTGGATCTGAAAAGAAAAAAAAAGCCAAGTTGGCAATAAAAAACAATTTAAACCCTGTTAGTGGTACACTCAAAATAGTTCCATCAAAAACCAGGAGGAGTTTGTTAACACACACACACATCCTTTTGTGTGTTGTTTCTAGGCTTCATTAGTTGCCATCTGATGTGAAACATGAGTTTAATTGAAATTTCTCACTAATCAAGTGCATCCTTCTTACGACGGTGCACAACAGTCACATGTCCTGTCCACAGTCCTTCGTGCAAAATTCAAGTGAATACTTGAAAAAGCCTATTAAACCTGATCTTTAAGTGCAGTATGTGGTCATTTGCATTGTCACTCAATTTGTACACAAACAGAAATACACACATACGTTCAGGGTGCAGATGCAAATTCAAAGCTTAACGAACCGGGTCCTGAAAATGATTCTTAACTGACTGGCCAGCACATGGATCGATAATAAGGCCCAGAAAGCCCTTCAATCCTGTATTGTCATTTCAAATCCAGGCTCTAAGTGCTTATCTAAGAGGGCTGTAATTTATTGCTTTATTAAAATTTTGCGGGAGTGATAAATCCACCCTCTGAGCACAGAGGTCAGGTGATGATACCCAGTTTGACTTTTCTGTTATATTCAAGGAGATGTTTTTGCTGGGTTAGGTCAGACCCTTGGTTACTCTGATGTTGCAGCTGGAGATGAACACATTCCCTTACCTCCATATTCTCCATCCCAATGGATAGTGAGCTCTACTTCCAGACCAATACTTTTAATAGAGAAAATACTAAAAGAGCCTCCCTCGAGAGCAAGACAGTTTCAATTTTTCATCCCAGACAAGAGCTGTAGCTGGCAGCAAATGCTCTTTGGGTTTCCCGACGCTGGTTTGGTCCCCAGGCGCTCTGAATTATAGGATACAGAAAAGGAAAAGGAGAGTAAAAGAATAGAGAGGGAGTGCTATAATACGGCATCAAATTTAAGGATCCCAGCTACTGACTTCTGTTTAGTTTGGATTCTAAAAAGAGTTACAAGGAAATAGTTCTAGCAGTGAATATTTTAACTTCACTCAGGGTCTGCTTGTTTTGCTGAGGCAGAAGAATAAGCACAGAGTCCTACTGTGGTCACCTAGAGTGGTCAAACTTGGAGAAAAACACTTTAATATCCTCAGATGTGTGTTCTGGTTTTTTACCATTAACTGTAAATGCTAAACACCAGATAAATTCACAATCAGAGGGAAGACCTTCACAATACTGAGGGCAACTCCTCCAGAAAGGTGCTAAGCCAATGTTATGCTTCATTTTCTTTGGACAGGCAGGAAGGACTCTGATGAGGATCCATACTCCACCCTGGGATGGCTGAATGCCCTTGTCCTTGCTGGTATTTGTGGGAATGATGACCATGTGGCATCCCTTTGATGTAATCTAGTGTCCAGAAAGCTTTTCTTCTTACATGAAAGTCTCTAACATTATTTTGATGTTTTATTCTGACTTATTTTGTTGGGTTTTCGTTTGGGTGGGTTTTTTTCTGGTGAAGAAATGCTGTATTATTTCCTTTACATCTGCCAAAAGTTTCATGTATTTCCATGCTCTACTAGATAACAACCTCCTTAATGCAATCTGTAGTGCATCCTTAATACTGCTGTAAAATGGAACGGTGGGAAATGTCAACAATCAAATTTTGCAAAGTTTGTTGTAAATCATTCATGCACATATATCTATAAATCTTCAGTTAGAGAATTCTGCCCACAAGACAATCAGTGGTGCACTGAGAGATCTTGCAAAGAGCCATGAGAGGTCAAAGAGGAGGTTTTCTACCTCAAGACAACTTACCCAACAAGCTGTCTTCCTTCCCAGATGATAGGAATGTCAAAGAAGAATTTACTTTGGCTTCCAAAATTAAAAAGAACTTTTCGAAAAACAGAAGCCTTATTTCAAAGCATTTTAATTCATTTCACTTTCATGAAGCGTAAATGTTTTGCTGTGTTATGTTCCATCTATCAAACTCATTCTGCTCCTAGTTAGCAAAGTCAGTTTCACTGTCAGGTTGCAAAATGCAAACAGCTTTCTCTCCCTCTCACTGAAGGATCTATCCTGCCAACACTTTCCAGTATGAATGGAGAAGTTCCTTCCTCCACAAATGAAGTTCAAACATGGTTTGAGCCAGATAATTGCCAAAGTGCAGGTAAGCTTTAGCTCCTTTGGAATTATGCAATTTGTGGAGCATATGTAGGCAGATAAATGCTACCTCTCTCGCAAGAATTGCGCTGCACCTGTGTGTTATGTTATGTGAAAGGCTCATCTCCACACACACAAAAAGGAGCACAGAAGTACAATGACAAGTTGAGGAACCCCAATAACCAAGAAATGAGCACCCATCAGGCTTGTCCCAGGGCTGTCATGGGAGACACGTCAGCCCCACTCCCTAGGGATGAAACCCATCACAATGAGTCAGTGGAACGACTCTCCAATTATTCCCCTTTAGATGCTGGCAGCTAATTCAGAAAATTTCCAGGGATAAGACCTAAGTATTAGTTTCTGCAATTGCTTTTCCATGAACACGTGCATATGATGGCAAAATCAAATGATACCTTAGAAGTGTCTGGCTTCTAAGTATATTAAATTAAGGAATCCAACACTAAAACGACAACTTCGTGATCTGATACTATTCCCTTGTACCTATCGCTAGAAAAACTGAGATGTGGAGAGTTTCAAGCAATAATCTGGTTCTATAATGTAAGCACAGGCAAGAATAAAAATATTAACTCAGGTTTTTGTACAAGGAGACAAGATTCAGCATGTATCAATGAGAAGGGCTCCTTATTCTCACAGGAAGGCATTGCTTACTAAACAATTTGGAAAATTTGACTGCTACTGCTAACTCCTCTTCTGTACTGCTTGTGTGAATTGTTCAAGGCCAAGGTCTTCGAGTGAACACCTCTGTAACCTCTGTTGTTCACACTTTTGTTTTATAATCAGTTGGTGCAGAACACAGTGCAAACTTCTGCAGCTGAGAGCAGCCTCTCACTAATTTGTAGGCTCTAACCACCAGATTTGTGGAGACATTTAACAGCTAATGAGAGAGAATATGTAATTCTCAAAACTTTCTTTACTCCTGTCTTGCCTTCAAGTGATGGCATTGGTGTGAAGGATCACAGGTGATGGGGAGCAAGTTGAGAAGTACTTAGACTCCAGAAGATGCAGTGGGTGCCTACCAATACACTGATGTGCAAGAATTACGCTCACTGTAAAGTCGCATTGATGCCAAAAGCCCCAGATAAAGCAGATGGATGTCGTGCTCCAATTCTGCATCTGGAGATCTTTAATGGTACTGGAATGACATCAGTAGTCAGCAATGTTTTTTAAAACTATCTTATTTTATTACTTTTCTTTTAGATCTGCTTTTTCACTCCTGATAAGAAACTTGCTTCTAAAATACCAATTAAAATGGTTTAAGGTGATGGTTAGGCAGGTTCATTTGGATCCAGACTGAGAAGCTGGCATTATTATTTATTTCATGAAGGCTACTCAGTGAATTTACTAGCTTGAAACGCTATACTGAGGACAGCACAGACAGGAAATAGAAAATAGATCACTTACCCTATGAAAACTACATCTTATTTCTTAAAAGTCTTTCAGGTTTAATTAAATCAGGTATTATTGCTTGGATACAAGAAAGTTGTTTTTCAAATGTGCATTTGCTACTGAAAGTACAGTTTCTAAAGGAATCAAAAACAGCAAAAGTCTTGATGAAATTCTAACAAACAGTTATAAATCAGTTGCTGATGATGTATATGTCACTCTTGCTCGATTGTAATATTTCTCTCCAGGTATTCTGACTGAACAAGCCAGGAAGGTATAACCAGTTAATATTCTTTTGTTTTTGTTTTTTTTTTTTCACAAATGATGTGAAAAATCAGGGCAAGGAGCAGATCTAAAAAACTCCTTGGAACTGACCCTAAATGAAAATCTGTTTAGGTGCACATGCTTTCATTGGGAGTGCATCCAAGATATATGATAAGGTAATGATAATAATGTGAATTCACTCTTTCTTAGGCAGGGAAAGAGACTCCGTAGACTTTGTTACTACAGGGGCCTATCAGCCCCACAAATTCTGCACTGTGAATGAAATGCTGTTTGCCTGTTTATGTGAAGAATGATGAAACTTTAAATGAATCATTGACCTTTCTTGAATGACATGTGACCTGTAAGATATCTGAGCTGTATATCAAGAGCAGTTCTTGAAAATTGCTGTCTGCTGACCAAAAATAAACAATAAGATATCAAATATGGTTTGAAAAAATTGACTTGGTTTAACACTGCAGGGGTGGGGGGGAAACTGAATTATTTTGATTCACCAGTCAGAACACATCAATTCATTTCAAATCATCTTTCATCTAGAGACTGGAAGGGTTACTTCTTGCCTTTAAAGCCGCTTATGTTTGAGCAATTGCTATTTACCAGAGTGCATGCTTTATTTAAACAATAACCAGCAGTAATAAGGAGGCTGTAAGTGCTGGGATTGTTGGGATGAGATGGATTCTACAACAGGAGAGAGAACCTTTGTTCTTACAATGGAGTATCTCATTTGGGTTTAAAGGTTAGAAAAGAAGGGCAAATCTCTGAATGGGTCATTTGGGCCTTTCTCCTCAAAATTCAGTCACCAAAGGACAGTAACTGGTAAATTAATACCAACAGAAGGTCTGAAAAGTCCAGACTTTGCAGCAATTTGATTCATTACAGGCATGCACAGTCCCTGCCTGACTGTGGGTTAACTTTCCTCTGTAGGAAGGCAATCCTCTTTCCATGTGGTTCTGCAAGACATCAGGTATTAACCTGCAGTAGTATGTTGAGGGCTGTGAGCCGTTGTTACAGGAGGCCTTTGCACTCCTTTAGAAAAGACAGGCTGGAGAGCTAAAAGAATCTCCCCAGACATAAGCAACCTTCCTCGCGGTCAGGGTGAGCTCCCAACATGCCTTGTTTCTTTATGGTAATAGCTGGTACCCCGTTGGCTAATCGATTTCTATCCCACCTCCTACCCTTCCCATAAAAAAGCCTCTGCGTGTGTCCCTGAGTTAGTGGAATAGAACACTCGTTCCTGGCCTTCCCTTTGCAGGGTGGCTGGACAATAAAGGCTATGTCTGTGGAACTGCCATACAAGGCTCCTGTCTTTCTGTCCCCGAGTCTGCCTTGGGTGATTTCACAAAGAGCTGAATCACAAGAGCCAGAATCACTTGTAGCTGAGAAACTGCCACACTTGCTGAAATCCCCTGTTGCTCAGCGAGGCCTGCCAGTGCCCCCTGGAAAGAGCTGTTCTCTGCCGGACGCTCTCTCTAGGAAGGTTGCGGCATAGCGGTGCTGAGCAGCACCGGACCCCCTGCAACAGTAGTACCCAAGCAGGCATGATTCATCAGAGATTTATAAAAAATGGTGGTCCTGCGGATTTTTTCTCAAACCTTGGCCACTCTGGGCTCTTAACTTTTTCAGGTAGTGCTTTAGTTTGCTTTTACTCTAGGCAGTGCAGCTGAGGTGAGCTGGTCTGTGTGTGTGGGCTAATCAAATAGGGATAATTCACCCCAAAATTTAGATACTTCACTTAGTTAACTTAGTCTTTTTAGTCAGTGGAGAAAAGCAGACTCTTCTGACAGTGACGCAGAGTAAGAAGCAACTTAAATTGTTTTGACTCAGCATCTGGAGATATCCCAGGAAGGGTTCTGGAATGGCAACTAATTAAGGTAGGTGTCTAAAGCCCCATGGAAGCAACTTCACTTCTACTCATCTAAAGGGCACAGTTTAATTGCCAAATAAGCACATTTTGGTTAAACAGATGCTAGAAATTGGACTTCTCTTGGTTGAAAACACCACCAAGAAAGAAATTCCCACATTGCTAAAACAGTGTTTTTCCCTGGTTAGTTTTTAATCAGCAACTTTTTGTTTGGCTCCTCCTGAGGTACAAGAACATAAACAAAGAATTGAGAAAGGAGCAGTAAATACAAAGAACAAGAAAGGAGAGGAGAAGGGGAACAAAAGAAACAGGCCCGCAAATGCAGTTTTCTTGAGCTGCATCCAGCTGGAAAGAACAGAGCAGTAAGGAAAAGGAAGCAAGTGGTGGGCTAGGGTGACCTAGGCAGATGGTTAGGTCAAAGGCCCACAGACAAAATATTGATGTCTTACTAGCTCAGGCAATTTGTACTATCCACTAGGAATGAATTTCCTGACTTTATGTTATTTCATTGCATGTGCTGGAATAAAAACACCCATGGGTCTCCTCTGCAGAGAAGTCAGCAAAAGTCTGTCCACTTCCATGTGCATTTTAATACCTGTCAGCTGACTCAAAGCACCAAATAAAACACAGGCATTCAGAGATGACAGATGGATTTGTTGCCCTGGAGGATTTGGGATCCATAAACCAACAAATGGATTCACTCATCTGTAGAAGTTGTTTTTTCATCTGTGACAGCTATAATACAGATAACATTACTCATTCAAGGTAAAATCCAAATCAACATAAGGGCCATCCACAAATCCTGGGACACAGTTTAGAGGAAAGTCTTAAAAAGCCCTTAACGTAGGGTTTAATTGTCTCTGGAGCAGCACGTGGGGCAGTGAGCTGGACCACAGACAACCACTCTGGATAATTTACATTAACAGCAGCATAAATTTCAGGAAAGGCGGGTTCCTTCCAGAAAGGCCTTGAGAAGATTAGCTGCTTAACCAGCTTCATTCATGGCATTGCAATAACCTTAGAGGGCTGGACTTCTCCTGTGGCCCCACATTCACGGTAGTGGACAGCACAGGAGGAGCAGGCTTGCCAGGAGCAAATTTTCTCGATTCACTGGTAAAGCAGACCAAATGCAGTTGGGAAGAACAAAGTTGTTTTCAGCTGAAGTTGGCTAAAAATTTGCTTCACGACTGGGTTGAGGCTGAAAGAAAATTTGCATACGAGTCTTTACGTCTTACATGTGCTAAAATAAATGGCAGTGCAAAATGAAGGTGAATTCCTGCTGTTCTTACTCCGTATGTGCCTGGATCTTATCCCTTCAGGGATCAGACTGTCTGGCCAGAGCAGGACAGCAGAGCAAATGAGGTATAATATTAAAACTATTTACTTTAACACAGCACACTCTTCTGTAACACAGCAGACACAAGGGTTCTATCACATGATGAGCAGAAAATACAGTGGTTCCTGCCCAGAAGAACATAAGCACATAGAGCAAAAAGTGATCTCTGGAGTCACCATAACCAAGCCCATGTAGGCACCCGCTACATAATCTGACAAACATCTGGAACTCACTCTTAAAACTCCTTAGATTTTCTTAATACTTATTTGTCCAGGAAGAAGCCTGTTCCAGATCCTCGATGCTCCAATGGTCTGGGGTATCATCTGCCTGAAACAGAAACCATCTTTTTCCGATGGATTTTTACTGCACCTGGATAGGACAGGATAGTGATATTTAAACCACTACTGCAATAAAAATAATAAACAGCAGCATTAATCATAATCAAAAAAGCATGTATTCATCTCTCACTAGCCATGTAAAATATAGGTAGGGCCTGTCTGGTTTTATTTATGTACTCAGAGGTTCTGGTATTAAACTNGTGGGGTAGAAACAATGACCAATAATAACCCCTAATGGCTGGGCCATTAGTGCTGATGAGGCACGAACGTCAGAGACCAGCTGCGAGTGACGCGGGGAAAGGAGTGTGCACTAATTGCCCTATTCAGAAAATGTAAATGTGCTGCCGGGCTGCGTGACAGCAGGGAAAGGCAGGCCACTGGCTTCAAAGATCAAGGAAGGCATGGAATTGAGAGCTGGAAGTGGCTTCCTAGCTCTTCTCCCGGCTAGCTGCCTGTTACGCATCTGCTGCCGAAGCATCAGGAGATGGAAGCCTGGCCTGTCCCCAGGGGTCAAACAGTCTGTCCATGTCATGTCAAGCCGTGCCATGCCGTGCCATGTCATTTCAAACCCTACCCTACCCATTTCCTACTTAACCACTTGTGTGTAGCTATGATGGGCTGGAGCCTGCCTCTTCCAGCCAGGACTGCCTTACCCCATCACGCAAGTACCCAATGTTTTCACATGAGCAAGTGACACACTCCTGCTGAAACGATGGGACAGGCAGGGGCTTGGAATGACCTGCATAGCTATCCCGGGAAAAGTCCCTGTCACAACTGCCTAAAGCATGAATGTCCTCAGCGACTCCTTTGCCCAAGGAACCTCCATAATGGTTCTGAAACCACTTCCAGTTAATGACAAATCATGTGTCTGCAAAAAGCACTGTGGTAGTGAAATATATCAGTGTGACTACTCTGACAAAGCACAGTTGAGTTAATCTCACCCGATTTTTACTTTGTAAAGGCTGTATCTGTGGACCATGGCTGTTGATCTCTTCTCCCAAGTAGCAAATTCTAGGACAAGAAGAAATGGCCTCAAGTTGCACCAGGGGAGGTTTAGATTGGTTAGGAGGGAAAAAATTCTCCGCTGAAAGGGTTGTCAAACATTGGGACAGGCTGCCCAGGGCAGTGGTGGAGTCACTATCCCTGGAGGTATTTAAAAGACATGTAAATGTGGCACTTGGGGACATGGTTTAGTGCTGGACTTGGCAGTGCTGGGTTAACAGTAGGACCCAATGATATTTGATGGTCTTTTCCAATCTAAGTGATTCTGTGATTCCTCCTGCCTGTTGCAGAGCGATGTTGGGACAGGGTAAACTGCATTTGGGAGTGCAGACCTTTCCTGTGACTATACTGAGGGCTGGGCTGCCTAGGAAAGAGAAGAGTCTCAGTCAAATAGCTGGAGTTAAAAAGTGAGGAAAAAGCCCTCCCTGAAGATAGATGTGACACAGTGTAAATGAGAAGACTAATTTTAAGCAGTCAAGTGTGTCATTTCTATCATTCTTATTAGAAAAGCATCAGGCATAACTCCACAGCCACGGATGAGCTCTTTCTCACATTGATTACCTAGAGTTTCTGACTAACTCTGGAATGGTCCTTTGAGTTAAGAACCACTTTTTTTGGTTTTGGACTTTCTGGACTGTCCACCAATTTAACTACATTGGTCCAAATGCCTAGCTGCAAACTCTTAATAGAGGGAACAGCAATATTGCTGTACCAAGCTTTTGAAGTCTGCTTTAAAGGAAGAAAAGGTATTTTCTCATTAATGTAGAGAGACAGCTGGGGGGGAAATTCTCAATGACAAATTTCTCCTGCACCCTGCATTTGAAGCTGTAATCTTGCATTATGAACATCCTGAGCTATCATCCAGTATTGGATCTTGTCCATTTTCATATGACTGTGATGGTAGATTTTGGCATGTGTATGTGAGAAGAGGGAACTTTAAAAGCCATCTACTGGCCCCTGTGCAGGGAAGCTGTGTAAATCATGGGAAAGATGGATTTATGTGGCTGTTCTCATGTGGCCACAAAGTATTTCAACTACATGCCCTACACTAAGCTGTCCTTATTACTTGGCGTTAGACCTTGGGAGGTCACTGGCCACTGGAATTCACCCAAGGGAGCAGTGGAAAGAAAGTGTGAACTTGTACTGCTTGAACATAGGGACTGAGTTCCATCCTTACAGCTATTTCATGGCTCCTTAATCTTTGGCCATTAGATGGGAGCCCCCAGGGTGTGCAGAGTGCAGTCATGTTTTCTTCTGCCCTTGTTAGAGCTCGTGGTTAGCTTGTCAAATGGCTCCCCACTGCCTTCTCATGGCCTCAGAAGCCTCTCCTTTCCCTCACCACTGCTATCATATATAGTGTGGCAGACACTGTCGCAGTCCTGGCTCTGCTGCCTCATCTTCACTCTTCCTTCCAAGCTGGCTGTTATGGAAAGAACAGAATGCTCCTCCAAATCAGCCCTGTCTTGTGCACTATTTGCATAACTCACTGCACCCACAGTCTTATGCATCCATATTCACATGCAATGAATATACAGCAAAATTATAAGTACAGTATTATTCATATCAGTTTTGTGGGGCCAGTGAGTAATGACACGCACACACATCCCCAGAGGCAGCAGTTCCACGTGGTGATATTTCAGCCACAGCTGTATATCTTCAGACAGCTTTTTTCAAAGACTAACAAAGGATTTCAGAGTCCAGCAGGAGGTATGGGTATTTGCCTGTTGCTTGAAATAATCATCATAAATTAATTAGTTGTCATTGAAATTCTAATCTGCGTGTTGAAAATTAACAGGAATATTTCCAGTCTGGGGAAACATGACAAACATCAGAATTTAGCTGAAAAGAAGTTCTGACTTTCTCTCCTAAAGCACAGCATGCAAAAGTACCAGTTTACAGCAGAAGGGTTTCTGTCGTATGGCATTGTTGTGAGATAACACACACACACACACACACACACACACACACATACATAAAAAGAAACTACTGATAATTAGAAGGTCAAAATTTATTGCTGGTTTTGATCTCCTAACTCTGATACCTGTATTATTTATTACTGAAACACATCTGATATACTAAAGGAAAATAACACTTGTCAAAACTAACCTTTGCATCTCCTGAGGTATTCTGCATGCTTATTTACATTTGTTTTTCATTCTGAAACATCAGTCTTATATTCTTAAATTTCTTCCAGATAACTCTGAAGAGTTATATGAAGAGCTCAGAAGAAGGTTCCAAGGTAAGAAGAATTTCTTACTTATAGGAGAATACCTACGGCTTGCTGTAATCAAATGGTGAAAAAAAGGAACACTTACAAAACCAGAAAGAAAAGGAGATAGCAGGGGAGAAAAGGGTGAACTGCATTGCTTAGTCTTTACAGTGCAAGCCATATAACGGTGAGAAGAAAGATAACTGATGGGTAGTATTTTAAGGCATATTAACCCAATTACTAGTATATTTTTACAATCGTAGCTCCAACATTTATCACACTGCATTTATTAGACCTCTGAGCTAGGTTATGTCAAATGAAATGCTGTGAAACTACAACATTTCATTAAATTGCTGCCGGAGCAGGGTATTCAATCCTGATACTCTAAAACCACATGATTTTATCAAAATCTTCGGAAATTGAAGCAATCACTAAAAGGTGTCGGGAAATTAAAATGTTCTGTCTCAGTGAAGGAGATACACTCCTTGTAACATATATCAGAGGGTTTTTTTTAAAGACACATTACTATGCAGAGAAAAGGCATCAAATACGGGAGACATAGTAGATTCTAGAAAAGTCTAGCTGCTGCAATTTTTCATGCTTAAAAATAGCCTGTAAGGGCAAAGGAGCCAAGTTTCTTTCATAATTTGTTTTGGGGGTATATTTTTCCCTGTTTAGTACTGGATGCTGTGATTGATCAGGTGTCTACAAAAAAGAAAATCATGCAGGATTTATAGACAAGGTTGCAAAAGGAAAATGAATGTTTTCAAACCTAGTTTCTCTAAAGTCTGACACATTTTACATACCTTTTACTGTGTTTAATTGTGACATTTATTCCTGCAAAGAAACATTCTGGAGGATCAAAGAACAATTGAAATGGTGCTGAGAGTATGAAAAGTAAGAGATGACATATTTTGAATACTTTGTTATGGAGGCTTTAGCTTAAAATTCTATATTTAGCTTAAAATCCTATGTTTTCTTTTACCAGAATGCCCTGAGTATGTAGCATCCCTAGCTGAAGGATCACAAAGATACTGGCAAATAAAAATCTATGTGATTCTATATTACCTTACATGTTGCTATTGAGCAGTGCAAAATTAGTTCAAAGAAAAATGCAGGCATTTGAGAATAGAAATATTTTATAACCACACTATCGTTGCTCTATGCTGCAAGGAAGCAATACTGGTGTTCAGTGCTATTTTATACATCTCAGGGAATCCCATTTTGCCTCCAGACCTGGTTCCAGGAAGCAGTGGGTATAGAGGAAACATAGATGTAAGTAAATGAAAGAAGGAATTGTGCCTCCTAACTTTTATTGTTGCATGTTAACAGCATCCTCCTTTATCACATTTATCCCTGCCAACAGCCACCTACAGTGCTGGGAACATTAAGTTGGGGGTGATGTGCTGGGTGTGCAGAGCCAGGGTGATATTTTGGGTATGCAGAGTCAGGGTGATGTCTGGTGAAGTAGTTGGTGAAGGACCATGATGTCCACAGTTCTCTGCAGATCATCAGTGATGTTTTAGGAAATTATACAGGGTTGCAGACACAGATGAAATCAATGACAAAAAGAAGACCAGTGATAAGACTTCTGCTGTAACTTTTGGAAATGTTACTCAGACCACCAATAACTCAAGTGATTTCTTTTCCCTGTGAGACGAAATCAAGATTCTTGAGCAGCTCAGAAATAAGGCCCCACTATTCTGCTAATGGTTTGTTGCCCCAGAAAAACTCCATCCCTCACTGCTTTTTCAATGCTTCTCTTCTCTGTGTCTTCTTTGTTGCCTTTTACAAGTGCATCACTCTCCAGGAACCAACCTGTGGGGTCTCCTTCAATCACTTCTAAGGATATGTTTATGCCTTAAGTTTTCCAGTGATGATTACCAAACTTTAGAAATAGAAAAGGTTTTTTATTATTATTTCATTATAAAATTTACTATTAAGTTTTTAACTGAGATACAAAGATAAAAAGTACAGAAATGCCACTATTATTGGGTAGAGGTTTATGAGATCTAGTAGTGGCTTCCAGGCTTGTGTACTAAATTCAATCTGAATTGTATTTGCACCAGAGCTTTTACAAGAACCATCTATTTTAAAGTGATGTCCAGTCAGGGCTACCTTTGCCATTACAGCTAAGACCATAATGTTCTACAATTCTGAGAGCTTGGAGAAGATTTACATTTTTATTGGACAAACAAGCCATTGAGCCAAATGAAAAAGAAGTGGATTTTTTTAAACTTGTTCCCTCAGTTTTGTCTATTGTTCCACATTTTGACTTGCCATCCCATTTGGAGGTGTTCACGTCACACACCATGTAAAAAACTACAGCAAACTATTGAATTTATTGCTATTAAGGACATGTTCCCTGCTATTCCTGTATTTTAAACAGAGGTCAGCTAGCTCACAGTAATTATCAAATTATTGATTTACTGGGCTAAAGCTGTTTTTACAATTGCTTTAGAGGTTTAACAGTGCTGTATTTCTTCCACATCTGTACTTGACATTATCCCCTACTGCACTGAATGAAGTCACACTGTGTGAAAATAACAGTAGAGTCAAGACTGTGGCAAACCAAAATTAACACTGTGCAAGTAAAGACAAATAACACTGAGGTGGTAATCTCCTGTGGTCTAGTCTTTTTCACAAAGTTCGTTAGAAGGTGGTTGACAAAGTTAGCCTTTTAGCATCCTTCCAAAGTGCTGTTGGTAGCGTGAGATCAGGTAACCAGTCCCCAGGTGCTGGCTGAGAAAAGCACTGCTGTGCTGGACTTTACCCTCTTTAATGAACTGGCTCTGTGCAACGAACACAGTGGAAAATGTAAAGCAATTTGCTGGAAAACACCTGTAGGAAGTGCTACCTATAGCACAGAAAAAGGTCTGTGAGATCAGAGGACAGAGTGTTGCCTGGGGGCTTACAAATTCCTAATTTCTAAACCTGGCTCTGCCTGTGCTGGCCAAATCCCTTGAACAAGTCTCAGGCTGACTTGTGTCTGCAGTAGCACTTCATGTTAATTAGGGCTCGGACATTCTGTCTCACAGAATCACAATCTTCCCGTGACACAGAGCACAAATATCAGGAAGCGAAACAAAATCCAGCCAAAATCAAACACTGTGCACAAAGCCAGGCAACAAAAAGATCAGAAAAAAAGAAAACCCAAAGAGTGAATCAGCTCTTCTGTGCTAAAGATTTTTAAATGAAGTGTGTTAGGAGTGGTGAGGACATGGTGAATCCAGCAGGCAAGGAGTCACAGGCAATACAGCTGAGACTTCTGTCATCACATTTCTTCCCCTGCACTCTCACATATCCTCCCTGTCATAAACAGAAATTAAGAGTTGGTCTTTGCATACTAATTGTTTAATTTTGACGAGTTAGTTAACAAATGTTAATATTATTATAAGTTGGGTTAATGTTAAATTAATGTTAAAATCAAAAGCCACTCCAGACGAGCTGAGCTGACCCCGAGCATCCCCATGGAGTGGCTTCTCTCCCTGATCACTCCAAAACTGGCCAGCTGACCCCGAGCATTCCCCTGGAGTGGTCATTTATNTCCCAGTACTGCTCAAGGTGCAGACAGCTGCTCAATCCTACAAGCTGTAGGGTGGATATTTCTGGGGACAGTATAATTTCTCAGTTAAATAAAAATGGAGATTTTCAAGAAACATTATTTTGTACCTCTTTTAATTATTTTTTCCCTCAAGATTGTGAAAAGGAATATGCTAAAGTTTAAAACCCAGATAGCAAAGGTCTGGTTTTCTGCATCTATTAGATGTGGGAAGTCAGTGGCTACTGGTACCCTTCCAGTGACACCCCGTCTCACAAGGACCTAAAAGTCAAGTGAGCCACAACTACCTTCCTCACCTGATCTGCCTGAAGGAGAATAATCAGATACACATATATTTCATATATGCATCTATATATTTATATACAGTAGTTAGGTATTCTAAATCTAAACTGATTACCCAAGGCTGCAGGCAAGACAGTCTCACTTCTCTGGGAGATTTGTGCTTCCCTGGCTCACATTTTTTGCTGAGAAGCTGCTTTGGTCCTTGCAATGACTCACCTCTGCCCTTGAACAGCCCTGCTTTGAAAGCATTTTGAGGCCATGACACCCATGCTCCCAGAAAGGAGTGAAAATACCCCCCCAGGGGCAGTTAGACAAGGCGCGGTTCCCTGACATGCCGCAGTGGTTAACTAGAAAATTTCTGTATTAATCTTCACTCCCTCGGTTCTTCCTCACGCCGCACTCCCCCGCAGAGTTATGAGGGAGCCACGAGCCACCCTTGACCAGCTCCTGGAAAGCACTGACAGGTACAGCCCAAGACATGCCACCAGAGCACTGCCATGCTGGCTGAGCCTGTCGTTTGCAATCATTAAGAGCCTCCTGAAACTGTCCCGGACAGGCACTGGTAGTCAGCCACCGTTCCTACCCAATGCACCCGATTAATCAGTATCTGGGACTGCATCCATGTCCCTGTACCGCTCCATTTCTCTGTTCATAATCTGCTCCCTGGCAGCATGACAGCACCCGTGGCAGGTTAAAGGAACAATATAAGTGGTAAGCATATAAGTAAGTGTGACAGGTAGGTACTTCCACTCGCAAGATAAAAACTCACAGCATATCAGCGCTCTCATTTCCTCTGCAGCAGGCCCAAAGCTTGTCTCAGCACTACTTCTGCATACAGCTATTTTTTCTCTGTGCTTGGAACTCAAACCCATGCGTTTCCCAGACCCGGCAGCAACGCTTTGCCCAGCAAACTTTCGCTATGGGCAAAGATTTATGCAAGACGTCAGAAACCCCAAAGCTCCACTTCAAAGGGAGGAACCAGATGGCAGGGAGGGAGACCATAGCTGTGGGAAACATGTGCTGAGCACGTCCTCGGATGACCAGACAGGCTGGCTGTGTAATCATTTGGCTGTTGCAGATATGAACCCAAACTCAAAGTTCACTAGGACTCTACATCAGTGAACTTTGAATCTGGGCAATGCCTATAATTAAACCTGTATTTGGCACAGAAGAGGAAGAAACCACTGAGAGACAAAGATGGGTTAATGTCTATAGAAATAATGTGTAGGACTCTTTCAAGGGTGTCAGGGTTGGAGCTGGTTGCTGTTCCAACACCTCCAAGCTTTGGAGAAATTAAAACACAAATCCAAAAGCCCTTTCTCTGTGCTTATTTCTCAGCACAGTCTTCCTAAATGTGATGGGGGAAACCAGCAAGACTTTAACCACTGCAGGTATATTTTAAATACATATATATGGGCACATATATAAAATAAATATGTCTAAAAAAAGGCTAAAAATAAAGTCTGACTTCCTCTGCTCCCTCAGATGCATGAAGTGAATGTCATTAGTGCTTTGTTTAAGTAATGCACTGCCTACAGAGACTAC